>CM037095.1:52284994-52863749 GCA_020916435.1 Oxytropis ochrocephala
AATCATGTGGAACTAAATCCCATTGTTAGGGATGATTGCACTTTGATGTAAAAGCGTAGTTGTTGATTTAATTTAGTACTTTTATCGTTTTCTCTCTTCGTTTGTGGATCGAATTTATATTCTTGGATGTTTGTATTTGGAAAAATATAGATTAATATTTGTTTCAATAATTTAAATGGAAATTTGGTTATTGAATAGCTTGAAATCGATTCCTTCAATTTAAATGCGCTAGGGATAATCGCGATTTCTTTGTATGTGTATGAATTCTAAATCGTTTAATGCTTGTTATGATTATTAGCACCTAAAGGGATTAGTGTTTTTATGAATTAACAAGGCTAATCACCTAAGGGATTAGGGTTTAGTAAAATAGTGAATTCTATAGCAAGCGAGAGAGATGAATTATCTTTTAAAGAATAAATCAATGACCATAGTGGAAATCGAAGGGCCTTAAATCCCTAGCATCTTCTCATCGCATATCTTTCATCGTGTTCATCATTCTCTTATTATAAAAAAAAAATCCAAAAACATTTTATTGCTTTACTTGAGTTTGATAGCTCAACAATCATCAAACCAAATCCCTTTTAAACTTGGTTCTATTAGTAGTTGTTAACGTCTTTAGTAAATTAACTTGATCCTTGAGGGCGATATCCGGTACTTACGGGTTTATTACTGCATGATTCGGTACACTTGCAGAAAAGTTATGACGACCATGAGTAAAATAAGGCATAAAAGTACTTGCCATGGCATCTTACGGATGACGAGGTAAATATAGAGTGTTTGGGAGCAGAAGGAATGAAGGCAGGACAGGGAACTCTGAGCTTCGTTGGAGGTTCCAAGTTTCTAGGGGCTAGGTGTAATTAGAATCGTTGATCATGATTAATCAAAGCGGTGGGCGGATGTAGGCAGCAGAGTAGTGGTAAACGAAAGGCTCATGTATATATATAGTAGCAACTTGTAAAGTTTTAAAACACACATCATTCAATACACAAGTCTTTACTTATTCAATTTTCTTTGTAAACTTTCAAGCTTCACTCCTCTCTCACACCTCACTAACAACTCTTTTTGAGGAGTTAGGAACCCATAGTCGAGGAACATAGTTTCTTCCTCCATGCAATCGCTTGAAGAAAGAGGAATCACGGTTTGTCCAAACCTTTAGCCAATCCATGGTTAGTATACAAGTGTTTGACAACAACACAACTGACTTCGTAAAGTAAACCAAGCAAACAAATGGTCGATCGGTCACCGAATGACACTTTCGTGATAGGCTGTGAGGATGCATCTCCTGACCCGATCGGTCCTCGGATCGCTTCCTTGAAAACTACGGGGCCACATCCTCAATGAGAAAAGTGGAAACTCAAGAGCCGCCAGACATGTGGCGCTCGTAAACACGGGAAGGACAAAATCGTCAGGCTAGTGGAAGCGACAAAGCGGCACAAATAGGGAGGCGGGGCGAGAAGGTTCCTCGGAATATGCCGAAACCCCTCAAACAACATCGCAGCCAAGGAAGACCTGGATCGGGGATGGAAGAAGAGGCGCACTAGAGAACCCAATATAATTCTACACCCAAGCTGGAACCAACTCGAGTTCTTTGAACATTCCTTGAGGCGAGAAACAACACAAAAAGCGACACTCCGACGACGGAAAACACCCGAAGGCTGCGATATCCCGAGCTCGGTGAAAACCTCCAAGAAGGAATGGGAAGAAGGCCAGAATGAAAAAGAAAGACCTATAGAAGAAGGAAGCTAGAAAATTAAATGAAGCGATAAAAAAGACCAACCCCATTTTATAGCGGGGAGGGGCACATTAATGCAAGACACAAAAAGCAACAAGAAAAAGAAAAGCTGAACAATAAATTCAAGGTCGAGTCAATAGTCAAATCAATCAATCACGCCAAAACACGTGACAACCACCGTCCGGATCTTTGAAGGACTATCTATTCGCGGCGCTCCGTTAAGCCAGAAGGACTCGGCGTCGAGAAGCGCCTTTAAGAACAGAAGGACTTAGAATTCGAGAGTTCAAACTACGTGACTAAAAAGAATTGGGCGCTTTCGCGAACTCACGTGAATTACAATAGAATTGAAGGACTCGACACCCGAGGCCCTTTTCATGCAGAAGCGGAGGAAAATCAATGCTCGGTAGAACTCGCCTTATTTGAGCGCCGTGCTTTGAACTTGGCGCTTCGAAGGACTCTGTTCCCAATCGGATCGATCGGTATATCACGAGAGTTTGGCCTCTTCTCTACTCGGCAAAATGAAGATGAATCCCCTCAAAGGCTGGCGATCGATCGACATCATCTCCACTTTTATCCGGTCGGCGATCCGGTCATTATGAAAGTCAACAAATTTATTAGGAATTACGGATTTTCCTCCACATGTGTTGTAGACGACCATAACAGCCATAATGTGTAATAATTAGCATTAATTGTCCATGCACTATATAAATAGCCCATTGAGGCCAATGAAAGGATCTCAAATCCATTATTCTCCTACTCTATCACTATTCTTGTAAGAACAATACACTATTTCTTCTATATTGTGTTCGATTATTTTCATCCCGAAGCGGATCGTAACACTACTATAAAAATAAAGAAATGGTGTTGCTACTATAAAAATCAATGTTTTTGAATTTTAGCATCAAAATACTTACTTTAACTTTTAACCTTTTAATGAATTTGTCACTTTTGTAGTCATTTTGCCGTTTTATACTATTAACTTGAATGATGTGAGTTTTTTCATCGATTCATCCTTTACAATTTTAACAACATAGAATTTTTATTGTTTTAGATGTAATCTACTAATTTTTTTGGTTACAAAAGCATAGAAAAAAAACCAACTTAAAAAAGAAAGAAAAAGACACCAAAGGGCACTTCATCCTCAGAAATGTAATCTACAAATTTGAATGAATAGATGCCGTACTTTTTTTTTGTCAAAATAGCATTGATGTGCGTCCAATTATGTAAAAATAGATTCACATACTTTTAATTTTCTATAAAAGATAAATATACTCTATATTTCTATTATCTAATCTAATCTAATATCTATTTAATCAAACAAACAACTTACAAAAAGACAATTTTAGACATCTTAATTTTTGACACATCACCACTTTCTCATTTTTAATTCTATTTTCTCTTACTTTCTCACTCACTCACTCTCTTTCAATCTCACATTTAAATATTTCTCACTTTTTATACATCTACTATTTGTAGCCTACACCTTTTATTTTAAAATATTTCGTTTCTCAATTTTTAATCTACTACATACTATAATATAATTAAATTAATATTAAATAATCTACAATTTACTCCTATTTACTATCTAATCTAATCTCTATTTATACAAACCAATCACACTCATCTAACTAATAACAACATTGTAATTTACTATCACACTTTTTGAAATTTCTTCACCCAATGTATTTTCTTTTCACTCTCACTATTAATCAACTAAACTAATCATTGGAGCAACGATATAAGCTGCACCGGTATATAAAAACAGGATAAGCTGTAATATATAAAAACTACGAGATTAATATCTAACTATGTATTTATACAAACAAACTACACTTAAAAGGACAACATTGTAATTTATTATCACATTATTTTCAAAAAAATTCTCCCAATGCACTTTCTCCTCACTCCTACTTTTTCCTACTTTCTCATACTTTTTCAAATTTCAAAATTATAATCAAACACACTCACTTTCTTTTTCCACTATCTATTATAATCTACTAAAATCATCATATGAAACTACGAGATAACAAGTGATATATAAAAAACACGAGATAAGCATCTTTGATATCTAAAAAAACACGAGATTAATATCTAAAAAAATAAGAAGACTTAATGGACTATTTAAACTCTTGATTAATATTTAAAACACATGTGACAAATATTTGTCATTAATACCTATAAAAGGACAAATATTTGTCACGAATATATAATAAAACACGGGATAAATATTTATTATTGATAATCTACTATCTATCTAATATCTATTCATCTAATCAACTTAAATAATCAATTGAAACTACGATATAATTGCACTAATATAAAGAAAACACGGATAACTTCAGCGATATATAAAAAAACACACGCAGGATTAACATAAAAAAAACTTAAATGACTATTTAAACTACTGAATAATATTTAAAACACATATGGCAAATATTTGTCACTAATACCTAAAAAATGAAAAATTTCAAAATTCTAATCAAACCCACTCATTTTGTTTTTCCAATATCTATTATAATCTACTAATCAACTAAAATAATTAATTGAAACTACGAGATAACTGTACTGACATATAAAAAAACACGGGATAACTGCAATGATATATATAAAAACATGGGATAAATTTTTGATGATATATTAAAAAACATTTGCCTTGACATATTTGATAATCTACTATCTATCTTTTACTATCTACTATAATTTGCTAATCAACTAAAGTAATCAATTGAAACTATTAGATAAATGCACTGATATATAAAAAACACGGAATAATTGTACTGATAGATAAAAAACACCAGATAACTACAATGATATATATATATATATATATATATATATATATATATAAACACGGAAAAACTGCACTGATATATTTGATAATCTATCTTTTACTATCTACTATAATCTACTAATCAACTAAAATAATCAATTAAAACTATGAGATAACTGCACTGATATATAAAAAAACACGAGATAACTGTACTAATATATAAAAAAATGGGATAACTGCAATGGTATATATAAAAACACAGGATTGCTGCACTGATATATAATAAACACGAGATAACAACACTGATATATAAAAAAACACTTCACTGATATATAAAAGAACACGGGATAAATGCACAGATTGTTTTTAAATGATACTTTTACATTTTTGGATTTTAATATGTATCTATTTTTTTTATTTGACACTCCTTTTTTATCTACTTTAAATTTGTCTTTTTTTTTCACGAGTTTTGTCGGACTATTTAAATTATGTTTAAGTTCATTCATGAAAAAAACATGCAGCGCAGTAGCACCCGTGTGTATGCGGGTATCCTACTAGCTAGTTACTACTACAAAATTAAAGTAACAATGCTACTAGTATAAAATTAACGTTTTTGAATTTTGGCATCGGACTACTTGCTTTAACTTTTAACCTCTTATTCAATTTGTCACTTTTGTAGGTATTTTGTCGTTTTATATTATTAACTTGGATGTTATGAGTTCTTTTCTGATTCATCATTTTCCAAATACACCATTTATATTTATTGAGTCTTTTAGAGACCAAAAATAACTATTAATTCTTTTATTTTGATTTTAATTACCCCAAGACACTTGCAAAGAGGATATTTTATTATTTAGCTAACACAAATTAATTGTACTGTAATCATTGTGTAACAAGAAAAAAGCACAAAAAATTAGGAATCAAGGGAGTACAATTTTAAAAAAATAACTTTAACATTCTAGTCTCTCCAACTTTTTTTTAACAACCGTTTTCTATCCAACTGGCTTAACTTCTCGAAGTGGGTCTACTATTAAATCCGAAAAAGAAACTAAATTCAACACTTTGTCTTGATTTTACCATTGCATAAGAACAAAGTCAATATTGTTGCGTCTGTAATGGATGACATGGTCATAATACACTCTGATATGGATTTGTTTACAGCAAAATCGGTAAATATGTTGAATATAAAATAACCTTTATTTTTAAAAATTTAAAGAAGGTGAACTTGTCTTGTATCTAAAATAGATCATACAAATGGTGATGTATGCAGCACAAGCATAATGTAAAAGGAATTCAAATATTTCATTTTCATTAAAAGTGTGATCAAAGAAATGTTTTTTTATACATACAAATCAAATAGATGTTTTATTTCCATCTAGAACTTGTAGAGTATTTGTTAATAAATTAATTAATACGAGAAGACAAATTGTTGATAAATATCTTATGTGGATTTTAATTTATCTTAAAAAACGTAGTAATCTATGGGATCCAAATTGATAAAAGTAGGAACGCAATTAAGTGCTTAATTTTTCAGATTTTAGTAGGGCCTCTAAATTTTTGAGACGGCCCTGAGCACCAACCACACTTAAGTTTTTACTTTGTAAAAAATGGATTCGATAGACCAAATCTTTGGGTGCATTTAATATGGACCCCTCAAAAAAGATCCAAAAGTAAACATTTACCATTTTTAGTAAGATTTAACAAAATTCAAATATTTCATCTTCATCAAAAGTGTCATAAAAAATATTTTCTTTATACATGAAAATCAAATAGAAGATTTGTTCCCATCTAGAATTTGTAAAGTACTTTTTAATAAATTAATTAATTCAATAAGACAAACTGTTATTAAATTTCATTTGTAGATTTTAATTTGCTTTAAAAAATGGGGCAATCAACAAAAAGCACTTGGATGAAATGGTAGAGGTTTCATCTAACCAGCGGCGGAATTAGCCTAAATTTTTTAAGGTAGCCAAATATAAAAGTTTATTTTTATTTTTTGTCTCCTCCAACATTCTTTGATTGGTGAGTTTGGTCATTTTATTTTACTTCTGGCAATTTTGTTCCCCTAATTTGGAAATTTTGATACAGTAATATTTTCATTGAATTTTCATCTCAAAAAATTGTGAATTGGGCAACTTTTGTGCATCATTTTCCCAAAGTTTAAGAATTTTGGGGACCAAATGGTCAAATAATCAATAATTTTGAGGATAGAAATTGTCAAATTAAGAAAATTGAGGACCAAAATTGTTAAAAGTAAAATAAAAGGATCCAAAATCACCAAGTTAATAAAAATCACCTTATTTGTTTGTGTTAATAATAAACTAATGGACTTAAATTGATAGACTTATTGTTGCTCTTTTATCTACTTAGACAAATAAACTTAGTTCGAGTTGCTAAATAATATATTATTGGGGTAATTAAATATAAAATATACTTACTCATTCAAATACATATATTATTTTTGGGGTAGTCAAAACTACCTCATCACTACACTACCCTTGCCCTTGCTCTAACTTAACTAATGTCTTGAGTTGAATCAGCGCGGGCGTATGGCAGTGTTAAATCTCTTGAGAGTTCTTTGCCGAATGTAGCCTACACTCAAGGATATCTGGTTTACACAAAAAAAAATGGGGTAATATGTGGGACCAAATTTGATAATGGTAATGGCCTAATTAAGGGTCAATTTTTCAATTTGAATAGAACTTCAAATTGTTTTTGACCATTGACAGCCTTGCACCAACCAACCACGAAGTTTTTCCTTTTAAAAATGGATTCGTTTGACCAATTATTTAGATGCATAGTATATGGACCCCTCGAAAAAGTCAAAGTAGATATTTACCATTTTTAGTAGGTATAAAAATATTATTTTTAATTTTATTATTATAAAATTCATTTTTTTACTAAAAATAGTAAAAGTACACCTTTAGACTTTTTTGAGAAGTCCATATTAGATGTACCCAAATTCTTTAAATCGTCTTCAAAACTCGTCTCATCTCATTCGACATTGTATTCTTAATCAACTAATAAACCTGTAAGAACACTAGTCCCCCAAAATCATATAGCGATGTCGGTGTTACAGAAATTCCTATTCGCACCTCCTCCTTCTCTATTTCTCACCATGATTTCTGTTATAAGCATAATCTACCCAATATTTACGGGTGTCGGTGAAGCTAAAGGGAAACACTTGAACTATTCAAAATTCTGGAATATCAACATTATTATTAACGATAATGCAACTGGTCGAAGGAAGATCAAATTGTCAAGCAAAGCTGGTATGTTATTGTGGTATACTCCTACGTTTCTTGTTGGTGCGACGTCGTTTTGGATACTTCCTTATCAAAGTTTTAGATCTACTGTTCTTCAATCTGCTATTACCATTCACTTCCTCAAAAGAGTCCTTGAGGTAATAATAATTCTTTACTTTCTTTCATACATTGCCACGTAGATGACATTAAAACACCTCTAAAATGACAATGATAATAGAACATTAACTAACACAAAAATATTTCAACATTCCAATTTCAAACTCCATAATATAACAAAATTGCAAAGTATGTAGATAGATCCTATTGTGTAGAATATAAGAAATAAAAACATAAAAGTAAAAACTGAAAACATTTTGTAAAACATATATGCTTACCGCTATAGTAGAGAAAGGGAACAAACATTGCTTCTGAAAATAGAGCAACAAAAACCAATAGTGTTTTGTACCTTATCTATGGAAGTATCAATCTTAGATAGTAGGTAGTGTTCGATGTTGATCGGCGATGTTGAGTTCCGATATTGAGTTACGGGGCGAGGTGGGGGTGTCACTGCGGCCTTCTTCCGATCTGCGAAATCGAACGATGGAGAGTTAATGCAGGTATCGGTGATAATAAATCTTTACCTTCTCTCAGCGATGAATCTTTATATTTATAAGGTCAAAGGGTGTTTGACTAAACAGATCTGACCGTCCGATTCAGGATTAGATCACGGCCATTGAGGTTGGATCAAAAGTTGGCTGATGGGCCTCACTATTAGTAAGCCCAACAATTTGTGTTTGAAGGGGGTGCATATAGGACGGACTATTTTAGAATATTGATAATTCTATGGATCATTCACTAAACTACAATTTTCAAGAACTAAATTTGTGATTTTGTGATTAACTCTATTGTGTAGGTTATGTTTGTTCACAAATTTAGTGGTTCTATGGATCTGGATTCTGCAATCACCGTCGCTGTAGGTTATTTTATATCAATTGTAACTATGCTCTATGCTCAACACCACACATTGGAGCTTCCAGAACCAACAATTAATTTGATGTACCCTGGAATTGTGTTGTTTCTAATAGGAATCAGTGGCAACTTCTATCACCATTTTATTCTTTCCAAATTAAGAGGAAAGGGTGAAAAAGAATACAAGATTCCTAAAGGTGGCTTGTTTGGGATTGTGATATGCCCTCACTATTTTTGAGATTATTGGGTTTCTTGGAGTTTCCTTCATTTCTCAGACTTTGTATGCATTCTCTTTCACAATAGGTTGTGTTTTCTACTTGTTGGGAAGGAGTTATGCTACAAGGAGATGGTATGTTTCTAAGTTTGAAGATTTCCCCAAGAATGTTAAGGCTCTTATCCCATTTGTATTCTAGATTTTGCAAGAAACAACACATTTTACATGTAATTTTAGGTGGTGGGAGAGAGACTGGGTTGTCTAACTACTAGTGGATAGTTACTAGAAGTTACTCTCTTGTTTATCTCTTTTTGAATTTCTTGGTTTCCTTTGTAATACAACTCTGATGGAAAGATATTTCCAAAGTTTAATAAATCTACAAGTAGTATTCAGTAAAAGTTGTTATAGTGTACATATATACTCGTGTTGAAATCAAGTAGATCTTGAAATGATAATCCTTAATTATGTTGAAATCAACAAATAATTTAAGAGAAATTTTTGGTTTTGACGCTCTGTTCAAGTGTGCAGCAATCACATATTTAATCTATCAACAGAAGCAGGAGGACAAAACATCGGAAGTAAATTGACAATTCATGATGACATCATCTTTTGCCTACAACCATATGGGGTCTAAAGGATTGTAAATGTTGTGAATGTGATTTATCATCCCATCGCTCTTGCGTCTGAAAATGGGGAGTGAGACTGGCCCTACTCCACGTCTTGTAAGAAGAATGCATCCGGTCAAACATTGCCTTTGATTTAGATTAGGATTCTCTCTATTTCTCAAAAGAAATAGAGGGCTCTATTTGGATAGAGTGAGAAACAAAATCAACGATGGGGCATATCGTATTAAATATTATGATATATTTAATTACATGGCCAATCGTATTTTAATGTCTATTGTTCTCCGAATGGAAACCTCCTAGCCCTAGCTCATGGTGCAAAACCCCTTCCTAGCCACAGCTACAGCATAATCCCCTCATTTGGTGGTGCATCTCGTAGATGGCGACCATCTCCTGGTAATGTTTTAAAATTCAACTCTGATGCTCATTTTGAAATGAACACAGGTCGTGAAAGCTGTGGAATTGTATGAAGCGACAATAAAAGAGTTCTATTTTTGGGGTGTACCTAAAAGTTGTTACTAAAGTCTTCCCTTGTAGCGGAAGCTCTAGCTATGCGGGAAGCTATGACTTTATCAAGAGCCTTGGATCCTCTCTATCTTGCTTGAGGCGATTGCTTGGCATTTGTTGAAATATTTAAAGGAAATATGATTAGAAGAGAAATTGAACACATTGTTAAGGATATTACGAGTTTCAAGGAGAATTTTACCTAGGTTGGTTTTCTTTGGGCCGAATCATGGTTGCGATTTGATGTGAAGCTCGAATCTCTTGATGCTCTTCCTACTTAAGCTGTGTTCTATCGCCTCCCCATCGCTCCTAAAGCTTCTCAATGATGAAGATAGCCTTTAATTTTAAATTATGGTGATCGATTGGGTGGGTAGATCTCCTTTGATCGATTAGGGTTGGTGGTTCTTCTTTTGCTCTGCATTCCTCCATGTTTCTTTTCCTTATGTGTGAAAGTTGTTGAAGTTGTATTATTGCTTAAGAGTCTTTGAACTTGTAGTTGGGTTGGGTCGGTCAATGTGGTCCAACAATGTTTGTGTGTGATGTGCGCCTATATTCGGTTTGGGCTTAGAATAGTTAATCTAATGAAAAGCGGTTTAGCAAAAACAATGGAACAGTCCATTTCTTTTGGAGAATGGAGAGAATCGACCCACTTTGATTCTAGATGTACATCAAATCCAAGTCTTTGTCTAAATAAGACTTACTCTAGTCATAGGCAGACCCAAATGTTAATCATCTTGAATACCCTAAAAAAATAAGCCTATGAAGATGTAGATGACTTCTCTACAATTCTACGTAGGAATATGTAAAAGACATCTCTAGAATTCTACACATACATGTATGGACCTAGAAATATGTAGAAGATATCTCTAGAACTTTTGATACATGATTAGACTTTGGAATATGAAAATTACCAAATTATTATTTTTGGGTTTTTTTCCTACCCCCCTATACCCATACCCCCATATTTCGTTTTAACCCAAAAATTCCTCTGATTTTCTTTTTAAAAAAAGTTTTTAAAAAACTCCCGGATTTAGTCCTAAATTCGAAAGGAAAAATTTTAGGATTTCCAGAAATACCTCAAAAAGAGGTATTTTCATAAGCTATGTTGACTTCAGGAAGTACCTCTTTTTGAGGTGTTTATGGAAATCCTAAAACCCCTTCCTTACGAATTTAGAGTTAAATCCGGAAATTTTAAAAAAAATAAATAAATTATTACGAGAAGTAACGATATACTACTCTGTTACAGAATATAAGCAAAAATTAATCAATAAAAGTTGATGTATCTGATCCAAATTTTGAACGGATACATCGACTTCTATGTTGATTTTTGCTTATATTATAACGAAGGAATATAACGAAATTCGCTAAACTACGATAACGATAAGCGATAATAATCTGATGCGAGAGAAGAAATACATCAAAATATACAACATCACGAGATTAAAAATGTACCAAATCACGAGTACAAATCACGGTAAAAATACGAAAATAGTACAACTAAGGGTCCAAAGCCTAAAACAATCGAAATGATGCGATATCTGGCGGGTGGAATGACCTCGTCTACCATGGCACCAGTAGAAGTCTGTTTGCTCTCTCCATCCTATCCTCTGCGGTCAGTGGACCAATATCCTCAACAACTTCCTCTTGATTTGGTGCATCCTTTGGAGGCGGATCTGGAGTCAGACGAGGAATGGACACCTCCAAGTACCATGGTAGGTAATCATCGTAGCGAGACCTACCTACCACGGTGTCAATCTACCAGTGTCCCTGAAAGTCTGCGTCAAGGATTGATAGAACAACAATCTCAGTACAATGGACTCCATAGGTGGAGGTGGGCCCAAAATGGGTGGATCAGGGATCTGCTGGACATATCAGCGCCAGCGGACCACATGCGCCATATGAAACCACGATGTGGCGCCCCGAGTAGCCAATTTACGAGTAAAAATGTTGTGAAATCGAGCGTCTTGCATGCGTAGTGCGTCCCGAGGCTCCATATGACTGCTCTGCGTGTAACTCATCTAGTTGCTCCGAAAATCTTTAAGCAGCGGTGTAAGCTTTTCTTGTTCCCCACCTCTTTGCAGCGTGGAAGCCTGGCGTAGTCTTTCACTTTCCACTATGGTGAGGAAATACTCGTAGATCCACAACTGAAATAATTAAATGAATAAATAAGTAATTATAAGAATAAAATTAATTAAAAGAATAAAAGTAATTAATTAATTACACAGTAGTAAAGAAGCTTATTCGCCAATCTGCGGTGTCTCCGAATAACAATTTGTCGTTCATTCGTAAAGAATGGCGAGCGATTAGACCCCAAGCCAGCGCCCGCTTGCTCAAAATCGAGAAATAAGTGTTACCCGTTTAGCGGACACAAAATGTGACTCTTGTCGTCGAAGATGGTCTTTGCCCAACAAGTGTAGCAAATAGCAGCGTGTCGCTTTGATCAAGAAGGCCCACGATCCATGTTCTCTCTATATCGACCTTCAAAAACTAAATCGAATGCCAATCCCTATAGGCCCGACACTCGCTCGGCCAATGCGTGGTCTAAACCCGGATGCTCAACTCGACTCAAATGACATCAACATAGTCAAAATTAACTTATGCCCATAGGTGTGTGCGGTCGGCAAGTGGAGCAGCAGCGGACCGTCGTCCAACGTCACCGTCATCTCCCCACGACATGTGGAATGAGTTAGGTCTAAGAATGCCACCTCTCCTGGTGATATGAGCTCATGGTTTATGTTGTTGAGAGGTGTGATGTCGGCTTCAAGCAGTTGGCTCTTTGCCACCATCACGGCTATATGTGGGTGGTGTTGTTGAGGTCTAATCTTCAATACCTTCCCCATGAGATGCCACCTTGATCTTACCACAGTCCTGTAAAAAAATAAAAGTAATTAATAAATTAATAAAAGTATTAATTAATTATTGTTTTAAAAAAATTATTAAAAGTATTACCTTCCCCAACTGTAGCCTGGAGATGTAGTGCGTAGGCAACAAAACCTACTCATCAGGCTAACTGTCATGCTGAGCAAGCTCAGCCTCAACCTCCTCTATCTGCATGGCGTCCTGCTGCAAGTGGTCCGTCAGGTCGAGGATTAGATCGTTGCCATTGAGGGTTGGATCCAAAGTTGGATGATGGGCCTCACTTATTGGTAAGCCCAACAATTTGTCTTGAAGGGGTGCATATAATACCTCTATCTTTACTCCGTAACAAAGAGTAAACAAAACTAGGGCGACAGCCAATAAATTAGAGCGATAAACAAGAATCGAAAACCAACAGAAACCAGAGAAGACAAATAGCAATTTCGTATATTGTAAGAAAACTACATTTGTTCAAGCACTACCTTTAATTCCAAATGTACATCAAATCCAACTCTTTTTCTAAAGAAGAGTTCCTCTAGTCATAGGAAAACCCAAATGTAAATCAGGGGGGTCAGTACACCTAAAAAATATTGCATTTACCTCCTATAAAAAAATATTTTGACCACCCTGAATTTTTGTTTTTTGAACCTAAACCCTTGATTTTGCACCACAATTGCAAAATAAATTTAATTATCATGTTATGAAACCTTTCACCTTAATTGAAGAGTAATTTTATAGGCGGTGATAAGAAAATGGTTATGATTATATATTTTTAATTTTATGACTATTATAAAAGAATGTAAATCATGTGAAGAATTTTCCTAAGGCCTCAAAAACACGCAAAAGTTCTCCTCCAATACATCCGTTGAGTTTCTCCAAATTAGGATGATTTGGTTATGTGAAGAAAAAAGAATCTAGAAGACATATTTATCCATTGATTTATTTTCTTTTCAAGTTGTGAATCATTTTGTAGTTACTTAATTTGAGAGAGATGTGTTCATTGACGCTTAACTCATTATTCAACAATTTCAAATATGAAATCACATAGTGTAATTTGGTGCTACCACACAAGTGCAGAAAAAACATTTAGCATCAGTTATTTGGTACATTTATCATCGGTTATCAAAGATGCTAAATTCCACGATGCAAAAAGTTGGACATTTAGCATCAGTTATTTAACCGATGCCCAATGTCAATATTAGTATCGGGTGTTTAAATAGTCGATGCAAAATGGTGTTTCATGGCTGAACTTGCCTTGAGGATTTATGAACAATGGTGAATACATCTTCACTTCTAGGGTCTATACCTTCTTTTTGAAAACAACATTGTCAAATAAAAACTTTTAGCTCTGGTTTTGCTATAAATATAAAGAATAAAGACAACAACACATAATGATGAAAAGTGAATGAAATCCAATACCGCATAAAAAGCGAACAAGAAGCAAAGAATCAAATCGATGAAGAGTGCATGAAATCGAAGGAACCAACAATGAAATTATGAAATTCAACGGAAAAATACTCGGGGTTTATCCAACATTCACAAATCAATGGGAGATTTGTTACCTAGCGATGTGTTGCAAAGCGAGATGAAACCTAATGAGTTGCGAATCGATGAAGAAATCATAAGAAAGATGAAGAAATCGGAAGAAGCGGTAGGAGATGATGAAATCGGAAGAAGCTCTTGTGAGCCAAAAACACACCTCGGGGCGAAGCTGCAGGCGAGCCATAAAACTTAGGGTTTCAAGCAAAGAAAATGAAAGCGAAGGGAGAGGGAAGAGAGAGCGAAGATGCTTCTTTGCTCTCCACGGTGATTTATGGACAAATGCTTGAAGATTTCTAGAGGGAGAATAAGAGAGCGAAGATGCTTGAGCAGTGCGTTTGAAGATGGATTACGGACGGATGCTTGAAGATTTGTGTTTGAAGATTTCCGATCCTTTGTTTGTCAAGATGGATTACGGACCTGGTGAGAGTGTTTGTGCGAGGAAGGAAGGGAGAGGAAGAGAGGTTTGCAAATAGATCGTGAAAGGGTTGAGACCAAGTGTTTGTGCGTGGGATCGATTAAAATGGGTTTCGACATTTACCATCGGGTCTTTTAACAGCTGAAGCTAAATGTACCTGAATTGTACATTTAACAGCGCTTGTGATCGTACCTTGACCAATGAGTGTTGAAGTAGTCGTTGTTACGTCGAGACGGGCGATGTCGTTGATTGGGTGAAAGGGCCAGGTCCGGCTTCGCGCGTTGAGCACCTCGGGTGGTACTGCAAAAACACTCAGGCGATCTAGTGAGAGGTCGCGCGGCGAGATAAGCGCAAGGTTCGAAGCGTGCACGATGCCATATGCGAATGGCGTATTTATCTTGCGAGTCAAGACCGTTTCGCGAGGTTTTGGCGGCGGCGAGTGCGCTCAGCGGCGTGTTTGGGCGATCGAGTTGGGGTGGGCGCGAGCCCGATTCTTGATGGCGATTCGTATTTCTTGATACACCCATGAGCGATTGCCCCCCCGAGCCTAGGTCGCAAGAAGCGGTGAGGCTTGAATCGATGCCCGGGTGAAGCTATTTTGACAAAGCGACGCCCAGCGGCCGTTCATTTGTCGGCCGCGCCAACCATCGATCTGTCGCGGCGGTTGGTCTCCAGCGATATTTAAGGCGTGGCGTTTGGTGTTTCGAGGTTATGCAGGAGACAACCATTGGCGAAAGATGAAGCGTTGCGGCGCTTCGCCTCCGGTCCGCCGGCGCCGCGCGGTCGGTACTATAAATAGCCCGCCCGGTGAGTTCATTATTCACACTTTCACGAATTGCTCTGCGCGGCCAGGCTCGTATCTGGCGAGACTTGCATCCGTTGCTACTTACGTCTGTTCGCGGCCGATTCACGACATCTGTTCAAGGTATGGGTCGATCTATGCTTTACTTTTTAAACTTGAGTTTTTACTTGAAAGTACTTTGTGCTTTTCCACGCCTCGTGATAGGGGTGTCGGTCGGGGATGGCCAAAGCGCCCCTCTCACGAGTATTACTCGTCGACGACTTGAGCCCTTTATCACGGTGTTTTTGCATGCCCGCGAGGCCAAACCCGGCGCCCGTATTCGGAAAACCACGCAATCCTTTGCTACACACATGTCGGCGGGGCGAGCCCAACCCCACGGGCGAGTCTAAGTGCGTCTTGAGCGACAAAGGTTACAGTTCTTCAGCGATTCTTGAAGCGTCGAGCTCGAGTTCCCACTCTTCCGGTCGAGATCGGCCCGACTCAAAACTCTGGTTCAAGAGTCCGTCCATTAAGAAGCGGCCATGTAACAACTCAACGGCCGGAGAACATCGTTTCTCGGCGGAAGGAGGAAGAAAGATGTCGATGTGGTTATCATTGATGATGATGAAGTGCGAGTGTCGTCGATCGCGGACGAAGAGATGGTGGAAGTAGAAGGTGGCCAAGCGAAGTTGGCCCAGCGGAAGAGGTAGTTCAACCAGCGGCTAGCTTCTCGGTCGAGGGTAAACGAAGGAGGAGGGTCGAGCGAAGGGTGGTGAAGTTCAAGCGGATGTAGCACGAGGCGTATCGACATGTCTTGGGTATCGAAACTCTTCGCTCTCACCGAGCATTATTACTTGTCGGCCATGTTGCCTTGCTCGTCTGCGGGCCGCCGGACGATTAGCCGGTGGGAGGTGAGAGGTATGAAGGGCGGAGAAGACATTGCAACTTACTCTCCCAACTTCAAGTTCCGATGATGTATCGGCTCGTGTTCGAGAAGATGAATATCACCCTCCATTCAACGAATTTCAGCGTGGCGTCTGCGTCACATCGAGTCGCCGCTTCCAACTCCACCCAACGCATGGGCGTTTACGAAAACCTTTGAAGTCCTTTTGACTAAAATTTGGGTGTGTGGGTGTCGATCATCTTTGTTCTTCACTCTCTTTGGTGGTGGCTCGGGGAGAAAACTAAAGAAGAAGAGGAGGCGGTCTCCTTTAAGATCTGAAGACCCATCATCGGTTCTTCAAAGCTTACCAAGAATCGTTGGGCGGCACGGAGAAGTCGGTATTTTGGATCGTTCCTACGAGGAGGCGGTAAGGCCGTGTCGGAGTCGGCCGGACGGAATGCTCGGTCCCCACACTTTCCAATCATGTGGAGCGAGGCTCATTTACTGCGGGAGGCGAGGATTACATTTACTCTGTCGAGGACTTGGGAGAAGCGCGACACAGAATCACGGAGATGATCAAGCGTTAGCGGGCATGATGCGTCGGATCCTAAGGCGACATACCATGCGTCCGCTGTCTTGCTCGAGGCCGGGATCTAGAGGCGAGATCGGTTTGCTTTTGAACTTTGCCTTTATATTTTCTTTGTCAATTTTTCTTCTAACTCATGACTCGGTATTTTCGCGAAAAAGAATGGCGGTAAAAACTAGGAGTGTGCTCGAGTCGATTCTGAAGCTGCTACCATTCGGGGGCCAAGAAGTGGGAAGGGCCTCGGCCGGAGATGCTCTGAGTCGTCATCAAAGGTGCCCCCACTCCCGAGAGCCAAGGAAAAAGCGATGGCTCGATCGTCCCCTTATCTTGGCGATCGCTCCTGGCGGGTGAGGCAGCGGCCATGACATGGATTCCGTTAAGGACAACCTCCCCATTCTCTCGCTCGGCGGTTAGGCGGTCGAACTCGGTGGTTCGGGAAGAAGCCAATGGAGTGCAACTTCTCTGCAGCGGGGATAGACAAAATCATGGCGAGCTTGCGGCGAAAGGTGAAAGTACTTTATTTTCGGTCAGTTAGTTATTTTGTCTTAGATCGGCCAGGCTAATAGTTGGGCGATCTCTGTTTCTGAGGGCTCGTCTTTGCTAAGAAGGCTTTGGGTGAGTCTGCGGTGAAATCGACAAGCTTGCGAGGGCCAAAAGCGCGCTCTTGAAGGGTGAGGAGGGCCAGGGCCAAACTCTCGAGCGGAACAAGGAAACTTCTTGGCGGTGAGCGATCACGGCGGCGTTGAATCCACTAGAAAGGATAGGGCGGTGGAGGCGAGAATGCAGGTGGCGTCAAAAGTTCATTGTGCCCGAGAGCGGTAGGGGCGCGTGATCGAGCAATTCTACAACGCTCTCGGGCGGTGCGGGCGCTGAATCGGACTTGAGCATCAATTTTGATGAGAAGATGATAAATCACGCCCATTCGTTGCGGATAACAAGATCCTGCTTTGCTGAGCAAAAAAGATGAGCGAGGAGCGTTGTTCGCGACCCACGATTCTTTTAAAAGCCTCGAAGCCCGCTGCGAAGCAGTACTTTACGTAATAGTTTGACTTGCCTTGGGCACAACAATTTCTGCGCCCGTGCGGTTTCTAATTAGTGGGCCTTCGGCCGGCCAGGCGTCCGCTGTTTTGTAATGACAATTTCTCTGTTTAATTCGTTTGTTTACTTGAATCGATTGTTTAGCATCTATTTTTCTAAGTTTCACGAACTTTAGATTTAGGTCGCTTGGCATTTCTCACCCGATAAGCGGTGCCCACTTGATGACACTTGATTGGGCCATTTCGATGGCACTTTCGATTGGAGTCGCTCGGTGACCTTCTTTTGGGCCAACTTCGGTGGCGCTCAATATAGAGTCGTTTAAACGGCCCTAACGTTTGTGGGTTATTACTTAACCCTTGGGCCATTCGATGGCTCTCGATGTAGATCGTTTGACGACCTAATGTTGTGGGTTATTACTTAACCCTTGGGCCATTCGATGGCTCTCGAGTAGATCGTTTAAACGATCTGGTTTGATAAATCTTTGATCGCTCCTTTGCCACGGGCAATCTTGAAGCGGCGGTCATACATTCTTGCGAGAAAGTAAAGAACACATATTTCTAAAGTCGGGCCTGCTGTAAAAAACCCGATGGGAAAAGAGCGCTGCACTGCTCATTATAGGTCGGTATTACATTCAAATCGTTCATTACATTCAAGCGTAGTACTTTCTAAGTTTCTCTGCATTCCATGTTACGGGGATAGTCGCCCCAATCCATGGTTTCGGCTAAATAAGCCCCCTTTCGATCTTTTGATGACCACATATGGACCTTCCCAATTTGGTGCGGTTTCCCTTAGCGTGCATTCTTGTTTCCCTCGTCGGCCCGTCTTAGAAACGGTGACCGGCCGTGAAGTCTCTCTTTTGCGAGTATTATATCTGTTTGCGACCTTACATTTGATCAATTGCTCTCTTAATGGCGGCAGGTGCGCGATTTGTAACACCCCTTCTACCATAACTACTATTTAATTAATTTTGAAAATCGAGTGCGTAAAAACTTTTAGTCGACCAGCTCGAGTGTCACATTTAAAACAAAACACCTTAAACAACTCCAAAATAGTAATTAAAATAAAACTCCAAAGTATTAGTCAAAATAAACTTGATAAATGATACATAGCTTTTGACAATGTCAGATGACAAAATACTACAATGATGGAAATAATAACTTAACATCTTAGTTCAAATATATAAGAAATAACAACTAAACACCCCGGTGCTACGTATCGGTGACTCGACCATACTAGAAGAAGGATCTCTAGTCACCTTGATCCACCGTCACTGCGGAGTTCTTGAGCATGCGAGGCAACACGGCCTTGATAAGGTGAGTCTCAATACATAGATAATAATAAATAAAGCGAAACCGCGATAGAATAGGCACACCAAAGAGTGCAGTCAATTCAAATACACTACTAATCTGACTACACGGGACTACGATTACACCAAGAATACGATTACACCAAGAAGTATAGTTACACCAAGAATCTGATTACACCAAGAATTATAGTTTCACGAAGAATTATAGTTACACCAAGAATTATAGTTACAGAAATTATAGTTACACCAAAATTATGAAGGCACAATCAATCACGAACATGTATGCAATGTATGAGATGCAACCCAAAACTCCACTGGGCATATGCATGTGGATCCATCACAAAATTGCCTTGAGGGCATTCACGAAACACCAAAATATTTTAAGAGGCGAGGCCTATTCACCAAAAATGCATATGATTATGCGACACCATGACTATGCACGAAACACCAAATCACCAAAATAATGCAATAGCATGCTCACCAATAGCCTTGTGGGCTCACCAACACCAAAGGAAAGGTCATAGACCCCAACTCACCAATATTTATTCACCAATAATACACCACACCACAAATAGAAATTCTATAGGGACTAAAAGATCACCAAGACTAATTCTACACCAAAGGACTAAAGTCAACACCAGGGACTAAACCCACACCTAAGGACCAAAATAACATTTTTGGGACTAAAAAGTTTAGAGGACCAAAAGCAGTATTTTTGACACTTTGGGTAACATTGGCAACCCCGCACAAAGTGCTGGATTCCTACAGCAGTACTCCTACTTGGCGAATTATTTAAAATAGAAAGCGACATCGAAAAATTACAAAGACCACTCATTGGAAAGCCCTCTGAGTGTAGTTTCTACCTATGATTTTAGTTTTTCAAAATAAGTGTCCAGTTGGTACAGTTTTTCAAAACACTACACTGAGGTACCAAAATCGGACAGAGCGCTTTGCAACTTGCAGCAAATTCTCTTTCTCATTTCTTAATGAAACTCAGTGAAATCAGTGCCTATTTCGTAGATAATTAAGTCTATTTTTCAATGAAGTAAGAATCACTCAAAACGGAGTTCAATTGATCACACAAAACCTGCAAAAACTGAACCTACTCCCAGTTTGACTCCAGAAATTTGACCTAACTTTAGAGACTCATAACTTGAGGCTACACAACTCCGAATTGAGCGAAACCAGTGCCAAAACGACCGGCCTTAAGTCTATTTTCAAAAACAATTAGCCACACAATTTTTGGATCAACCAAACAGTACCAGTTGAGAAAAACCGAAACAGTGTCAGAAAACACACAAAAACCATAAACAAGGAAAGCTCATCATCAACATACACACTCCTACTCAACTCTAATTCAAACAATCTATCAAACACCTAACAAGCACCAATATTTCTCCTATTCAATTATATCAATTTAACAACCAATCATCTCCATATTAATTAACACCTATTACACATCATATTGCATTAAATTCATGTTATAACACCTTAATATCAACAATCAATACAATAACCTTTCAATTCAATCACATATAAAATCAAACAATCACCCAATCACTCAAATACTTCATGAATCAATTTAAACAATTACTCCACGACACCTAATCCCTATGATTTCATGGTTTATAAATTATTAACTATGAAAGAGAGCCCCATACCTTTTAAAATTGAAGAAGAAGACCAAAGCTCTCAAGAACACCTCCTAGAGACACCAACAATCCACGTTTTCTTCTTCCTTCTTGGTTCTTCCACGCAATCTCTCTCTCTCTCAAGCCCTAGCCGTCACACTCTTCTCACTCTCCTCTCCTTTCTAATTTTTGATCTTTTGCTTCTAATGAGGTTTCTCCTAAGACCTAATGTTTTTATTAATTGGGTTTGGGCCACTTAACTCCAATGGGCCCTAATTGCACCTCCTTAATTACTTTCTCATATCCTCCTATTTAACTAAAACACTCCCCATTTATTTACTACACCTCCTTATTCAAATGAGCATCAACACTCTAACCCTTTTTAATTTGATTTTTAATTCCCAACCATATGCTACTTTTCCTCTACTTTTCCTCCTACTTTTCCTCCTACTTTTCCTCCCTCCTATAACCACTTTGGTTTTCCCTAAAACTTGCTAATAATAATAATAATAATAATAATAATAATAATAATAATAATAATAATCATCATCTTATATTAAGTATTTATAACATCAATTTTAGTCATTCTCAACATGGTTCTTATGCCAAAAAACTCTCCAATTTGGTCCACTCCCTATCAAATCAACTCTTAATAATTTCTAATAAAATTTGGGGCGTTACAGTTCTTCAATTAGGTCCAATTCTTCCCGAATAGCTCGGTCGTTGTCAACCAACTGTAGGGGATTTGAGGTTCTCAATTGATTCGCCCATTTCTATGGGTATGGCGACATCGGTCCCATATACGATCGAAGGGGATTCCCGATCGTTGAATGAGGAGTCGATCTGTAGGCCCAAGAAACGGTGTAGCTCCTCGACCCGATTCCGCTTTAACGGCCGTCAGTCTTACGCTTCAAACCTCGCGGGATAACTCATTTGGCGCTTGACAATAGTTTATGCGAGGGTGCTCGGCCAGAAGTAAAGCATTTATTTACCACTAAGTCGGCCAACATTTCTCTGAACCTTTTATGCGTGAGGCGGGTGCGGTTATCGATTATTAGTTCTTTGAGGATCCCAAAGCGGGCGACACACCGTGAGAAAAATTTGCTCCCTTTTGCAGGTGATGGTTGCGAGAGGCTCGGCCTCGACCCACTTTGTGAAATAATCTACGCCACGATCAAGAACTTGAGGCGGCACGGAGGCGAGTGAAGCGGGCCTAGCAAATCCATGCCCCACCAAGCAAGCGGCCAAGGTGAGACAAGACTTTGTAACTCTGTGGAAGGTGCAATGTGGACATCGGCATGTACTTGGCATTTCTTGCGCCACGAACGACTTCTTGGCATCCTCGTCCATGGTCGGCCAATAATAGCGGCCACGAGAGCACTTCTTAGCTATGGAGCAGGCGCCTTGGTGACTTCCACAAACACCTTCATGAATGTCCCTCGGCACATGGTGAAGCCGGCCAGGCGTAAGACGCCTTAACAATGGAGAGGAGAATCCTCTTACGTACAACTTTCCTTCTAATCACAGAATGCTTGGTGCGCTCTGAGCGACCAACAGCTTGCCGGATCGCTCGGTTCTTCCCCTTCAACAATGTATCTCGGGATAGGGGTGATCAATCACGAATCCGTATTGACACCTGAGCGACCAGCGGCCCGACTTGGCTTGGTTGAAGCGCTCGGCGATTTAGAGTCTCTGAATCAAACTTTTGTGATTTCGGAGTTTTGGTACTTGCCGGCCGATGGTATATCTGCCCGAACATTTTGGTCAGAGCGCGTCGACACTTGGCTCGGTCGAGCTGGCGGCGGCTCTCTTACTCTGCGGATAACTTTTGACACATCATCCTTGGCATCGTATAATTCTTTGATCTGTGAGACTACAAGCAAGGAATCGATCGAGCTCGACTCGATTGACACTTTGAAATCTCCGTGGTGTGGCGGCTATGCCGCGCTCGTATTCGGCTGATTGTTCGAAGTGTGGAGCGCAAAGTTAGAGATACTTCCACGGCCGGGCCTTACGAATTTTCTAAAATTAGGCTGCTCCGGCTCCCTTTGCTATTGGGCGACCCGTCGTGCAAGATCCGGTCGTTTCGACAGGTCTTACGGGATAGGAGTCATTTGGCTATAAAGTCGGCCACACTGCGCTTTTGCGGCGATCTGGATTAATTTAATTCCAAACTCAGCGAGCTTCCTGACCCACTTTATCATCCGTCCCGCGGTCTGTCGGCGATGGAGGACTTGCACGATAAGTGGTCGGTCCTTACCACGACACGATGGGCCACAAAGTATGGTCTCGATCTTACGGCGGCTACCAAGAGTGCAAGGGCAAACTTCTCTATTTTACGGTATCTCGGCTCGGGCCACTTGCGGCACTTTTACTAATGAAGTAGGCGGATTTTTGCTTGGTCGCTTTCACGACTAACACGCGCCAGAACCTCTTACGTTATGGCCAAGTATAAATACAGCGTCTCGCGCGGCGGCGGCTTGGTCATGTCGGCCAGATGGTCAAAGCTTGCTTGATTCATCAATGCTCGTTGGCATTGGTCGGTCCACTCAAAATCCACCTCTTTCTTTAGCGGTCTAAATAGTGGAGCGACTTGCGGGCGGCAGGGAATGAACACAGACGAGGCGACGACCATGCCGTTCGGTGTTGTATTTCTTTTTTTAGTTGTGGCGGCCTCATATCGTGACATACTGCATTTCTCGGGGTTTGCTTCATCCTCTTTCGGTCAGTGGAAGCCCAAAAATCTCTCTGCCTCACCCCCGGTACACTTTTAGGATTGGCTGAGTGAATTCTTCTAACTTCTTCAAAGATTTCCTCGGTCGTTCACATGATGCGGGTCGGTCACACTTTTGATGATCATGTCGTCTAAGTACACCTCGAGATTCGGCCGTCGCCTCTTGAAAATTTTGTTCATCGTTATTTGGTAAGTCGCTCGGGCGTTCTTTAGGCGAAAGGCATCACCTTATCTTGAAAATTTCCCGATCTGTCATGAAGGTTTGTCTTGTGTCGATCGGGTGGATACATCGTGATCTGATTGTATCGAAGTGGCGTCAAAAAGATAATAATTTGTAGTCAGAGGCCCGTCGACCAATTTGTCAATGTTGGGCGCGGGAAGGCATCCTTCCGGGCATGCCTTATTTAGGTCGGTGTAGTCTACACACATTCTCCACTTTCCATTTTCTTTTTAACCAACCACGGCGTTGGATAGCGGTCGTGTATTTGATCTCTTCTATGAAATTGGCCTTTATGAGGTCCTCAGCGGCGCTGCGGCGGCGAGATTTTCCTCGTTACGAGTCGTCTTCTTTGAAGCGGCCAAACGGCCCTTCGTCAGCGAAAGTTGATGGCGAACTACCGATAGGAATGCGGGCATGTCGATGCACGCCATGCGAGCAGTCGGCATAGTCTCTTAAACATTGTACAAGGTCTTGCTTCACTTGCTCACGGTAGGTCGCTCTGAGAGCTTCACTATCTTTGTTGGGTCGTCTCCCAGTGCACATCTATCGACTCTCCATGAGGTTACGGCCTTTTCAACTGTTCTTGACTCTCGGGCTAAGTCATCCTCGTTATCTTACGGGTCATTTATGCGGATCATCACGAGCATCCAAATCGGTGGCGTTGACTTGATGGCCTTCACGATTAGCCGAACATTCGGGCCCAAGGTCTACCTCATCGCAAATTTGTTGATCTGGTCGTGGCATCGTCTTGCTGCCTCTAGGTCGGCGCCCGAGTAACTACACAGTGCGTCTTTCTTTGTAAATTTCATCTTGGATGCTGCTTTGTTGGCGCTCCACGGCCTCTAACTTGCCGGTCGGCCTACGAATGATACAGCGATAGCATGATTTGAGGGGAGTCACGAGGCGTCGTGCGGGCCCGTCTTGTACAAAGTGCTATCCCGGTGTCGTCACGAAATGTGACCATGAGCTCGATTGTTCCCAGCGGGTGGTGATCGCTCCATTGAAGCGTTAGAGAGTAGGCTCGGCACAGGGAATTATCTCGCTCCGTCGGCCTTGATCTTGTCAATCAAGCCTTGAAACATGAGGTCGGCCCGAAACTGCTGCAGTGGACTAGAATTCTTTGAACCACGTGTTGGCCATCAACGCCACGATTACCAGCGGGGCGTAGCTGATTCGGCTGCCATCGTGCGGTCGCTATCTCAAGCGAGATGGGGTCTATTCGAGCCGGTGGGGTATTGATGTTGAGCAGAGCCATCGAGGAGCTCGTCCCGCTTTCTTTTAAATGGCCTTGTTCGATTCTCTGCGGTCAGCGGGTTTCCGCAGTGAATGACCATTGCAGCGTTGCGACCTGCGGGCCGTGGAGCTTCCGATCTTGAGGCCGGTCTTTGTCTTGGGCCTTCGAAACAACTAGGCGCCCCTTTCCTCTATCGGATCGGTTTCTTTACGCCTCTTGGGGTGATCGCCTTCCTCAGGCCTCACATGCTTCCCCCAACTTCCGCTTTCGAATGAGCTCTTCAATATCATCTTTGAGGCCATCGATCGTTAATATCATGACCGCTTGTTCTTGTGGTAGCAGCGGTATCTTTTAGTCGGTCGTGCCCCGCTTCTTGAGCACGAGTGGATCGAACGCTTTACTCCCACAAATTCATTATTTTGGCTTTTCGCTATAGATCATGCAATAGAAGTGTTTAGGCCGAGTGCGATGATCGAACTTCTTATCTCGAAAGTCGGACCGATTATCGCGGCGACCTTACGTGCCCTTTAGCCCGACTTCTTGTTTTTTTCTTCTTTAGGTGCGTGCGCGGGCGGCCTTTCTTCTTTGCGAGTTTCTTCATCGCCGTGTGGGCGTTAGCCGCTTGTCGAAAATGGCGAGATCGATAATGGTTAAGTGAATTCTTCTGACGGTGGTCGGTCGAATACCACGCTTGGATATTTTAGCTTGTCCTTGTCGACAAGTCACGAGCGGACTTCGGCCTCGATGTTAAGCCGGTCGATGTCTTGCCTTAGCGTCTCATTATCTCCTTGAACAACGAGTCAAGTATTCTTCATCAGGTATTGGCGGTTTTGCGGTGTAGTGAGACAAGAATATTACGATCGGTCGTCCCGTGAGGGAGATGGAGTTGGGTCGCGAGAGACTCCCACCATTCCAACGCTCGGCCGTCCAATGGCGGGGAAAAAGCACGCATTTCATGGTCGGTCCCAATTCCTATATAGCGGCGATAATTATTGAAATGCGGGAGATGTTTATGCGGATCCCCTCGGCCGTCGAACTTGTTGAGATTAGGCGGCTTGTGGAGATCCTCGGAATTTTGTAACGCTGATCTCCACGGAGAGCGGGCGTGCTGCGTCGAATGCCGTTCGACCACCAGGGTTGCATTGCGAGGCATGCCTCGTTGCGGCATTCCATAAAATCCTCGGATGGGCGGTTGGTGGAAGTTGAGGAGGCCTTACGGGTCGCTTCGCTTGGCCTCTCCTTGGCCGTCTGGCGTCCTAAATTCTTCCATCTACGTAATCTTCCGGCTCTTCTCGAGAATCCCAAGATCGCTTCTCGGCCAGCGTGACCGGGCGACTCATTGGAGAGAGTACACGGTGGGTGGCGGCCGGTGTTAGGGCGGTAGCTAGCATGTTCATAATCATAGGACATCGAGCGGCGTCTACGCCGCGTTCTGCTTTCGAGAGCGTCTGTGTGCCTGCCGCCTCGCCGGGAGAAGCGATGAGTAGTGCTCTCTCGGCGAAATGCTCGCCCGAGGAGGAGCGGTGTCCTCGCGCGGTCGTGGCGGCGAAGGTTCTCCGTCTTCGCCGCGAGGCGGCGAATTGACCTCTTTTCGTCTTGAGAGATGGCGCGTCTGTCTGCGATCACACAGTTTTTGTTTGCGGGATCTGCAAAGCGGCGAAATGACATGGTGCAGTAGAGGTTCTGAATGCGCTTCAATCGGCTCGGGCGGCAAGTCTCGAGGCGGGTGGTTGAACTGTTGGAGGATAGGTCGTGGCCAGTTGTGCCAAGAGGGCTCTTGTCGTGGAAGTCCTTGAGACTCGTGGTAATTTGGTGGCCCACGCCTCGAGGAGTCTGCTGCTTGGTCTGCGGGGAGGATTGAGTCGAGTGGCCAGCGTGCGGGGCGATCGCGTGGAGCCATGAATGAGGTAGGATAGCACTGCGGGCCTCCCATTGTGGTCGCCATTGATAGTACCTTGACCAATGAGTGTTGAAGTAGTCGTTGTTACGTCGGGCGGGCGGTCGTTGATTGGGTGAAAGGGCCAGGTCACGGCTTCGCGCGTTGAGCACCTCGGGTGGTACTGCAAAGACACTCAGGCGATCTAGTGAGAAGTCGCTCGGGCGGATAAGCGCGAGGTTCGAGCGTGCACGATGCCATATCACGAATGGCGTATTTATCTTTGCGGTCAGAGCCGTTTCGCGAGGTTTTTAATGGCGAGTGCGCTCAAGCGGCGTGTTTGGGCGTCGAGTTGAAATTGGGCGCGCGAGCCCGATTCTTTGATGGCGATTCGTATTTCTTGATACACCCGAGGAGCGACTTGTTAAAATAAGCGATGTTAAATGTCGAATTCAAGTACATTTAGCATCATTATTAAAAGACCGATGCTAGAAGTCTAACGTGAACTTAAACTTTTTCCCTAATTTTAAAAATGCCACGATCACACATTTAGCGTCGGTGTTCAAACAACCAATCTTAAATGGTGATTTTTAATGTCAAATTTGCACTAGTGTCATCTTACGGCATAATTAACATCTTCAACAGTATTTAATAATGCTCCTTAATAACAAAATCGTGATACGTGAAATCAAGAAGATAGAAAGAATATTGAAGAAATCATGGTCTAGCGCCAACATAAGAGGATAACCCCAACGTTTTCAAATTGACCTTTGTACTGTGTCACCGCTATTACACTATATGTATTGGAAAACATGTCTAGTATGCATTCTTAGCATAATATTTGGCTTTCAAGAGTGTCTTTTTGTGGGAATATCATGGCTAGATTACAACAATTGTATTTGGGAATACTACGAAGACACCACGAAATTATTCTTGGCCCTACCTTAATATTCACGCCTTCAACACCAGAAACATCTATGGAAGGCATTTTGTAAAGTTTATATTGGAGATATCGTGGAGAAATCTAGCAAAGAAATCTAGCAAATAAGGCTCATGTCAACCATCATAGAAAGATACTTCCTTATATGTGCTATATATGAAAAGAGCATGAGAAATGTGAAAAGAATGACACTGCGAAGCATATTTGGAACTTATTAGCCTTGGCCTATGAGTAGTGGTGGAAATAGGCGGGGCCAGAAACACGCCACGCGAGCCGTCGCGGCCAGCAGCTAAAGGACTACACGGCCACTTACTTCTATTGGTCTTATGCGATCATTTGGCGACCACGGTGGGAGTCGAACCTATCCTTCCACCATGCGGCCAGGAAGCATGCCACGCGAGCCGTCGCGGCGGACCCTGCAGGCGGAACCCACTTCCTGACAAACCCGGGCGTCCCGAAACCATCCACGAATCAGGGACAACCTGCGTCGAGAACCCTCGATCTGGCGTAGAGGACCGGTCTTAGAAGCGATTAAGCGGCCGACCAACAACAACGGTGCCGTAGAGCTGTTAGTTAGCGAGAATTGATGCATCCTTGCACGAGCATGTGACTCGGGCCTTCCTCCAAATACTACGAGAATAAAGATCGGATCATAGGCGGCCAGTGAAGCACTTCTTTCCCCTACGAAAGATGATCCATTCGATCACTTGTGGCGGGCGGTGAAGAACCCTCGGGTCAGCGCGTCCTACACCGCAGACGTCTAGCTCCACGGAAGAAGCGGCCGTCCTCGTGGAGGCACATCACGCCCGTCCCGAGCACGAAGAGTCGAGCGCGGAGGTCCCCACTCGTGAGGCGTGCGCGATCGTCGTTCTGGTCTCACGATCAAGATTATGCGGTTCGATTATAACCGGAATCGAACAGCTCGCCCACGAGGTATTCCTCGTGCGAGTCCTCGGTTCGCGGTCGAAGCGATTGTGGAACTCACGCGCGGCGAGTTGGACAACTACTAGTGATGGGGTGATCGGGGACATCTCCTATCGGTCAAAAAGGTATGAGCGGCGACATAGAGGCGATCATCTCGAGTCCCTCCGTTGTATGGTCAAATGGTTGGCGGAGGACTCTCAGAGTCTTGCGACCAGCGAAAGCGCACTATGCCTTCTGACCTTTTGGGTCGGGAGAATTAGCGGCCGGTCATGGGCCATTCTCGAGAAATCGGGCGTTATCGCATTCCCGGAGATTTGAAAGCCGCCAAATTTGAATAAGTTCGATGGTCGCGGGGACCCGATAAACACATCAATTATTTCAACAATTCTTTGTAATTCTGAGAGAGCTGGGCCCAACAATGAAGTCTGAGACTTTTCCCTCGATCGCTCGGCGTAAACCTTTGGAATGGTGGGAATATTTGCGACCCAATACCTTCTCTTCTTGGGAAGGCTTGGTGGAATTTTCTTGGCCAATTACGCCCAATCTTTGTCAATATCGGTATGAAGAGCATCTAGATCACGATCGTTCAAGCGAGAATGAGTCTTTGAGGCACTATATGAAATTTGTTTCAACAGAGCGAGAGCGATTCGCAACCTCTCGACAGGACACATTGAAGTACCTCAGCGTGGAATCAGAGCGGATCATAGGTTTGCGGATGAATTCACCCTCAACCATTATCTGGACCTTAGTATGTTCTGAGGAGGGCAGCGACCACATGGGCTATGAAGAGGCGTTGGCGGCAAGAAAGAGCGCGTCGCGCGTGAAAAAAGCGAGCGGACCCGGCTAAACGAGAAGGGCGTCGTGAAGGTCGGCGGATTTTAAATCAAAAGAAATGCGAGCCATGACACCAGCGGCGTATGGCCACGAAGGGCGATATTAAAGACCTCGTTCGAAGGAAAATTAACCAAAATGCGTTAGAGAGGAAGGTATAGGCGACTTGAAGAAAGGCGAGAAGCAAGCCGTTCATTCGAAAGGAAGAAATTTGTAGCTACTCGAGCGATCGAAGCGACAAGCAAAAAGGGCGCATCGGAGGAGGGCGTCGAGGCGATCGAGGGCATGAAAGTTGTTATGGTTATCCATGGAGAAACCCCTAGGCGCAAAGAGTCCAAAAAAGCTACCAAGAGAAAGTGGAATGAGATTCTCATGGTCGGATCGTCTTGGCGACGGCCAGGCCTCTAACGAGCGCGCCAATCTCTTTTGGGGCGAGGATCTACTTGATGGGAGAGTCAATAGTTATGTTCCGCGAGTAGTATCCGATGTGATGGGAAATTCTGAGGTAAGAAGAATCATGATTGACCAGGGAAGCTCGGCCGACATCATGTTCGAGGAGTTAGTTGACAAATTGAGCATCGACCGTAGCGAGATTATTCCTCAAGCCGACCCAACTCCTTTGGTAGGTTTTAAAGGAGCTATCACTTACGTTGGGAACCACAGAGTTGTTGGTCACTTTTGGTAGCAGCGCCAGCGGAAGCACTTCTTATAGAGCGGTCGGGGCGGCGTTCTTTGTTTTGCCCATCAAATCATGTTATCACTGCATTATAGGGAGACCGACTTTGGGGAAGCTTGAGGCAGTTGTGTCCACCGTTCACTTGAAAATGAAGCTTTATGACAAAAATGTCCAGGTCGCCACTCTGGCGGCGGATATGGAGCGGCGACGAAGAGAGCCACTACCTATATCGGGACATCTGCGATGAGCAGTAGTGGTTCAGACCCTCGAGTTTGGGGAAGGACACGAAGTCAATCTTCTTGATTTGGATGCGCTAGGACCACTAATAGTGACCGGAAGATGGGGATGATGACTTAGCCGCGAGCTAAAAATAGATTGAAACGACCCGAGAACCCGTGGGAAATTCATTGATGTTCAACTGGGGATGATCCGGCCAGGCGGTCAAAATTGGAAGTGACACTTTGGCGGAGTCAAGAGAACTCATCGCTTGTTTGAAGGAATCTGGCCGACTTGTTTGCTTGGCAGCGTCGGATATGCCCGGAATCCCAGGAGGTCACATGCCACCAGCTCTCGGTCGATCAGGCAGCCAGGCCAATTGCACAGAGGAGAAGAGTTCTGAATGAAGAAAATGCTAGGGCAGCGTCCCAAGCAGAAGATCCCAACCTTAAAGAAAATTTACCTTCTATAGAACAACCTCCTAAGCTAGAATTGAAAGAATTGCTAAAGCATTTGAAATATGTTTTCGGTGAAAATAATACACTTCACTGTAATCATAGCTTCTGATCTATCTATAGAACAAGAGCTAGATTTAATTGACACCTTGAAAAGACATAGAAAAGCTATAGGGTGGCAAATGTCAGATATTAAAGGGATTAGCCCCTCCATATGCATGCATAGGATAATTTTAGGAGAAAATTCTAAAAACAGCATAGAAGAGCAAAGAAGATTAAATCCCATCATGAAAGAGGTTGTTAAGAAAGAAATAATAAAATGGCTGAATCTTTGGTATTATCTACCTAGTATTTGGATAGTGCATGGGTTAGTCTTATGCAATGTGTTCCTAAGAAGGGTGGAGATACTTGATATGATAATAGCTAATGTAACGAGGATGGAGAATGCGTATGGATTCTGAGAAAACTCAATAAGGCCACCAAGAAAGATCATTTCCCACTTACCCTTTATAGATCAAATGTTAGATAGGTTAGCAAAGAAAGGAATTCTATTGTTTCTTAGATGGTTATTGAGGATATAATCAAATAGCGATTGAACCTAAGGATCAACAGAAAACCACCTTTACTTGTCCCTATGGCACTTTCTCCTTTAGAAGGATGCCTTTTAGACTTTGTAATGCACCTGCTACCTTTCAAAGATGCATGATGTCAATTTTCTCTGACTTCATTGAGCAATCAATGGAAGTCTTCATGGATGACTTTTTGTTTTTGGAGAAACATACTCCCAGTGTCTTTCAAACTTAGAAAAAATTCTTCAAAGATGTGAAGACACTAACTTAGTACTTAATTGGGAAAAATGTCATTTCATGGTTAAGGAAGGCATTGTGCTTGGTCATAAAATATCTAAAAAAGGACTTGAAGTGAATAGGGCAAAGATTGAGGTAATTGATAAACTACCACCTCCATCAACAATCAAAGGGATTAGAAGTTTTTTAGGACATGCAGGATTCTATAGGAGATTTATCAAAGATTTTTCAAAAATCTCAAAACCATTGTGTATGCTTTTGCAACATGATGTGCATTTCAACTTTGATGAGTCTTGTATGGAAGCCTTCAAAAAACTTAAAAAAGCATTGGTAGCGGCACGGTTGTAGTAACTCGGTGGAGTAAAGCCTTTTGAACTCATGTGTGATGCTAGTGACTTTGCGGTAGGAGCGATCTAGGGAAAAGACATAACAAAGTGTTTCATTCTATATATTATGCTAGCAAAACACTCATTGAGGCTCAAATGAACTACTGCTATGTGAGAGAAAGAACAATTAGCGATGGTTTTGCTTTTGAGAAATTTAGATCCTACTTGGTTGGCACCAAAGTAATTATGTACCTGCCCGACCATTACGCCATCAAGTATCTAATTTCCAAGAAATATGCAAAACCAAGGCTAATTAGATGGGTTCTCTCTCCTTCAAGAATTTGATCTTGAGATTAGAGATAAGAAAGGAGTAGAGAACCAAGTGGTGATCATCTCTCTAGACTTGAAAGTGAGAGTGCGGTACAAATGAAGAAATCAAGGAAAGTTTCCACGATGAGAAATTACTAGCAATTACCATGAATGCGACCGGTGTTTCTACACTCGGTGTGGCCACACCTCGTGCTTGACACCATGGTATCTGAACATAGTAAACTTCCTTGTGAGCAAAATTGTACCAAGTGACATGAGCTATCAACAAAGAAGAAGATTCTTCCACATAGTAAAGCAATACTATTGGGATGATCCTCACTTATTCAAGATGTGTCAGTTAAATCATGAGAAAATGCATTCTGAAGAAGAAACGACAAGCGATTACTGCATTGTCATCTTTGCACCATATGGAGGTCACTTTGGAAGTCAAAAACGGCAAAGGTACTTCAATCGGTTATTTACGCTACTCTATTTAAAGATTCATATTATATGGTCAAAACACATGATAAATGTCAAAGAAGTGGTAATATATCTAATAGACATGAAATGCCTAGGACTAACATTCTAGAAATAGAACTTTTTGATGTTTGGGGCATGGATTTCATGAGTCCTTTTCCACCTTTTGGCAATGAGTATATCTTAGTAGCTGTAGACTATGTGTCCAAATGGGTTGAGGTGTGCGCTTCCAAATAATGATGCCAAATCGGTTAGCAAATTTACGCAAAGAAATATTTTTTCAGGTTTGGCACTCGAGCAATCATCAATGATGAAGGCTCCCATTTTTACAATAAACTCATTGAAAATCTTCTTGCAAAATATGGAGTAAAACACAAGATTGCCACTTGCCTATCACCCACTGAAACTAGTGGACAAAATTTGAACTTTCAAATAGGAAATAAAAAGAATGCTAGAAAAAATGGTTGGACCAAATAGAAAAGAGCTGGTCCTACACTTAGATGAAGCATTATGGGCATATAGAAATGCATTTAAAACTCCATTAGGTATGTCCCCTATAGGTTAGTTTATGGCAAGGCATGTCATCTCCTGTTGAATTAGAGAACAAGTCATATTGGGCTATCGAAAAGTTAAATTTTGATCTCAAAAAGCGGTGAGCAAAGGTTTTTGAGCTTAATGAATTAGAAGAATTTAGGCATTTCACTTATGAGAATGCAGAAATTTATAAAGCAAAAACCAAAGAGTGGGATGATAAAAAATCCAAAGAAGAGATCTTAAAGAAGGAGGAATGGTTACATTATATAATTCTAGGTTGAAATTGTTCCACTAAAAATTAAAATCAAGATGGTGGGACTATTCCAACTAGTCAAAATTACCCCATGATGCGGTTGATTTATATGATGTAGTCACTTACCACTTTCAAAGTCAATGGCCAAAGAGTAAAAATGTATTATGGAGCACATGTAGAGAGAGATAAGATCACCACTCATTTTGAAAATCTCTAACACAAGGAGATAGTCAGGCTGTAAGACTCTTAAAACAAGCGCTTGAGGGAGGCCCATCATTTTAATTAGTTAATATTAGTATTTTGTGCAATTTAATGTTTTGTGTGTTTTGTAGAAAAAGCGAGGACAACGAGTTGCTAGTGTTTCCACACTTAATGTTGCAACACTGCCCACTCTGAGTTCATATCTTAGCAAAATGAAGAAAAGACTTAAGTGATAAAACTCACTTTCCAACTCAACAATTTAGTGCGGAACAAAGACTAAATGAAAGGGTAACCCTAACGACTACTTTCTCAACTAACATTCCCACTAACTTTCAAAACCTCATCTCAAACTAACAGCTCACATTCTCACAAAATCAACTCTCGATTCTCTTGCAAAACCGTCGTCCACTATTCTCTCGAAACACAAACTTCATCTTCAATCACATTTCAAAAAATCCCAAATCTTGAGGCAACATGGTGAAGAAACAATCGACTTCAAATCTTGATGAAAGCATCAAGTCGGGAACTCTGCAACATCAAAGAAGTCAAAAGCACATGCGGCAATGGATATGATTCTGGATCACGAGCATTTACGGAATATGAAGTTTCTACGAGAAAGAGGCTTCAACTTTGCAAAGGCACATCATTCATTCCTCTCCCACGATCAACAACTTACATTGGGAAAGATTTGTGCAAACGAGCATACTACTTGGAGCCATTGGTTCGAAATTCTGTGCAGGAATTGAAACACCAAAGGAGGACAATCTTCTATTCCAGGTGAGAGGTAAGAAAGTTTTCTTTGATCTACTAGAATCAATAAGCATTATGATCTGAACTACCATGGTGATAAGTTTGAAGAGAAATTAGAAACCTATGGTAAGAAACAAATGGCTAGGATTAAAGAGAATCACGATAGAAGGGTCTCGATGGGAGAAGTTCACAAACCACGAGTTTTAAGCTTAAAGCGGTGATTTAGTTCTGAGTTAGTTAAGCGGCACCTTTTATTGCTACATCTATTCTCCCAAACTTCACACATCTACATTTTCCAAGGATAGATTGATTCTTATAGATTCAATCTTGGTGAAGAATGTGGATATAGGAAAATTGATCACCAATGAAATTTTAGAATGTCAAACCAAAACTTACGGCTTTTAGTATTTCCACTTGCTTAATCAACTGAGTTATGTCAAAAACAAGGGGCGGTGGCTCTTGAGTTAGAAAAAGTCTATAATAAAACACCCCTAGTAGTTTATCTGCGGAGGTGAGAGAAAGATTAAGAAGCTGCTAGAGTTAGAAATCTTTGCGAGCGGGAGGTGTTGGAACACACGATGCATAAACTCGAGCGATATGAAAATTTCAAAAGAAGCGACATAATTGGTTGTGATGAAGTTGGAAGACCACGAGGAAGAAGTAAAGCCCCAATATTTGCGAGAATGGATTATTGATGAAGATATAGAGGAAGAAAATGAAGAGGAGGAGGTAGTAATTGAGAAAGAGAAGAAAGCAAAGAGAAGAGAGACAGAAGAAAGACAAAAGGGAAATGGAGGAAGAACAAGAAATAGTGAGTGAGGAAAATACTAAGGTAGATGAAGAGAGCGAGCAGTGTGAAGGATATTGAAAAGGATGTAGAGGAGGATGAATCGAGAATCCATGGAGAAGCGAAAGTGATGATAATGGCGATAATAACATGGAGGCTAGTGCTAGGAAGAAGTATGAACTTCGAGAAAGAAATCTACCAATGAACCACAAACACTATCACCACCATCACAAACCAACATTCCATCCCCACCACCCACCATTCACCAATTCACACTTCACCACAGAAATCACCTACCTCCATTAGAAAATGCTCCCCGATATGAAAATCCAAAACAAGTCCACGAGAAGAAAATGCACGATCGACCAAAATCTCCCACCCTTTCAGCGAGAACCAATTGAGCCAACTAACTTTGATTTTGAGAAAGAAAATTTGCAGTACTCAGCTGAAGAGCACGAGAAAGAAGAAGGACAAAAGATTACTCATGGAAGAACAACAAGCTGTCACCCAGCGGTGAAGTTCCCACACCAGTGCAAAAACACTTGAAAACAAAAGTGATGGAAACCAGCCCGGAGGCAACAATTCATGAAGTCTGAAGGCTTTGAATAAAAAGAAGGAGATGCTTGGCTACAAAGGGAAGACAATGAAGCCAACTCCAACAAAGAAAATGTGGACCATGAGTTCCTCTATGGTGTCTGAGGTCGAGCAATTTACGGAGGAAAGAATCAGCCCGAAGGTCACTTCCATTTAAGGTGAGAAAGAAAGCTGAAGCGATGGCGAGCAACAAGAGGAACCTGAACAAGAAGCTCAACAAACTCTAGTGCAGATTGGTGTCCCAACACCTGAAGTTCCTGCACTGGCAACACCTGAAGTTCCAACATTGACTACACCAGATGTGCCTGCACATGCAGAAATCCCTGAAGCAAGTGTAGAGGATCCTGGTGTGCCAACTGCTAATGCCACTGCTACCAAGGCAAATCCAAAGAAGATGAGGGCCAAACATGTCCCTCTCAAAACCAGACCCAGAATCAGGAGAAAAGAGTAAAAGGATACTTTTTAATGTTGTTTCAATACTATAATACCTATAATATGTGTGCAAATACTATGTGTTAAGTTTTAAGTACTTTTGATTGTATCTCCCATGTTTGGATCCCTTAAATACTCAACTTAGAAGCGGTGGGGACAACTTGGTCATATTTAAGTGGGGGGAGTGGAGAATAGTATGTCTTTTGAATTAAATATGCACTATGTGAATATTAATATATGTTATGTATGTTTTAGTAGTTATAGAATAATAGTATGTGAATATGCAATATTAGTATGTTTTATTACTTTTAGATGTACTTAACAAAGCTTGCAAAAGCATGATAAAATTACTTTCAAAAAAAAAAAAATTAAGTACATCATATGTATTAGATTTAAATGATTATGAAGCATGATCAATTCATATTGCTTTTCTAAAAATTTACGTAAGTGTATCAAATGAGCAAAATTTTAAAAGGAAAAGAAAAGCTTTGTTTTTAGAAATGATCAATGTTATAATTTCTTTGACACAACAAAATTGAGCTTTTAAAAGTACCATGCTAGATGGAAAAGCTATCTAAAGCCAAGGATTTTTTTGGAAAACTAAGGTCAAATTTAGATTCTTACTAAAAATATAGAAGAGCATAAAGAAATAAGTTTGGGGAAATTCAAATGAATACAAAGGCAAAAGTGTGGAAACTTGAAAAGTTAATGCCAAAGGTGTCAAAACTCTCAAAGGTGTCACAAAGATCAAAAAACTACACTTGCACAGGTCATATAAAGCTGAATCTGTCCCTTAAATGCAATTGGTTTGAAAAATGAACAAAGTTTAAAAGAAAAGAAAAACAAACCAAAGAAAAATAAAAAAAATGCATGTGGAGTCGGTGAGGAGGCGTGTATGCTACAAAATACTCAAGAGTTACCAAAATAGCTACACAAAGTGTACCTATAACACCTACATCAAAAAGCAACTACACTCAAAATGATGTATTTGCACTCATTGCATTACATCAACAAAAACACCAAAAGTCTAAATAAGGCAATTGGCTCAACAAGTTGAAACACCAAAAGCCCTTTGTTGTGCTTAGAGTCCCTAAATCTTGAAGAAATTGTTAGTCTCATATTTTGAAATTTTTCTAAAGGTGACCAAAAAGAGTTCCACATTTTCAAAAGCCAAAGAAAAACTCTTTATCTAGTTATGGAACCAATTGAAGCTCAATAGGACACACACTCACACAAATGAGTCCTTATAGCTTTGAATGTTTCAAAGAAAGCAAAGGTTTAAAAAATTCCTGAAAATTAAAGCTCATACAAAATACGCACTTTAAACAAAAAATTTAGAAAAACATGAGTTGAGGTGATTTCATAATCATGGAAGTCTTGTGTTTATTTCTTGTGTCTTTACTTGAGGACAAGCAACAAGTTAAGTTTGGGGTGTGATAACTCTATTTTATATAGAGTTATTCATCTATTTTACTTAGGTTATTGTTTATTTTCAAGTACATTAAATATATAAATATAGCTTATTTATTAAGAAACAACATTTTAGAGATCCAAATGATTAGGACAAATAACTAGGCATAAATATACATATCTTGTTAGGTTTGATGTTTTTGTTGGTCACGACAGCTGCTGCAGTGGAAACTCTTGCCAACACCGGGAGTGAAACACTTTGCTACACACCAAAAAATCTAGCGGTTTGCACCAAAAACATCAATGACCATTTTGATGCTTCCACACTTGAATTGTGACGTCATGCCTAGTCACAGGCGCGAGAGCCACTTGCGAAGTCGGCGATAAACATAAAAATCAAGTTGCAAAGCTCATTTATCTAAAGAGACATGTGGCACTTCTCCAATGGACCACACCTTATGTTATACATGCAGCGACCACAAGCCCAGGCTATTTGCTTCATTGGTTGTCGATTTTTCGAGGTTGGTACCCTCGATTGATCTTACGCGCCTAAGGAAACCCCACAAGGAGAAAGCTTCCAAGCCTATAAATAGAGGCCATATCTTCTCCTACAAACAATCCTTCATCCTTCATTTGTATTTCTTCAATTGTTTACGAAAGGATCACTTAGTTTTAGTTTAGTTTAGTTTAGTTTTAGTTTTTCTTTATGTTTCTGAAGAGAATGAAGGTAAGGAGGTGCTTGACAACCACTCCCTTCACTTCTACTTGAAGAAAACTTGTGTAAGGAACTCATATTGTACTTGACTTGGGAAACTAATGCAAAAGATCTTCTATTTGAGTAATCTCTCTCCTTTTAAGTTCTTTTGCTATATTACTCATTTGATTATGCTCTTTGCAGATTTTCTCTATTATATAATGAGTAACATGAGCTAAATTCCCTTAACTTGAGATGTTATAACTTTGTAATGAACTTCTAAGTATGTTATTATGGTTTGTGTAGTGTATGCATTTTGATTCTTGTGTAATACTTCTTTCAAAGCTTATTCTGGAATTGATCACTTTAGAATAGGTAAACTTGTGGCAGCAGACATGGGTCACATTTATGAAATCAATAATTAATAGGAATGAGAGTTTATAACAACTTCTTTGTTGAACTAGTTTTAATAAAGACTTGATTGTTAAAACAGTGTTAAGTCTAGACATAGGATAACATAGTTCCTAGGATGATACGATGGAAGGTTAAAAATACAAGAGTGAACTTATTTAGCAACTTGGATCATTGTTAGGAGGCAAGAGAGAGAATTAACTACTCTTTTCTTTCTTGTAAAAGCAAAGATCATAAAAGCTTGTAATGAAACTCTAAAGAAAGTCTTGTGAGACACATCTTGATGTAGTTGCATCCGATTGTGGAAACACTACATACTCCTTTATAATACTTAGAAGTAAATTACTTGGTGAAAACATCTCAACTACTTTATCTAAGCTGATTCCTTACACTCTTTACTATTTATATTGTTTTTACTTACCTTGAAAACTCTAAACCAAAAATAGTGCATAGTGTAGACACCTTAAGTGTACACTCTGAATATACAAAACTTTACAATACATAATCCTGTGGGTTCGACCTTTCTTATCACTTTACTACTTGTGTGACTATGTATACTTGCATATATTTCACCACACCATTAATCGAGTACCAAGCGTCACATAATGGCGGTTAAGTCTTTTCAAGCTATCACGTCAAGTCACATCAGTGGTGTTTGTAACACCCGTTTCTACGACAATTTAAATCATAAATATCGAGTTTAAAAATTATTTTCAATCCATCCAAGCGGGATATTACATTTACTTCATTCAAACATCGATAATATAATAACAAATTCTCTTATAAATCGGTATAATCGTAACACATAGCAAGTGAGACGGAATCCTCAAAAATACGTTAATTCAGTTCACATAACAGGAACTCTCACATCTCGCAGCGGAATAAAATGAAATCTCATAAAAACAAATCATAGTCTCAACAATAACATAATATCCTCAGTAAAAATTATTCAACAGCCAAATAAACAAAAAATAAAATCTAACGCCCATCCACAGGTGTTACGTATCGGAGCATAAGGCCAGGCTAGGAAATGAAGGAAAACAAGCCTTCACTCACGGTTACCTGTAGTAATGAACAACAAAAGGGTGAGTCTAAACCATATAATAAAGCTTATAATAAGAAGTATGCTAGAGCATAGAACTATACCAATCACAGCAATACATACATATACATATACATCTATATATTTATATATGACAACTTTCACAATTTATATCTTTATATTTATGAATAAGATACATTATAATGACTTCAACAATTTATATATATATATATATATATATATATATATATATATTATGTCTATATATCATATTACACACCAGTCATAAATAATAATCATCAATGATGAGCATGAATGTATGAAGTGCAAGTATGCATGTGGTACCATCATCGTCACTTATTATTGCCAATTGGGCATATCGTCGAGACCGCAGCTGATAACTCATATTTATATGAGTTATTTATGCCTCTAATCATCAAATTAAGTAAGTTCTCAAGTAATAGTAGTATAGTATTTATTGCATTTCTATTAATATTAGGTGAGGAAGGGCTAAACACTGCTTTGCTATGAAATTGGCACATTTGGTGTCCTTGTGAATGTTTTGATGTATTTTGTGAAGTAGTGCAGTGTTTAGCGCTATAGCGTCTAACGCTATAGCGTCAAGAAGGGAGATCAGCTGAGCATCTAAAGGAAAAGTGCAATTTTGGCGCCAAGCTCATTAATCCATGTTCCATATCTTGTGTCCACTGTGCTTGCTGACATGTGCGGATTTTATTGGATTTGTGTGGACACTTGGCATCGCTTGAGTGAGGAATAGTGGAGTTGGTGAAAAAGCAAACATCACCTTTATTGACTTTTGAGAAGATTTGTACCTCATGCTAGAGAGACTAGATATGCGGATTTCCTTCCCTTACCTTAGGATATTCGAGAGTTAGAGAGAGTATTGGTAGAGAGATAGAACTTGACATTTCCTTTTTCTCCATTGATACACTTTTAAAGCTTTTGAAGTTTATTTTCTTCCTTTGTGATTTTCTGTATTTCTCACGGTGTAAAGCTACTGATTTGTATCATCATTGCGTGGATGATAAAGAGACATCAAGATTGTATCTTTTGCACTTGTAAATTCCTTTCCACCTACGGTAATGCAAGTATGTTTATTTGTGTTATTTTGATGATGCTCAACATGAGCTAAACTCCTTGAGTTGGGTTGCTATAGCTTGTAATGAACCTTTAATATTGCGTATATAATTTCTCACGTTTTGTGTTTTAATCCTTGTGTTATAATTCTTCCAAACTTGTTTTATATTTGGCCACGTAAAACAAGTATCTCTGTGGATTCAGACATGAACCATAGAAAGAACTCAAGGGTTAATATAAATGATAAGGTTGGTTGAAGACATTTAATCAATTTTTGCGTCCTCTAGACATAGAAGTTGCAATAGTTTATAAAGCATAAGGCTGTGGAATCTTGATTATCTGAGGGTGAACCTATTTAGAACCTAGACATAGGCATCTTGTAGTGAAACCACGGCGCTAATCTTGAAAGGTGCAAAGCAGGTTTGCGGCGCTTAACGCTATAGCGTGTGGCGTTATAGCGTCTTATTTACTGGGAAGTTACGTGGTGAAAGCAATCCAACTTATTTCTCTCATAGTTTAACTTACTTTAACTTGTTACCTTGAAACAACTCTTGTTCAAGCCCGAACTTTGCTACTCAACTACTTGTTACTTGATCCTCTAAGTGTAATTCCTTTTTAAACTCTAAAATTAATACCAATCCTGTGGAGCGAACTTTACTTATCAATATATTACTTGTTGCGATTGTGTACACTTGCACATCACCTTTTCGCACAACAAGTTTTTGGCGCCGTTCTTAGGGATTGCATTTAATTTTTATTGTTTAGAAATTATTACATCCTTAGGGAGGTTTTACCTTGGTTTTATGCGTGGTGTGTTACGGGAAGTGCTATAGCGTTTGGCGTTATAAGCGTATGCCCAGGTCAGAACCACCCACTTTGAATTTGATCGAGAACTGGCGAAGATTGGAAGGCTAAGGCGCCAACAAAGATTACAACAACTTAGACTAACTATGTGCAGGCACACTCATCCTCTTGCTAGAGGTTCAATGGGTGGAAGAACTCCTCACAAATTGGAGGAAGAGGTCAAAGAGGTGGAAGGCAAGGTCCTTTTACCCATCTTGAAGTTGATGAGGAATCTTTGAGTGCAGAGGCAGATTCATTAATCAAGGACCTAATCAAATGGTGAATAGCGAGAGCAGGCCAATGAGAGATTATCTTTGTGTTTGATCCACATTCCATGAGGATGAGGTAGTTGAAGTGGTCAAAAGAAGAATGCACGAACTAAACGGTGAAAGTATCAAAGAAAAGGAGATGCAAGCGAACCTCGAAAGCGATTGAATTGGGCGAGCCCCGAAGACAACGGCGATCATCTCTATGGGAGAGCATGATGACTTGCCTAAAGCTTGGAAATCGGTTCGAGATCATCCCGTGGAGCAAATTATTATTAGTCCATCAAAGGGGGTAACAACTTCGTTCTTCTCTAAATCTTTTATGCTTTCATAGTGCCTTTGTCTCTCAAAGCGGTTCGAGTAACATAAAAGAAGCTCTAGGTGATCGAGAATGGGTTGTGTCAATGCAAAAGAACTCGAACAATTTGAGCGAAACAAAGTTTGGCATTTAGTCGAAAAACACATTGATAGAACTATTATTGGAACTAAATGGGTTTTTAGCAACAAACTTGATGAAAATGGTGTTATTTTATTAAACAAAAGTCGTTTAGTTGTTCAAGGTTATAATCAAATTGAAGGGTGGATTTTGAAGAAACTTTTGCTCGGTGGCTAGGTTGGAATCCATTAGTATTATACTAGCCTTTGCTAGTCACATGGATTTCAAATTACACCAAATGGATGTCAAAAGTGCCTTCCTCAACAGATTTTAGAAGAGGAAGTATATGTAAAACAACCCCCAAGTTTTGAAGATTTTGAAAATCCAAATCATGTTTTTAAACTTGACAAAGCCCTTTATGGATTGAAACAAGCCCACAGAGCTTGGTATGAGAGATTAAGCAAACATTTAATTGCAAATGGTTTCAAGAAGGGTAAGATTGATTCTACCTTATTCCTTAAAACCAAAGGCAAACATCTCATTGTAGTTCAAATTTATGTTGATGATATTATATTTGGATCTACTAATGATGAATTGTGCAAGAGTTTTACGACATGATGACTAGTGAGTTTGAAATGAGCATGATGGGGAGTTAAACTTCTTTTTGGGACTTCAAGTGAAACAAATGAAAGATGGAATATTCATCGGTCAAAATAAGTTCTCAAAGGAGTTACTAAAGAAATTTGGCATGAGTGATGCAAAGGCAATTGGCACTCGATGGCGGCTAGCGACTAAATTGGACAAGGATGAACAAGGTAAATCGGTAAATGAAACAATGTATCGAGTATGATCGGTAGTCTTTTATATTTAAGCGCTTCCCGGCACGATATTATGTTTCTTTGTGTGCTGTGTGCTCGATTTCAAGCATGTCCAAAAGAATCACATTTAAAAGGCGTAAAGCAGATTCTTAGATATGTGAAGGAACCACGGAGTTTGGATTGTGGTACGAGAAATCGAGTCACTTTGATTTGGTCGGATTTTACGATCTTGATTTTCTTTGGTTGTACCTTAGATAGAAAAAGCACTAGTGGAACTGTCATTTCTTAGGACCTTGTTTAACTTCTGGTCTAGTAAAAAGCGAGCAGTGTTGCTTTGTCCACCGTGAAGCCGAATATGTGGCGGTTGGAAATGCGTTGCACAAGTTTTGTGGATGAAACAGACTTTGGAGGATTTTGGTTTGTTATATGAAAATGTACACATTCTTTGTGATAATACTAGTGCCATTAATATTGCTAAGAACCCCATCAACACTCTAGAACTAAGCATATAGAAATTAGACATCATTTTATTAGAGATCATGTTTCTAGGGGAGCATAGAATTAAAATTTGTAGGCATTGATGACCAACTAGCGGACATCTTCACAAAACCTTTAATTGAAGCTCAATTTTGTAAAATCCGAAGAGAGCTAGGTATGCTTGATCTTTCTAGTTTGTGATTATGTGTTATGTGGTCCCCTCCTTTTTGATGAAAACAAAGGGGAGAAATAATTGCTATATAATTGCTTTATGCTATGTATGTTTATTTTTATTATTTTTCTTTATGCTTATGCTTAGGGAGCGTATGCTAATGTTTCTTGTTTATAAGCCTCCTATGCATAAGGTAATTTGTTATCATCAAAAGGGGAGTTTGTTGTGCCAAGGGCAAACATTCCTTGTTTTGAATGATAACAAATTACAAATTCTTGATAATTTACTTGAGGTAAAGCGCGGGAAAAAATATAAGAGCGCGAGGCGATGAGCAAGAGAGCTTGGAAGCTAACTCAAAGTTGTAGAAGCTCGGACGAAAAAAACTGCTCAAGCATTGAAGACTTATATCGACTTGCGTAGGACACGTGTAAGATCTCTTTACTCGAGCTTTTATAACATTAAGTAATTGAGAGATGATCTTTTAAAATAGAAGCTTGTTTTGTTAAAATCTTTTATATAAAAGCATGATTAAATAGGTTAGGCACAAGTTGTTTTTAAAGAAAAGTTTTGAATCATGATTTGTTGTTTTTATAAAAAAACTTGATTCATATAGCTTAGTGTCTTAAAAGAATTTGTTTTTGAAGTAAAGAATCAATTCTTGACTTGGTACCTTAAAGCTAGAAATCGATTTTGAGCTTGTTAGTTTAAAGAAGAAAATCGATTTTGAGCTTGTTGGTTTAAAGCTACAAATCGATTTTGAGCTTCCTTCTTTAGAGAAGAAAATCGATTTATTGCTTCACTTTTAAAAGAAAGAATCGATTCATGACTTGATTGTTTTGAAAGAACTTGTTTTGGAAAAAACAATCGATTAATGGCCTTGTGTATTAGAAGATGGAAATCGATTTTGGCCTTATTTTTAAAGAAGAAAATCGATTAATGGCTCTATAGTTGAAAGAAAACAATCGATTCATGGCTTGCAACCTTAGGAGCTAGAAATCGATTCATGTCTTGTAAGTTACAAGCTAGAAATCGATTTATGGCTTATATTTCTAAAGAGATCAATCGATTTTCCACTTATCAAAATAGTGTTAAAAATTGTTTCAACGGTCATATTTTTACAATCCTATAAATAGGACATAGGGTTTTCACGATCAATACACACAACCAAAACAAGCAAGCACGGCCGCACAATTTTTTGGAAAAGAAAGTGAGAGAGCTGAACCATATTCTTCATCCTTGTGAGATTAAAGAGAGAGATCAAAACCGATTGTGTGTGCATCAAAATCATCATCTCTTGCGACATAAGGGTGATCAAAAACAATTTTTGTGCAGCCATACATCTTCATCAAATCGCAAAAGAGATGGGCCGAATCCACTTATTTGTACAGCGCATGATTTCCTTTCATATCATGAACCAAATTCTTCAAATCGCATATCCTTTTTTGAGAAAAATCTTGATCTAAGCGATTTTTTTGAGTCGCATATCTCATCCTTTCTAATCGCATATCTTTCAAATTCATATTGCATATTTTCATCCTTCAAGTTGCGAACTAATTTTTGAAAACCAAACCACTAGCCGCTTTCTATTTTTGTTCTTATTTGCGAAGTGGGTTGTTGAAAGATTGCGAATTACTTTTGAGTTCAAAGATTTTTAAGTATCATCTTATCTCTCAATTACAAGTGCTATAATACTTGGGTAACTTTCGATCATAGTTTGTATTGTATTGGTTAATTCACTTGGTGGTTTGTTTATTGTGTAGAAATCACAGGATTGCATTCTTGGGTGGTTCGTTCGGGAGTTGAATCGTTGAAATCCTAAGCGGGGAGCTCGGGTTCTCAATTGGGGAAATTGAGAGGATTGAAGTGTTTGTAACGTGGTGTGCGTTGTAAGACTACGAAGAAGCATCTTCATATTATAGTGTTATCTTTCCCAAAGTCCAAAGGTTGCAAAGCGGGAGGCCGGGGCGTGGGGTTTTAGCGAACCTCGCTAAATTTGCGGTGTCCTTCTTTCCCTTATCTCTTTATTTATTTACGCACAACTTAATTCTTTGTTTTATTTGCTGATCTTGCATGATTGTTTATCTATAGTGTTGATTTTACGTTTAGTTGAATTTTATCTCTAAAGCTATTTGCTTACATAAGTTGCTAGTTCTCAAGCCATTTCGCATTATTTTTAAACTAGCTTTAAACTATTTTCAAAAATCCAAAGGAACTTATTCGAACTATAACCTTATTCACCCCCTCTAAGGTTATTGCATTCTCTAACAATTGGTATCAAAGCGAGAAGCGCATATAGAGCTTAACATCTCGCATTTTTACGATCATGGGGTCTTTTATTAAAGAGGAATGTCTTTTAATAGGCCACCTTTATTTGATGGAACTAACTACGACTCTTTGGGTAGTCGAATGAAATGTCATATGCGGGCTATAGATTTTACTTTGTGGAGGATTATTGTTGATGGACCGCTCACTCCAATGAGGATCAAAATTACAAAACCGGTGATCTTGATGTTGGTGATTCCACAAAAACTCAAGCAGCCGTGCGCGAGAAGAAGTACTGTTGAAGACATCTATACCATTGACTTGAGTGAATTGAGAAAGTCAGAACTTGACAAAATCTCCTTGAATGCCAAAGCAATGAACATTCTACATCTTGCACTATGTGAAGAAGAATATGGTAGGGTAAAAGGTTGTCCGATTTGCTAAGGAAATGCAGGATTGTCTAGAAGCTACTCATGTAGGTACAAGCCAAGTAAAAGATACAAAAATCCGAGTTCTTACTTACGAGTATGAAGCTTTCAAGATGAAGGAAGGTGAAAGCTGTTTCTTTGCCATGCACGGAGGCTGAATTTAATTGTTAACAACTTGAGAGCACTTGGTAAAGGTATTCTACAAAGGACTTGAATGGAAAGATACTTGCGTCGTTGGTGGTGAATTTTTCCTAAGACATGTGCTATCACTTGAAAGCTAAGGATATTGGTACTCTTCCTACTGAAGATTTAATTGGGTCTCTTCTAGCATTTGAAGTGGTGTTGGGTGCTAAGAAAACCCGAAAAAAGGAAAGCGGTAAAAGAAAAGAGGTCTCTTGCTCTTGCGGTTGGAAAGTCTTTTAAATCGGGGAAAGAAAGTGGTTGAATCGATGATGAATCGATGAAGAAGACATGGTTATGCTTGCTAAAAAATTCAAAAAATTCATGAAGTTCAACAAGTTTAGGAAAGGTGATTTTCAAAGAAATCAAGATATAACAAAGGTGATAGTCATGAGAAAGGAGGCGACCAACAAGATGTTTTGAATGCAACAAACCGGGTCATCTCAAGGTTAATTGTCCAAAACTTAAGAACAAATACCCAAAGAAGAAAGCAATGAAGGCTACATGGGATGACACGAAGCGAGGGTGAAAGCGAGGAAGAAGAAGAGGAAGTTGCTAACGTTGTTGGTCTTGCGTGATTACTCTCTGATGATACATGGGACAATCTCGGCGATGTGATGGCCCGATGATGAAGTGATTGCTTCAAAGCTTGCGTGTCTCATGGCGAGTGACTCAACTAAGGTAACAAATTCTAATCCTTCTTTTACGATTACGATGATTCTTGTGATGATGATAGTAGTTGTCAAAATGTGAGTGAGGCTTTTGAGGCTCTTTATATTGAACATGAAAATCTTTTGATAAAAACTATGAATTTGATAAAGAGCAACAAAAGCATGTCTACTCAAATCGAGGCGGCTTGAGAATGAGATAGCTAGATTGAAAAGGAGCTACAAAATGCCAAACCTTTCAACCTTGAATTTCTAGAGCTTAAACAAATTTTTGAAAAAATCAAGATTGAAAATGAAAATTTAAAAGATTCTTTAAAAAGGTTTGAGGTTGGTGAAAATACCTTGACCAAGTTACTTCACTCTCAACATGAATATGTTGATAGGAGAGGTATTAGTTATAAAGGTGAGTCCAGCTCCCCAATTTAAAAGGAAATAGTATTTGTAGGCTGCTTCTTCAAGTAAGACACGTAGTTCATTCTCTTGCACTTATTGTCAAAAAGGAAATCATAATTCTCTTAGATGTCCTATTAGCAAACTATGTGAGCTTGGCAATCTTATACACCTTGCAAGAAACCAAGGTGGATTGTGAAAACAAACCCGCGAGAACTAACCTCCATGGACCCACCCAATTTGGGTACCTCGCACTAGTGTTTGATTTTTCCTTTGTAGGTGCGTAGACTATCCAAAAGGAAATGTATGGATGGTTGACGAGTGGGTGCTCAAGGCATATGGTGGTGATGCTTCACTATTCTTGAAGTTAAGCAACAAGGCTAGTGGATCTGTGAAGTTTGCCAATAATGAAAGCTGCTCGTGTAATAGGTAAAGGTTGTGTGGGTAAGGAAAACACAATCAAAATTAGAAATGCTTTACTAGTTGATGGTGTTAAATTTAATTTACTAAGTGTAAGTCAACTATGTGATAATGACTTTGATGTTTATTTCTCAAAAGATAAATGTCTTATTGTGCATGAAGCTTAACTTTCACATTGTCGGTTTTAAATGAAAACAATGTTTATTATGTTGATTTTGACCTTTGTTGGTGATGATATTGTATGCATGCCTTCTTTACTTGATGATGTGGATGTGTGGCATAGGCGCTTAGGACATGCTAGTATGGAACTTCTATCTAAATTATGTGCAAATGAACATGTTAGAGGTTTACCCAAACTTAAGTATGAAAAGGTCAATTATGTGATGCATGTCAATTGGGTAAAATGCATAAAACTTCTTTCAAATCAAAACACATTATTTCTACCAAAAATGTGCTTGAATTGTTGCATCTTGATTTATTTGGTGAAATTGATGTTGTAAGTCTAGGAGGAGCCAAATATGTGTTTGTAATTGTTGATGATTATTCTAGATACACTTGGACTATTTTACTTGCTAATAAAAGTGATGCTTTCAACAAGTTTGCTAAGTTGTGCGAGAAATTCTGAGAATGAGAAAAACTTAGCTATCAAGGAAATTAGAAGCGATCATGGAGGAGAATTCGAAAACTCATCATTCAAAACTTGGTGTGAAAAGCATGGTGTTGATCACAATTTCTCGGCTCAAGGACTCCTCAACAAAGCGGCGTAGTGGAAAGAAAAATAGGACCATACAAGAGATGTGTAGAACAATGCTAAATGAGCACAATCTTCCTAAATATTTTTGGGGTCACTGCTTGATTGATACAACATGTCATGTGCTAAATCGAGTCTATCTACGGCCATCTCTCAACAAGACTCCTTATGAATTGTGGAATGGTAGAACTCCAAATATTTCATACTTCAAAGTTTTTGGAAGTAAGTGCTACATTTTAAATACAAAGGATAAGTTGGGTAAGTTTGATGCAAAATCAACGGAAGGTATTTTTATGGGTTATTCTAGTCATAGTAAAGCTTACATCGTTTACAATAAAGTTGATAAATGTTTGCAAGAATCTATTCATGTTTCTTTTGATGAGACTAACCCCTTTGCAAAAAAGTTGATGATGAGGATGAGGTAGTTGAAGTGGTCAAAAGAAGAATGCACGAACCTAACGGTGAAAGTATCAAAGAAAAGGAGATGCAAGCGAGAACCTCAAAAGCAGATTGAATTGGGCAGAGCCCCAAGACAGCGGCGATCATCTCTATGGGAGAGCATGCATGATGACTTGCCTAAAGCTTGGAAATCGAGTTCGAGATCATCCCGTGGAGCAAATTATTATTAGTCCATCAAAGGGGTAACAACTTCGTTCTTCTCTAAATCTTTTATGCTTTCATAGTGCCTTTGTCTCTCAAAGCGTTTCGATAACATAAAAGAAGCTCTAGGTGATCGAGAATGGGTTGTGTCAATGCAAAAGAACTCGAACAATTTGAGCGAAACAAAGTTTGGCATTTAGTCGAAAAACACATTGATAGAACTATTATTGGAACTAAATGGGTTTTTAAGCAACAAACTTGATGAAAATGGTGTTATTTTATTAAACAAAAGTCGTTTAGTTGTTCAAGGTTATAATCAAATTGAAGGGTGGATTTTGAAGAAACTTTTGCTCCGGTGGCTAGGTTGGAATCCATTAAGTATTATACTAGCCTTTGCTAGTCACATGGATTTCAAATTACACCAAATGGATGTCAAAAGTGCCTTCCTCAGCAGATTTTTAGAAGAGGAAGTATATGTAAAACAACCCCCGGAGTTTTGAAGATTTTGAAAATCCAAATCATGTTTTTAAACTTGACAAAGCCCTTTATGGATTGAAACAAGCCCACTAGAGCTTGGTATGAGAGATTAAGCAAACATTTAATTGCAAATGGTTTCAAGAAGGGTAAGATTGATTCTACCTTATTCCTTAAAACCAAAGACAAACATCTCATTGTAGTTCAAATTTATGTTGATGATATTATATTTGGATCTACTAATGATGAATTGTGCAAGAGTTTTACGACATGATGACTAGTGAGTTTGAAATGAGCATGATGGGAGTTAAACTTCTTTTTGGGACTTCAAGTGAAACAAATGAAAGATGGAATATTCATCGGTCAAAATAAGTTCTCAAAGGAGTTACTAAAGAAATTTGGCATGAGTGATGCAAAGGCAATTGGCACTCAATGGCGGCTGCGACTAAATTGGACAAGGATGAACAAGGTAAGCCGGTAAATGAAACAATGTATCGAGTATGATCGGTAGTCTTTTATATTTAAGCTTTGCTTCCCGAGCACGATATTATGTTTCTTTGTGTGCTGTGTGCTCGATTTCAAGCATGTCCAAAAGAATCACATTTAAAAGGCTGTAAAAGCAGATTCTTAGATATGTGAAGGAACCACGGAGTTTGGATTGTGGTACGAAATCGAGAACACTTTGATTTGGTCGGATTTTACGATCTTGATTTTCTTTGGTTGTACCTTAGATAGAAAAAGCACTAGTGGAACTGTCATTTCTTAGGACCTTGTTTAACTACTGGTCTAGTAAAAAGAAGAAACAGTGTTGCTTTGTCCACCATGAAGCGAATATGTGGCGGTTGGAAATTGCGTTGCACAAGTTTTGCGGATGAAACAGGACTTTGGAGGATTTTGGTTTTGTTATATGAAAATGTACACATTCTTTGTGATAATACTAATGCCATTAATATTGCTAAGAACCCCATCCAACACTCTAGAACTAAGCATATAGAAATTAAACATCATTTTATTAGAGATCATGTTTCTAGGGGAGCATAGAATTAAAATTTGTAAACCTTGATGACCAACTAGCGGACATCTTCACAAAACCTTTAAATTTGAAGCTCAATTTTGTAAAATCCGAAGAGAGCTAGGTATGCTTGATCTTTCTAGTTTGTGATTATGTGTTATGTGGTCCCTCCTTTTGATGAAAACAAAGGGAGAAATAATTGCTATATAATTGCTTTATGCTATGTATGTTTATTTTATTATTTTTTCTTTATGCTTATGCTTAGGGAGCGTATGCTAATGTTTCTTGTTTATCGCCTCCCTATGCATAAGGTAATTTGTTATCATCAAAAGGGGAGTTTGTTGTGCCAGGGCAAACATTCCTTGTTTTGAATGATAACAAATTACAAGATCTTGATAATTTACTTGAGGTAAAGCGCGGGAAAAATATAAGGCGCGAGGCGATGAACAAGAGAGCTTGGAAGCTAACTCAAAGTTGTAGAAGCTCGGACGAAAAAACTGCTCAAGCATTGAAGACTTATATCGACTTGCGTAGGACACGTGTAAGATCGCTTTACTCGAAGCTTTTATAACATTCGTAATTGAGAGATGATCTTTTCAAATAGAAGCTGTTTTGTTAAAATCTTTTATATAAAAGCATGATTAAATAGGTTAGGCACAAGTTGTTTTTAAAGAAAAGTTTTGAATCATGATTTGTTGTTTTTATAAAGAAACTTGATTCATATAGCTTAGTGTCTTAAAAGAATTTGTTTTTGAAGTAAAGAATCAATTCTTGACTTGGTACCTTAAAGCTAGAAATCGATTTTGAGCTTGTTAGTTTAAAGAAGAAAATCGATTTTGAGCTTGTTGGTTTAAAGCTACAAATCGATTTTGAGCTTCCTTCTTTAGAAGAAAATCGATTTATTGCTTCACTTTTTAAAGAGAAGAATCGATTCATGACTTGATTGTTTTGAAAGAACTTGTTTTGGAAAGAAAACAATCGATTAATGGCCTTGTGTATTAGAAGATGGAAATCGATTTTGGCCTTATTTTTAAAGAAGGAAATCGATTAATGGCTCTATAGTTGAAAGAAAACAATCGATTCATGGCTTGCAACCTTAGGAGCTAGAAATCGATTCATGTCTTGTAAGTTACAAGCTAGAAATCGATTTATGGCTTATATTTCTAAAGAGATCAATCGATTTTCCACTTATCAAAATAGTGTTAAAAATTGTTTCAACGGTCATATTTTTACAATCCTATAAATAGGACATAGGGTTTTCACGATCAATACACACAACCAAAACAAGCAAGCACTGTGCACAATTTTTTTTGAAAAGAAAGTGAGAGAAGCTGAACCATATTCTTCATCCTTGTGAGATTAAAGAGAGAGATCAAAACCGATTGTGTGTGCATCAAAATCATCATCTCTTGCGACATAAGGAGTGATCAAAAACAAATTTTTGTGCAGCCATACATCTTCATCAAATCGCAAAAGAGATGAGCCGAATCCCTTATTTGTGCAACGCATGATTTCCTTTCATATCGCAAACCAAATTCTTCAAATCGCATATCCTTTTTTGAGAGAAAATCTTGATCTAAGCGATTTTTTTGAGTCGCATATCTCATCCTTTCTAATCGCATATCTTTCAAATTCATATTGCATATTTTCATCCTTCAAGTTGCGAACTAATTTTTGAAAACCAAACCCTAGCCGCTTTCTATTTTTGTTCTTATTTGCGAAGTGGGTTGTTGAAAGATTGCGAATTACTTTTGAGTTCAAAGATTTTTAGTATCATCTTATCTCTCAATTACAAGTGCTATAATACTTGGGTAACTTTCGATCATAGTTTGTATTGTATTGGTTAATTCACTTGGTGGTTTGTTTATTGTGTAGAAATCACGGGATTGCATTCTTGGGTGGTTCGTTCGGGAGTTCGAATCGTTGAAATCCTAAGCGGGGAGCTCGGGTTCTCAATTGGGAAATTGAGAGGATTGAAGTGTTTGTAGCGTGGTGTGCGTTGTAAGACTACGAAGAAGCATCTTCATATTATAGTGTTATCTTTCCCAAAGTCCAAAGTTTGCAAAGCCGGAGGCCGAGGACGTAGGGTTTTAGCCGAACCTCGCTAAATTCGCGGTGTCCTTCTTTCCACTTATCTCTTTATTTATTTACGCACAACTTAATTCTTTGTTTTATTTGCTTGATCTTGCATGATTGTTTATCTATAGTGTTGATTTTAGTTTAGTTGAATTTTATCTCTAAAGCTGTTTGCTTACATAAGTTGCTAGTTCTCAAGCCATTTCGCATTATTTTTAAACTAGCTTTAAACTATTTTCAAAAATCCAAAGGAACTTATTGAACCTATAACCTTATTCACCCCCTCTAAGGTTATTGCATTCTCTAACAATTGGTATCAAAGCGAGAGCGCATATAGAGAACAACATCTCGCATTTTTACGATCATGGGGTCTTTTATTAAAGAGGAATGTCTTTTAATAGGCCACCTTTATTTGATGGAACTAACTCGACTCTTTGGGTAGTCGAATGAAATGTCATGTAATGCGGGCTATAGATTTTACCTTTGTGGAGGATTATTGTTGATGGACCGCTCACTCCAATGAGGATCAAAATTACAAAACCGGTGATCTTGATGTTGGTGATTCCACAAAAACTCAAGCAGCCAGGTAAAAGCGGAAAAGAAGTACTGTTGAAGACATCTATACCATTGACTTGAGTGAATTGAGAAAGTCAGAACTTGACAAAATCTCCTTGAATGCCAAAGCAATGAACATTCTACATCTTGCACTATGTGAAGAAGAATATGGTAGGGTAAAAGGTTGTCGATTGCTAAGGAAATGCAGGATTGTCTAGAAGCTACTCATGTAGGTACAAGCCAAGTAAAAGATACAAAAATCAGAGTTCTTACTTACGAGTATGAAGCTTTCAAGATGAAGGAAGGTGAAAGCTATTCTTTGCCATGCACGGAGGCTGAATTTAATTGTTAACAACTTGAGAGCACTTGGTAAAGGTATTCTACAAAGGACTTGAATGGAAAGATACTTGCGTCGTTGGTGGTGAATTTTTCCTAAGACATGTGCTATCACTTTGAAGCTAAGGATATTGGTACTCTTCCTACTTGAAGATTTAATTGGGTCTCTTCTAGTATTTGAAATGGTGTTGGGTGCTAAGAAAACCCGGGAAAAGGAGCGGTAAAAGAAAAGAGGTCTCTTGCTCTTGCGGTGGAAAGTCTTTTAAATCGGAAAAGAAAGTGGTTGAATCGATGATGAATCGATGAAGAAGACATGGTTATGCTTGCTAAAAAATTCAAAAAATTCATGAAGTTCAACAAGTTTAGGAAAGGTGATTTTCAAAGAAATCAGGGTATAACAAAGGTGATAGTCATGAGAAAGGAGCGACCAACCAAGATGTTTTGAATGCAACAAGCGGGGTCATCTCAAGGTTAATTGTCCAAAACTTAAGAACAAATACCCAAAGAAGAAAGCAATGAAGGCTACATGGGATGACCACAGCGAGGTGAAAGCGAAGAAGAAGAGGAAGTTGCTAACGTTGTTGGTCTTGCGATTACTACTCTCGATGATACATGGGACAATCTCGCGATGGCGATGGCCCGATGATGAAGTGATTGCTTCAAAGCTTGCGTGTCTCATGGCGAGTGACTCAACTAAGGTAACAAATTCTAATCCTTCTTTTACGATTACGATGATTCTTGTGATGATGATAGTAGTTGTCAAAATGTGAGTGAGGCTTTTGAGGCTCTTTATATTGAACATGAAAATCTTTTGATAAAAACTATGAATTTGACAAAGAGCAACAAAGCATGTCTACTCAAATTGAGGCGGCTTGAGAATGAGATAGCTAGATTGAAAAAGGAGCTACAAAATGCCAAACCTTTCAACCTTGAATTTCTAGAGCTTAAACAAATTTTTGAAAAAATCAAGATTGAAAATGAAAATTTAAAAGATTCTTTAAAAGGTTTGAGGTTGGTGAAAATACCTTGACCAAGTTACTTCACTCTCACATGAATATGTTGATAGGAAGGTATTAGTTATAAAGGTGAGTCCAGCTCCCCAAATTTAAAGGAAATAGTATTTGTAGCTGCTTCTTCAAGTAAGACACGTAGTTCATTCTCTTGCACTTATTGTCAAAAGGAAATCATAATTCTCTTAGATGTCCTATTCGCAAACTATGTGAGCTTGGCAATCTTATACACCTTGCAAGAAACCAAGGTGGATTGTGAAAACAAACCCCTTGAGAACTAACCTCCATGGACCCACCCAATTTGGGTACCTCGCACTAGTGTTTGATTTTTCTTTGTAGGTGCGTAGACTATCCAAAAGGAAATGTATGGATGGTTGACGATGGGTGCTCAAGGCATATGGTGGTGATGCTTCACTATTCTTGAAGTTAAGCAACAAGGCTAGTGGATCTGTGAAGTTTGCCAATAATGAAGCTGCTCATGTAATAGGTAAAGGTTGTGTGGGTAAGGAAAACACAATCAAAATTAGAAATGCTTTACTAGTTGATGGTGTTAAATTTAATTTACTAAGTGTAAGTCAACTATGTGATAATGACTTTGATGTTTATTTCTCAAAAGATAAATGTCTTATTGTGCATGAAGCTTCTAACTTTCACATTGTCGGTTTTAAGTGAAAACAATGTTTATTATGTTGATTTTGACCTTTGTTGGTGATGATATTGTATGCATGCCCTCTTTACTTGATGATGTGGATGTGTGGCATAGGCGCTTAGGACATGCTAGTATGGAACTTCTATCTAAATTATGTGCAAATGAACATGTTAGAGGTTTACCCAAACTTAAGTATGAAAAAGGTCAATTATGTGATGCATGTCGATTGGGTAAAATGCATAAAACTTCTTTCAAATCAAAACACATTATTTCTACCAAAAATGTGCTTGAATTGTTGCATCTTGATTTATTTGGTGAAATTGATGTTGTAAGTCTAGGAGGAGCCAAATATGTGTTTGTAATTGTTGATGATTATTCTAGATACACTTGGACTATTTTACTTGCTAATAAAAGTGATGCTTTCAACAAGTTTGCTAAGTTGTGCGAGAAAGTTCTGAGAATGAGAAAAACTTAGCTATCAAGGAAATTAGAAAGCGATCATGGAGGAGAATTCGAAAACTCATCATTCAAAACTTGGTGTGAAAAGCATGGTGTTGATCACAATTTCTTAGCTCAAGGACTCCTCAACAAAGCGGCGTAGTGGAAAGAAAAAGCGAGGACCATACAAGAGATGTGTAGAAACAATGCTAAATGAGCACAATCTTCCTAAATATTTTTGGGGTCACTGATTGATACAACATGTCATGTGCTAAATCCAGTCTATCTACGGCCATCTCTCAACAAGACTCCTTATGAATTGTGGAATGGTAGAACTCCAAATATTTCATACTTCAAAGTTTTTGGAAGTAAGTGCTACATTTTAAATACAAAGGATAAGTTGGGTAAGTTTGATGCAAAATCAGCGGAAGGTATTTTTATGGGTTATTCTAGTCATAGTAAAGCTTACATCGTTTACAATAAAGTTGATAAATGTTAAAGGCGTATTAGCAAGGACACGGAGTCGCGATCGACAATGGGCGGCGGCCCGACTCATAACGGCCCCGAGCCGTGGCAGTCCGCAATTCTCGGCGGCCGACGCGATTCTATAGCGGTCGGTCGCCCGATGGTATAAATACCACCTCGATCCACATCGTCAGTGCGCAATTCCTACCTGTGATACCACTGCATGTTAGCACACCTCGACTAGGCGTCGGAGTGTCTTTGCGAGTACCACCGAGTGCTCTGAAGGCCGGTCCCCACGGCCCGGTGCGGCCAGGACAAAGGAAGCGACACCTGGCAACGCTTGGTGATCGAGTGCGATCATTTGGCGACCACGGTGGGAGCAGCGCTTTCCCACTTCAAAAGATGGGCGAAGAAAATCGTTCGCGGGCTTCCACGAAGCGACCTGCCGGTCACGGCGGCTCGTCGCGGCGGACACCGGAGGCGTTCCACTAACAATCAATGAATCCCGCGACAACCTGCCGGAACCCTCGGTCCGAGGCGGGCGAAACCACCTCGGAACGAGCATCAGCGAATCCGGCGGCCCGGCGGCGGGATCATGGAGCAAGCTAGCAGAACACGTCACCGGGCGTTCTCGGCTACCGAAACAAAAATCGGATCATTGCCGGCCGGGAAAATCTCATAACTTCGGCTCGAGAGAGTCCATACCGATCGTCAAGCGAGACATGGGGCATCCTGCGCTCGAACTTCGCCGCTTCACGCGGGGCGAAGCCCCGAAGGATCGTCGCTATCGAGGAGTACCTGCGCTCGATCCTGCTCGAAGGATTGGAGCGCGCGGTCGCCAGCTGCGAGGAGCGCGCGATCGCCGTTCCCCTCACATAATTATGACTATTGATTCACCTACCGGCCCGAGTCGGACCGTTCGCCCCACGAGATATTCTTAAATGCGAATCCTCAGACTCGAGCGCTCGAGGCCGATCGTGGGACCCTACGGCGAGTTGAGCGAATATCGGAGCGGTGAAATCGAGAGATGTTTCCACGGCGGCCAGAAGACATCAACTCCACTAGAAGCGGGCGTTCGTTCCAAGGCCCCCGTACCACGGGCACCATCTGGCGGTGGGTTCTATGGAATCTGGCCGGCGAAGCATATCTCCGCGATCTGGGGCGTTGGGCGAGCGACTTCTCGGCCGGTGGCGAGGCCCGTTCACTAGGGAGATCGGTATTATCGTATCCCGGGGACCTAAGAAAGCGCCCGACCTCGACAAGTTTGATGGCGAGGTGATCTGATAAACACATCGGATACTTCAACAATTATTGTAGCTCTGAGAGTTAGATTCCATCATGAAGTGCGGTGTTCCCACGATCACTTGACGGACGAGCTCTAGAATGGTGAAATTAAGCTCTGGTAGAACACCATTTCATCGTGGGAAGGATTGATCGAGAATCTTTTGGCAAATTACACGCCAACCGGTGCCAATCACGCCATGAAGAGCACTGGACACCATCACCCGAGGGGACAGTCGTTAAGGCGTTACATAGAAGCGTTTTAACAATGAAGCCGATCAAGTGCGACCTATGAGGAGGATATAAGCGAAATACCTCGAGAGGCATCGTGGGACCGCAGTTTGTTGAAGAGTTCACTTTAAACCACATAGGCGATCTTAGCACGTTCCTCAGAAGAGCCAGCGCCCACATGCATTATGAGAAACCGCTTGCGCGAAAAGGCGCGCGTGCGACCTAGAAAAGCGATAACAAGCGGGCGAAAATCAAGACAACGGCCGGGACGACAAGCGATCTGGCCCGAAGTATGAGCATCGGACGAGGCTCGATGTTCCCATAGCCCAAATATTGTCAAGTGTCGAACAGCGAATTTGTTGGCGTGAAGAGGCCGATCCATTGGTACTCGAGAAGAAGCGCCGCGGGCCACAAAAAATATTGCGGTACCATAAAAGCAAGGGACCACGATACGATATGCGCATGGCCTAAAAGATGACATCGAGGATCTCATCAAAAGGGAAGGCTGATGCGATGCGTCGGCGGAGAATGCCGGCGATCGAAGAAAAGCGGGAGAAAAGAAGCCCGATCAAAGGGCAAAGAAATTACTGCGACAACCGTAGAGGAGATAGCGGACAAGGACACCTCGAAGAGGGCGTCCAGGATGTCCAGCAATGGCCGGAGAGTGGCCATGGTAATCAAGGAGAAACCCGCCAGAAAAGGGATTGAAGAAAGCCATAAAAAGAAAATGGAGCGAGTTGATGATGGTTGGAGTCTACATCTACGGGCGGCCAAACTTCAAAAAGCCACCCATTTCCTTTGGAGATGAAGATTTCTTTGGGCGGAAGGGCCAATAGCTATGCCGTTAGTGTCAGGCGGTAATGGCCATCTGCAAAATCTGGCCCGGTGCAGTGCGACCAAGCGATTCGGCCGACATCATATTTGCGAATCGATCGACAAGATCAGCGTCGGCCGGTGAGATCATTCCGCGAACCGATCAACACACCTAACGAGGTTCAGCGAAGCGATCACCTACCCGCCAGGAGCGATCGATCTCTTGGTCACCTTCCGGAGATGACTTCGAGCGAGCACAAAATACCGGGCGGTGAAGGCCACATTCTAGTCCTACCCATCAAATCCTGCTATCGATTGCATTATAGGCGGCCAGGCCACAGGAAAGTTAGGGGCGTAGCCTCCTGATCCACACGAAGATGAAGTTTCCACGGCAAGGGCGATCAAGTGGTAGCGGTGTTAGCCCGACCTAGAAGCGGCGAAAAGCCACTTATTTGTATCAGAACATACGCAGCGGCGGGGCGGAATCTTGACCCACGAGCCTTTGGAGAAAAGGCACGAAGTCAACCTCGCGGACTTAGGCGCGGTATGACCACGATAGCGACCCGGGCGGCGGCGATGAATTAGCGCGAGCTAAAAATAGGCGAAGAGGCACGAGCCACATGGAGAGCTTGTTGGCGTCCGGTGAGAGCGACCGGAGAAGGCGGTCGAGCTTCGGACGCGGACTACGGCGGTCGAGCGAAGATCTCACGGCTGTCTTAAGGAGTATGCGGACTTGTTCGCATGGCAAGCATCGACATGCGGCATCCCAACGAAGTCGCATGCCATCGGCTTCGCGATGGATGAATCGTCGGGCCGTCGCCCAAAGAAAGCGAACCCAAAACCTAGAAATCTCAGCGGCCCGGGCCGTTGGCGACCTAGTCAAGGCGAGTTTATTGAAGAAATAAAATACGACGACACAATATCCAAATGTGGTGCTAGTCAAGAAGAAAAAGCGGCAAGTGGCGCGTGTCGCGTCGACTACCGAACTGAACAAGGCATGCGAAGGATGCCTTCCGGTCTGAGACATTGACAAAGGTAGTCGATGGGGCATCGGGCTACAAATTGCTATCCTTCACGGATGCCTATGCAGGTACAACGATTACGATGTACCGCCCGGCCGCCCTGCGCCTTCATGGTGATCGTGGCAACTTCGATCAAGGTCATGCCGTTCGGCTGAAGAAACCGGCGGGGCAACATACGGCGGATGATGAACAAGATCTTGAGGATCGGATCGGTCGAGTAGTGAGTTTACCTTGATGATATGATCATCAAGCGAGAACGACCAAGATCATGCGGCCGACCTAAGAAAATCTTTAAAGAAGCGAGGAAAAATTCTCTTAGAAACTTAACCGAGAAAAAGTGCACCTTTGGAGTTAGAGTAGGAAAATTCTTAGGGTTTTATCGTAGAAAGGGGATAGAGGCTAACCAGGACAAATGTAGAGCGATCGCGGACATGAGGCCGCCCAGCTACAAAAAAGAAATCAACGGCCCGAATGGTATGATCGCGCTCTTTCAAGATTCATACCCAATCTGCATGCAAGTCGCTCCCCTATTCAAACTTTTGAAGAAAGAGGTAGAGTTAGTGGGCCAGACCCGGTGCAGGTAGTGCACTAGAACAATTGAAGGAGGCTTTGACCAACCGCCCATTATGGCGAAGCGGGACCGGAAACTACGTACTTATGCACGGCAATTCTTGAAGAAGTATTGAGTGCGCGTCTGAGTCGGAGAAGACAACTTAAAGCAAAATCCGATCTACTTCGCCGGTGAAAGTCTTTGCGAGGACCCGGCGAGATACGAGAAGATCGAAAAGCTAGCACTTGCTGCTTGGTAGCGCGGCGCTTGAGACCATGCCGTGGCCCACGGTCGTGGTAAACGGACCAACCCATAAAACGAGTCCTCCATCGGCGGACACAGGCGGGGCGGATGATCAAATGGGCGGTGGAACTTAGTGAGTTTGGCATAAAGTTCGAGTCAAGATCGGCGCTAAGGCCCAAGTCTTGGCGACTTTATTGCGAAGATGACCCCAACACGGGGCCAGGCGGCGAGAGGCGATATGGACCTTGCATGTGGGCGGCTCCTCCAACAACAAAGCGATGGGCGGGCCTCATATTAGAAATTGAGAAGGACTTGCGGTGGAAGTGTCCCCTAACATTTCGCGTTCACACTTCCAATAACCAAAGGCGAATCTGAGGCATGCATAAGCCGAGCTTTGCGGCTTCATAAAAGAATTCAACGTCGGCCAGGGTAGAACTACACTCGGACTCCTTGCTTTGGTGCGTCTCCCGGTTCGGGAGTTATATGATGCAAAAGGCGAGGTGTTGAAGAACTACGGCGAGTTAGAAAGCTCCTCCGCCGGTTGAGCAGGCGGAAGTGAAACACGTCTTGGGGCCAGCGTCGTCGGTGACATCACGGCAAAATTAGCGATGCAAGACAGGGCAATCCGCGAAGTTTAATTCAAGAAACCTCACGTGGCGTATCCACAAGGCTAGTCAACGATGTGATCGACCATGAAGCGAAAAGATGATTGGATCGCCCCATCCTCGTTACATCACGGCTGGGTGAAAAATGCGGAAGACCCAAGAAGCTAAGACATTGAGGTTCACGATCCACCAAGTGATACGTGATCGAGGAAGGCGTATAGAAGAGGATCCTCGTGCCCACTCCTCGGTGCTTATCGTCGGTCGGCCAAACCATGTCTGAGGACATACATGAGAGATATGTGGCGACCATCGGGCGGGCGGTCCATTGCAAAGCACTCGGTGGTTACTCTTGGCCGACCATGGATGAGGACTCCAAAAGTTAGTGCAAAATGCAAGAGGTGCAAGTACGCGATGTTCACGTCGCCCCTCGCCAATTGCAAACCCTCACCTCACCCATGGCGTTACTTTGGTGGGGATGGATCTGCTCGGTCGTTCCCACGGTATGCGGGCGATTCAAGTCACGATTGTGGCGGTGGACTACTTCACAAAAAGTGGATAGAGGCGAGCCTGCGGCAGCAATAACCGGCAAAGATCGGCAAGTTTTTGGCGGAGCGTCTTAGCCAGATTCGGAGTTCGCGGCGGCTCATAGCGGACAACGGCACCCAATTTGCGAGATAGAAAGTTGAGAGATATGTTGGCGGCCTAGGGTGAAAGCAGTTTCACCGGTCGAAACCCCCAACGAGCGGGCAAGCGGCGGCCAGCGAGTCATTCTACGAGGTTAAAGAAGACTTGCTTTGAAAATTAAAGGGAATTGGGTCGAAGAAGTGCGATCAGTCCTTTGGGCATATGGGGCGACCCCGTTCATCGGCCAGAAGTAAGCCTTTCAAAGCGGTCTATGGAATGGGCCTTTGTTATTCTATTGAGATGAGCAGTTTGAGCGGAGGAGAGCACGACGACCAGCGATCGATATGGCCAGGGCTATAAAAGAAAGAATTAGACTTGGTTGAAGAGTTGCGCAACCAAGCATCCTCGAGGAGGCAGATCAAGCAAAGTGTTGCGGATACAACGCCCGTGTACAAAGAGGACTTTCGATCGGACGGTGGTTCTCGAGCGAGCGGACGTCGGCAACAAGAATACGCGCCAGAAGTTGGCCCCAAATTGGGAAGGCGTGTCTGGTATCATTAATAAGGCCGGCCGTGGGGCATACGAATTAGAAACCATGGAAGGGCAATTATTCCCCGGACATGGAATAGCGATAAAGCGAAGCGATATTATATTTAGTTCACACTTTTTGTAATCGGTCGATCGTTTGAAATAAACAATAAGCGAGCGCTCTTTTTCCCCCAGGGGTTTTTTTTCTGAAGGCGTTCTTTAATATATTGCGTTTTTAAATTACGAGAATGGTGCGTTAGCCTCGATTAGCGAGCGACCGCGCATGATCCCCAAAGGGGTCGAGCGAGCGAAGATCGAGGCGGTCTAAAATGAGTGCCATCGGATTGGCCAAGGTTAAATAAACCCGATAGCGATGCGTAGGCGTAGGCGACCTACAGCGAGTGCCATCGAATTGGCGAGGGTTTAAATAAACCCGATAGCGATCGTGGGCGGCGCGGCGACCTCTGGCGAGTGCCATCGAATTGGCGAGGTTTAAATAAACCCACTAGCGATGCGTGAGCGGCGGCGATCTACAACAAGAGCCATCAAAATGGCGGGGTTAAGTAAACCCACTAGCGATCGTGGCGCGGGCGATCTACAGCGAGCCATCGAATGGCCCCAATTCCAATAATTAAATAAAAAGCGGCGTGCTAAAGGCCCAAATAGCGACCAGCGATCGGCCAAGCGGCGTGCCTAAAGGCCCAAAATAGCGACCAGCGATCGGCTGGCGTGTGCCTTGAAGGGCCCAAAATAGCGACCAGCGATCGGCTGCATTTAGTAACTTAAGAAAGTGCGAAGACAAAGAAATTCATTACAAAGCGAAATGCCCGACAAAGCGGGCGCCCAAATGTTTGAGCAGCTCGAAGCGTGAGTGCAAAGAACAACAAAATTACAAATGCACCGAAATTACAAAATAGTAAACCGCTCGCGGTGAGCAAAGCGAAAAATTAATCACTTTTATGCGAGGAAGGACCACGCTCGCTTGCGAGTCACTTTGCCATCATCGTCCATCGAGCGGGCAAGATGATCTCCTCGCCCCCTCGGCAACATGGTGAAATTTGCGCAACGGCTATCATCTTTGAATGCCGGCGGCGGCGGCGTGCATCTGGGCCACGGCATTGTCAAAGCGGTAAATGGCGCCCCGCACCTGTGAGGCCACTTGACAAGCTTCTCTGAATAAGCGGCGTTTTGGTCTCCTCAAAGCGGGCGACCTCGGCTTTCGAGTCTTCACCGAATCAATGAGCTCCTTGTTCTGGCCCCAAGCTTGACCTTGTCGTCCATGGCTACTTCTTATCCTTTTCGATCGCGACTTGATCTTGGTTTTGCTCGGGCGGCAATCTCGAGCTCCGGCTCCTTAAGTCTCCGGCCGCGAGACTCAGCTCCTTGACCTTCTTACGGGCGCGTCGCTCGGCCTCGGCACGAAATGGAAAACTAAGTTAGCAGGCGAAGGTCGAATACTTGATCGATAAGGTGACAAAAGCAGCGACTCACGTGCTTGGCTCCTCTTTATGTCCTTCATAGTCTTGTTGGCGGACTTGGCGGTCGCCACAAAACTCCATGGGATCCTTCTTGAAAAGTGCCACACAGAGCATCATCAAAATCCTCGAGTTCAAAGGCGGGGACTCGATCCGCTCCTCCCTTCCCTCGGTCGCTTAGAAGGAGTGCGGCCGATCACAGCCACGAGGCCACCACGGAGCTCTATCTTGGTGGCCAGCCCCAGCGCTCCTATTGAGGTGGGGTGTTACGGCGTTCTTGAGCGAGGCGATTTCTTGGTATTGCGGTGTGAGCTTCTCAAGTGCACGCCATCGGAGTAGACATCTTTAGAGTTTTAGGCTGCAAAAGAAAAACAAAAAGAAAGGTCGATCGTCCGTGAAAAGAAGCGAACAAGCGGGTAACAAAGATCTGCGGCCGAGCTCGGATACCAATTTATCCCCTCATACAAGCGAGCGGTCGGCATGGGATATCCCGCCGGGGTTACTGCGGCGGCAAGGCGGACAACTCTGTTATCATCCCCGAGGTTCTTGAATCCTCTTCATCAAAAGTCGACCACAGTGAGCGTGTAATCGCCTGCTTCAGCGAAAGTGAGCCCGCGCCGAGATATGGGAAGAAAAAGAGCTCCTGGAGTGCCGTCGGGAGAAACTCTGCGATATCTTGACGGACTTTGCATCGGGAGCGACCCAAAAATCTTGGTTCTTCCAACCGCCCGTGAGAGAAGTCAGAGTAAGCTCACGAAAAACTTGCGGGCAAATGACTTACGGTTCTTAAAGACACTTGCTCCTTGCGAGCCATGTTGGTCCGTACTCCGTGCGGCTCAATTCAAACAAGGCAAGAAAGAGCACGGTCGTCGTTCGGCCCGGCCGGTCGCCTGAAGCGTTGAGCGTCTTCATGAAGCCCGGTAGTTCGGATGGATGCGCGAGGGCAGCGTTCGGATATCGAGCGTCCTGGCGGAAGTGCAGTAAAGGGGGCGATCCCCGTCTTTTCAAACACCACGGTGCATGGTGAACTTCAGCGTGGAGAGCGGTGCGCAATGTTTTCATCTTCGGCCGCGCCTTTCACCTTCCACCGGCTTGGTGAAGAGGCGTTCAAATCGTCAATACATGGGGCCTCGGAGAACAAAGCTTTTGAAAGCCCTCATCTTCTCGGACACCCACGAGATGTCATTTACGTCTATAACCTCGAGAAGGGCGGCTTCATCCTCCACCCGCTCGACGCGACTTCATTTGGTTGGCGGTTCACCCGTTCTTTCACCGGCGGTCGCGACACCATCCGGCTTGGTGATTGGGATTGCCTCCATCGTGCCGCCGATCTTCCACTTGCATGGGCTCGGGCGGGAGGGTCATCTTCTAAGTCAATCAAGTCAACAAAAGGACGTAGAAGGTGGGTAACATCCCCATATCGTGCGTCGCCCACCCGTCGATCGGTGGTCGTCACTCCGCCGCCACCGGTGCGGTGGTGTCGGTCTGCGTGAGGATCATTGGGCTGGTCGACTCGTGGAAGTCGATGAAGGCGCTTTCGCTCGGTGGAGGCGCTCGATGAAGATCCGTGAGAAGTTCTTTCTTCAACTTGAGTGGCGGGCGACCCGCCCAGAGGGGCGAAGACTCGTCCGTTCCATCTCTTGAGAAGGCGCGTCGCCATTAAGCGCGAGCTTTCTTTGAGGCACGGATATCTGGCCAGATGCGCCGTTACGGCGAGATCCACCTATGAAAGACATGGCGTCGGTCGGCCAAGGCAGCGCTCGAAAAGAGGCGGCGTGGCGTCCCAGGCCGGGCGCCTCCCTTTCACGGCGTGAAACTAACTAGAAAGCAACAAAAAGCAAATAAAAATCAAAGAAAAGGCGAGAAGAGCGGCTTACTTGGAATGCGAGAGAAGAAAGGCGGACGAGAAGATGTTGAACAAAAGCTTCGAGCGCTTGCGAGGCGGCTCGATCGGCGGCGGAGGAATGCTTTTGGTGTTGAAGCGTCTTGACCAAAGGCCCTATTTATAGGAGGCCCACGGAGCAAGCGTCGCGGGTCGGTACTGCGCCTCCTCCCATCCGTTGCATGGGAACACGAAAAGGCACCTCGAGGCGCAAAAATCGGTGCAATCATAGCGCATTAATGGCGGTGAAACCCAGCGTCCGCGCGCGATCAAAGCGACTTCAAAGGCGGGGCCAGACCAAGTCCCGGCCAAAGTCTGAAACATCTTCCCACCACGAGCATTGATTGAAGCCTCGGCCGCTCTGGCGACCTAGGCTTGAGGGGCAAGCTGTTCGGGGCGTATTAGCGAGGACACGGAGGTGCGATCGGCATGGGCGGCGGCCCAACTCATAAGCGGCCCAAGGCCGTGGCTTGGTCGCAATTCTCGGCGGCCGACGCGATTCTCATAGCGGTCGGTCGCCCCGATGGTATAAATACCACCTCGGTCCACATCGTCGGTGCGCCAATTCCCTGCTGTGATACCACGCGTTAGCACACCTCGACTAGGCGTCGGAGTGTCTTTGCGAGTACCACCGAGTGCTCACGAAGACCAGGTCCCCACACGGCCCATTGCGGCCAGGACAAAGGAAGCGGCACTGCAACGCGCTTGGTGATCGAGTGCGATCAATAAATGTTTGCAGAATCTATTCATGTTTCTTTTGATGAGACTAACCCCTTTGCAAAGAAAGTTGATGATGAGGATGAGGTAGTTGAAGTGGTCAAAAGAAGAATGCACGAACCTAACGGTGAAAGTATCAAAGAAAGGAGATGCAAGCGGAACCTCGAAAGCAGATTGAATTGGGCGAGAGCCCCGAACAACGGCGATCATCTCTATGGGAGAGCGCATGATGACTTGCCTAAAGCTTGGAAATCGGTTGAGATCATCCCATGGAGCAAATTATTAGTAGTCCATCAAAGGGGTAACAACTTCGTTCTTCTCGAAATCTTTTATGCTTTCATAGTGCCTTTGTCTCTCAAAGCGGTTCGGTAACATAAAAAGAAGCTCTAGGTGATCGAATGGGTTGTGTCAATGCAAAAGAACTTCGAACAATTTGAGCGAAACAAAGTTTGGCATTTAGTCGAAAAACACATTGATAGAACTATTATTGGAACTAAATGGGTTTTTATAACAAACTTGATGAAAATGGTGTTATTTTATTAAACAAAAAGTCGTTTAGTTGTTCAAGGTTATAATCAAATTGAAGGGTGGATTTTGAAGAAACTTTTGCTCCGGTGGCTAGGTTGGAATCCATTAGTATTATACTAGCCTTTGCTAGTCACATGGATTTCAAATTACACCAAATGGATGTCAAAAGTGTCTTCCTCAACAGTTTTTAGAAGAGGAAGTATATGTAAAACAACCCCGAGGTTTTGAAGATTTTGAAAATCCAAATCATGTTTTAAACTTGATGAAAGCCCTTTATGGATTGAAACAAGCCCCTAGAGCTTGGTATGAGAGATTAAGCAAACATTTAATTGCAAATGGTTTCAAGAAGGGTAAGATTGATTCTACCTTATTCCTTAAAACCAAAGGCAAACATCTCATTGTAGTTCAAATTTATGTTGATGATATTATATTTGGATCTACTAATGATGAATTGTGCTGAGGAGTTTTACGACATGATGACTAGTGAGTTTGAAATGAGCATGATGGGGAGTTAAACTTCTTTTTGGGACTTCAAGTGAAACAAATGAAAGATGGAATATTCATCGGTCAAAATAAGTTCTCAAAGGAGTTACTAAAGAAATTTGGCATGAGTGATGCAAAGGCAATTGTACTCCAATGGCGTGCGACTAAATTGGACAAGGATGAACAAGGTAAGCCGGTAAATGAAACAATGTATCGGTATGATCGGTAGTCTTTTATATTTAAGCGCTTCCCGGGCACGATATTATGTTTCTTTGTGTGCTGTGTGCTCGATTTCAAGCATGTCAAAAAGAATCACATTTAAAAGGCGTAAAAGCGGATTCTTAGATATGTGAAGGAACCACGGAGTTTGGATTGTGGTACCCGAAATCGAGTCACTTTGATTTGGTCGGATTTTACGATCTTGATTTTCTTTGGTTGTACCTTAGATAGAAAAAGCACTAGTGGAACTGTCATTTCTTAGGACCTTGTTTAACTTCTGGTCTAGTAAAAAGCGAGCAGTGTTGCTTTGTCCACCGCATTGGCCAGAATATGTGGCGGTTGGAAATTGCGTTACACAAGTTTTGTGGATGAAGCAGGACTTTGGAGGATTTTGGTTTGTTATATGAAAATGTACACATTCTTTGTGATAATACTAGTGCCATTAATATTGCTAAGAACCCGTCCAACACTCTAGAACTAAGCATATAGAAATTAGACATCATTTTATTAGAGATCATGTTTCTAGGGAGCATAGAATTAAAATTTGTAAGCCTTGATGACCAACTAGCGGACATCTTCACAAAACCTTTAAATTGAAGCTCAATTTTGTAAAATCCGAAGAGAGCTAGGTATGCTTGATCTTTCTAGTTTGTGATTATGTGTTATGTGGTCCCTCCTTTTTGATGAAAACAAAGGGGAGAAATAATTGCTATATAATTGCTTTATGCTATGTATGTTTATTTTTATTATTTTTCTTTATGCTTATGCTTAGGGAAGCGTATGCTAATGTTTCTTGTTTATCGCCTCCTATGCATAAGGTAATTTGTTATCATCAAAAGGGGAGTTTGTTGTGCCAGGGCAAACATTCCTTGTTTTGAATGATAACAAATTACAAATTCTTGATAATTTACTTGAGGTAAAGCGCGGAAAAATATAAGAGCGCGGGCGATGAACAAGAGAGCTTGAAGCTAACTCAAAGTTGTAGAAGCTCGGACGAAAAAGCTGCTCAAGCATTGAAGACTTATATCGACTTGCGTAGGACACGTGTAAGATCGCTTTACTCGAAGCTTTTATAACATTAAGTAATTGAGAGATGATCTTTTAAAATAGAAGCTGTTTTGTTAAAATCTTTTATATAAAAGCATGATTAAATAGGTTAGGCACAAGTTGTTTTTAAAGAAAAGTTTTGAATCATGATTTGTTGTTTTTATAAAGAAACTTGATTCATATAGCTTAGTGTCTTAAAAGAATTTGTTTTTGAAGTAAAGAATCAATTCTTGACTTGGTACCTTAAAGCTAGAAATCGATTTTGAGCTTGTTAGTTTAAAGAAGAAAATCGATTTTGAGCTTGTTGGTTTAAAGCTACAAATCGATTTTGAGCTTCCTTCTTTAGAAAGAAAATCGATTTATTGCTTCACTTTTAAAGAGAAGAATCGATTCATGACTTGATTGTTTTGAAAGAACTTGTTTTGGAAAGAAAACAATCGATTAATGGCCTTGTGTATTAGAAGATGGAAATCGATTTTGGCCTTATTTTTAAAGAAGAAATCGATTAATGGCTCTATAGTTGAAAGAAAACAATCGATTCATGGCTTGCAACCTTAGGAGCTAGAAATCGATTCATGTCTTGTAAGTTACAAGCTAGAAATCGATTTATGGCTTATATTTCTAAAGAGATCAATCGATTTTCCACTTATCAAAATAGTGTTAAAAATTGTTTCAACGGTCATATTTTTACAATCCTATAAATAGGACATAGGGTTTTCATGATCAATACACACAACCAAAACAAGCAAGCACAGCCGCACAATTTTTTTGGAAAGAAAGTGAGAGAAGCTGAACCATATTCTTCATCCTTGTGAGATTAAAAGAGAGATCAAAGCGATTGTGTGTGCATCAAAATCATCATCTCTTGCGACATAAGGAGTGATCAAAAGCAAATTTTTGTGCGACCATACATCTTCATCAAATCGCAAAAGAGATGGGCCCGAATCCACTTATTTGTGCACAGCGCATGATTTCCTTTCATATCATAAACCAAATTCTTCAAATCGCATATCCTTTTTTTGAGAAAATCTTGATCTAAGCGATTTTTTTGAGTCGCATATCTCATCCTTTCTAATCGCATATCTTTCAAATTCATATTGCATATTTTCATCCTTCAAGTTGCGAACTAATTTTTGAAAACCAAACCCTAGCGCTTTCTATTTTTGTTCTTATTTGCGAAGTGGGTTGTTGAAAGATTGCGAATTACTTTTGAGTTCAAAGATTTTTAAGTATCATCTTATCTCTCAATTACAAGTGCTATAATACTTGGGTAACTTTCGATCATAGTTTGTATTGTATTGGTTAATTCACTTGGTGGTTTGTTTATTGTGTAGAAATCACAGGATTGCATTCTTGGGTGGTTCGTTCGGGAGTTCGAATCGTTGAAATCCTAAGCGGGGAGCTCGGGTTCTCAATTGGGGAAATTGAGAGGATTGAAGTGTTTGTAACGTGGTGTGCGTTGTAAGACTCTGAAGAAGCATCTTCATATTATAGTGTTATCTTTCCCAAAGTCCAAAGGTTGCAAAGCGGAGGCGGGGCGTGGGGTTTTAGCGAACCTCGCTAAATTCGCGGTGTCCTTCTTTCCACTTATCTCTTTATTTATTTACGCACAACTTAATTGTTGTTTTATTTCTTGATCTTGCATGATTGTTTATCTATAGTGTTGATTTTACGTTTAGTTGAATTTTATCTCTAAAGTATGTTGCTTACATAAGTTGCTAGTTCTCAAGCCATTTCGCATTATTTTTAAACTAGCTTTAAACTATTTTCAAAAATCCAAAGGAACTTATTCGAACCTATAACCTTATTCACCCCCTCTAACCGGGTGGGGGAGGAAATAATGCTAACACAAGCACAAATGCTCCTGCTATTCCCCAGGTTTTCCAAGGCAACAACAACAACTACCTCGAGAGCAGGGCGGCTCTGTTTTCTGCTATAGATAACTTCAGTGGAGTCTGCTAAGGTCATTCATCGGTGATTGTAAAACAACAATGCGGACTCATGAAGCATCCATCAAAACTACGGAGAATCAAGTGGGACCAGTTGCATGCTGCTCTCACTCAAAGACAAAATGGTGGACTCCCATCTACTCTTTGAACCTTCTCCATCTCATGCACCGGGCAAGGAGCATGTGAAGCAATAACCACGAGTGGTAAGGAGGTAAATCTTGCACCTAAGAATTTAGAGTCAAGTGTTTACGAAAATGAAAAGAATTTTCCGGGCGTTATAGCTTTGGCATTTATAGCGTCAAATGCAAGCAGAACACACGAACCTAAATTGGTGCACGAATATCTGCTCCACCTTACCTCGAAAGGTTGAAAAAGGCACATGAGGACAAACAATTCAATAAATTCCTTGAGGTGTTAAAACAATTGCACATTAATGTTCCTCTAGTTGAGGCATTACAACAAATGCCCAACTATGCCAAATTCATGAAAGATGTTTTGACAAAGAAAAGAAGGTTGGGAGAATTTGAAAGCGTGGCAATGGTAGGAATGCGACATGTTGATGCAAAATAAACTCCCGAGAAAATTAAAGGACCTAGTAGTTTCACAATACCACTGTTCCATTGGAAATTTTTATTAGTGCGTGCTTTATGTGACTTAGGGGCTAGTATCAACTTAATGCCTAAGTCCATTTACACTGGCCCAGGTATAGGAGGCTGCGAGGCCTATACATGTAAGCCTCGGTTAGGCGATGAGTCACTAGCATATCACGAGGAATCTTGGAGGATGTCTTAATTAAAGTTGATAAATTTGTTTTCTGTTGACTTTGTTATCTTAGATTTTGAAGCGGATCTGAGAGGTACCTATTATTGCAGGTAGACCCTTTACAGCTCTGGGGAAGACACTAATTGATGTACAAAAGGAGAATTGACAATGAGAGTTAATGATCAAAAGTTAAGATCAATGTTACGAATGCATTAAAGCTCCCGGATGTCAATCTTGAAGAGTGTTCCTTTGTGGTTTCTCTTGACCAAGTGGTTCAAAAACATTTTCAAAAAACTAGCAACCACTTGGGAAAGGTACTTAACGATCTTGAGGAACATGAATTGTTGGAAGAAGAGGAATTTCAAGAAGGAAAGCAAGGTGTGAATGAGGTTTGGGCTAGAAGATATGAGTCACTAGAAGCGAGAGAACTCAAACCTAAAGAAGAGTGTGCCTTCCATTATTCAACCACGATCTAGAGTTGAAGGAATTGCCCAAGCACACAAGTATGCATATTTAGGGGAGAATGAGACTCTACTGTCATCATTTACGCTAGTTTGGATCAAAACCAAGAGGTGGAGCTCATTTCAACTCTGAAAAGACACAAGAAGGCAATAGGTTGGCAAATGTCGACATACATGGGATAAGTCCTACAATCTGCATGCATAGGATTGTGTTAGAGAAAATGCTAAACATAGCATTGAAGGGCAGAGAAGGCTTAATCCCATAATGAAGGAGGTAGTAAAGAAAGAAATCCTCAGTGGTTAGATGCGAGGAATTGTGTATCCTATTTACGACGATGCATGGGTAAGTCTGTGCGGTGTGTGCCTAAGAAAGGTGGGAGTGCTTTGTGATCACAAATGACAAAAATGAATTAATTCCCACAAAAACGTGGTAGTTTGGAGGATTTGCATGGACTACGGGGAAATTGAACAAGGCAACAAAGAAGGACCACTTTCCCTCCCTTTCATTGACCAAATGTTGAGCAGGACTTCTTTGGTAAGGGCTATTCTTGTTTTCTTGATGGCTACTCTGGCTATAACCAAATAGCAATTGTCCACGAAGACCAGCAGAAGACCACGTTCACATGTCCTTATGGCACATTTGCTTTTAGAAGAATGCCCTTTGGGTGTGTAATGCCCTGCAACTTTTAGAGAGATGTATGATGTCCATATTCTCTGATTTCATTGAAAAATCTATGGGGTTTTTATGGATGACTTCTCTGTGTTTGGGGATAGTTTTTGGATGTGTTTGGACAACTTGGAGGAAATACTAATAAGGTGTGAAGAAACAAACCTTGTGCTTAATTGGGAGAAGTGTCAACTTCATGGTGCAAGAAGGAATTGTGCTAGGACACATGATTTCCAAGAAAGGTTTAGAGGTGGATAGGGCAAAGATTGAAGTTATTGAAAAATTGCCACCCCCTCGAGTGTCAAAGTATAAGAAGTTTCTGGGGCATGTTGGGTTCTATAGGAGATTCATTAAAGATTTCTCAAAGATCTCAAAGCCTCTCTGTCAACTCCTTCAACATGACATCACATTCAATTTTGATGAAGCTTTGCGCTTGAAGCATTTGAAATTAAAAACGACATTAGTCACTTTGCTTTGTGATTGTGACTCTGATTGGAAGTAAACCTTTTGAGCTAATGTGTGATGCAAGTGACTATCTTTGTGGGAGCTGTGCTTGGCCAAAGGTATGACAAAATCTTTCATTCTATATATTATGCAAGCAAAACACTTGTAGAAGCACAATTAAATTACAACATCCTGAGAAAAAGAGCTATTGGTGTGGTCTTTGCATTTGACAAATTCGGATCGTGCTTGGTGGGCACAAAAGTTATTGTTTTTCTGAGACCACTCTGCCATCAGTACTTGATCTCTAAGAAAGATGCAAAACCAAGGCTAATTAGATGGGTTCTCCTCCTCCAAGAATTTGACTTGGAAATTCGTGATAAGAAGGAGGTGGAGAACAGAGTTCTTGATCATTTGTCTAGGCTTGAAGGTGCGGGTACATCACGGGGTGAAATTAAAGAAATTTTCCCGGATGAGAAATTGTTGTGATGCTCGGTGAAAAAGTGTAGCGCTATAGCGGTTGCGCTTATAACGCCCGAGCGTTATAAGCGTGCGAAGATCTTGCTCAGTGGTTTGCGGACATTGTGAATAACTTGGTGGCGAGAATTGTGCTGCGGTCTGAATTATCAGCGAGAGAAAAGGTTTTCCATGTAGTGAAGGATTATTATTGGGATGAACCTTTTCTCTACAAAAAGTGTCAAGATCAAGTGATAAGAAGATGCCTTGCGGAAGAAGAACAACCTCGAGTGTTAGAGCATTGTCATGCTTCACCATGTAGTGGACACTTTGGAGGAACTAGAGCATTTGCAAAGGTCTTTGCAATGTGGGTATTCTTGGCCTACCTTATTCAAGGATGCTCGGGAATTGGTGAAGAAGCGTGCAAAGTGTCAAAGGGTAGGGAACATTTCAAACAAGCATGAAATGCCCTTAACCAACATTTTAGAGATTGAACTCTTTGATGTATGGGGCATGGATTTCATGGGTCCCTTTCCTCCTTCTCATGGGAATTTGTACATATTGGTGGTATCGATTATGTTTCAAAATGGGTTGAAAGGCTGTGGCTCTCCCGATAATGATGCCAAGTCGATTAGCAAGTTCTGCTGAAGAACATATTCACGGATATGGGACACTATGAGGGTTCTCATACGTAACAAATTGATTGAGTCTCTCTTGGGAAAATATGGGGTGAGGCATAAAATTGCCACTTTGCTTATCACCCACAAACAAATGGGCAAGCTGAATTGTCTAATAGAGATCAAGAGGATGCTTGAAAAGATGGTGGGACCTTACATAACAGCCAGGGTCCACCACCCAGTAGCTATTACTCAAGATCTTTTCTACCCCCTTGTAGAATTTTTGCCTTAGTGGGATTCGAACCTTGTACATGGGGCTCAAATACAAAGTTCCACTCTTTCCCACTTTACCAATTGAGCCGCGGCTCGATTGGTAGTGAAAAAATGAATGAACTGTGTTAAACCCGTGTCGAATCCTGAAACTAAATCTGAAGAAAAAGATCTTGAAATGCTGAGATGAATGAAAGTATTATATAAAAAGCGCCTTTTATTGTAGCGACTGGGTCCACCACCCAGTAGCTATTACTCAAGAACTCCTCTACCCCATGTAGAGTTTTTGCCTTAAGTGGGAATCGAACCTCGTACACCTCATGTACATTTCCTCGCATTCCCACTTTACGATTGAGCTAACGCCCCAAAATAATTAAGTAGTTATTAAATTAAATTACTTAGGTGTTTCATGGAGTAGTTATAATAAAACAATAGGATGGTGTTTTAATTAAAAGAAAAGGGAGAAGTATCGATAATTAGGGGTGGTAAGTATCGACCCGAGCCCAAGCCCAATGACTTGGGCTCCTAGGGTTGGTGTAATTCGCACCATTCTCCAAAGAAAGAAAGAAGCGAATAGAGAGAAAGAAAGAAAGAGAAAGCGGCGCAAGGAGAGTGAGAAGAGGGAGAAGTGGATCGCACGAAGCAAAGAGAAGAGAGAACTCATTTGTTCTTTGTGGTTTTTGCACGTGACTCGAGGAAAATCAATTTCTACGGTTAATTCGAGGTGAGGGAGTCTCACTCTATAATAGAGGAGATAATGGGTTATATGTATGTTATAGGGGCTGTTTTATGTTAATTGGTGATTGTATGATGATTTGTTTTCTTGAATTTGATGAATTTGTTAGTAAAATTGATTTAGAGCGTGAGTTAGGGTTTTACAATGTGTGATTTCGTGATTTTGATGCAATTGATGATTTGGGTGTGCAATTGTTTGTTAATTGGTGAAATTGGAGGTGCTAGAATGATTATAATGTGGATTGGTTTGAGAGAATTTGTAGAATTTGGGGATTTTGATGTTGGGGCGCCATATGGCTAGGAATGGTGCGCCCAGTGCTATGTGAGGAGGTTTAGGGAATGTTGAAGTGCGAGCGCCAATTTCCTAGAGAAATGGCGCTGTGTCCAACTATGCTTGATGGCCCAGGTGAGTGAGTTCTTTGCTGGGCGCGAGAATGTGGGTATTTTGGGCAGGGAGTGAAACTTGCATTTACGGGCATATTTTCTCGTGCCAACTTTTGTATTCACACCTTGACTTTCAATTTTAAGTGTTTTGGCTCAGTGGTTTTTTCGATTGCAAGTGTATTTTTGAAAATGTCGGTAGAATTTCGTTTTAGGTGTGTTTTGGAGCCGGTGAGTGCAACTTGTATTTCTAAACATATTTTCTCGTGCCAACTTTTGTGTTCACTGCCAACTTTCAATTTTAAGTGTTTTGGCTCGAATGGTTTTACGATTTCAGTGTATTTTTGAAAATGTCGGTAGAATTCGTTTTATGTGTGTTTTGGAGCAGGGAGTGAAACTTAGTTTTCTAGGCATATTTCAACATGCCAAATTTTGTGTTTACACTTGAATTCATTTTTAAACATTTTTAGCTCGGGTGGTTTTGGGTTTGAAGGTCTTTGGGTGAAATTGGGGTCAGCGGCGCGGCTTCTTTGCACAATGTGCGGAAATGGTGTCTTTCTTGCGCCATCTTGCTTGCGTGTAGCGTAAACTTCTGCGCAAGATGGCCAAGGCTTGATCAAGGCTGCGCGCCATCTGCTTGTGCGTCCTGCTGCGCGTAACCTCGTCGCACACCTCTCTCGAAGGGCGAAAACTTTTGAGAGTTAGAAGCGACTACCGCGCGCGCTTCTTGCGCGCCTCTCTTCTAGCGCGCCGGTGTGTGCGCCTCGATTGAGGATTTGTTCCAAAACCTTGTCTTTGTTGAATTCCTAAGTTCTTAAATTCATTTTGGTGTGTCAAAATGGTCCACTAAGTGAAGAAAAGGTCCTTAGGTGTGATTTAGATTAATAATTGAGGTGGTGATGATTAGTAATTGGTGCTTTGCCAAGTGCCTAAGAGGAGTCTTTGTTTTGGTCCACTAGGTAGTGATTCGGTCCACTAGATGATTGTTTTAGTCCTAAATGGTGGTTTAGGTCCACGAGTAAAGTGAGTACCCTAGAGGAGAATAGTCAGGTGGGACATAATGGTGTTAAGGGTTTATAATGAGGTGATTGAGCATGCCATGGGGGCATGGGCGGTGGGCCAAGCCGGGAGGGCTATAAAATGAAGTTGACAGAGTTAAGAGTAATTGGGTGTATTGAATTGTTTGGAATGATGTTGTGATGTACATGGAGTCTCATGCATACATTGGGCTGCGATCGTAGTGTTTATAATATGATTTGTGAAACTTTGAGGCGGCGGGGGCCTTATAAAGTAATTATGAAGCTTTGAGGCGGCGGGGGCCTATATAAAGTAATTATGAAACTGCGAGGCGTAGGGGGCCTTGTATGATGATTGTGAAGCTTTGAGGCGGCGGTGGGCCAATGGTACCACATGCATGATGACATTGCATACATTCTCATTAGTGCATGAATATTATTGATTAATGATCGGTGTGTTTGAGTCTTTGTACACTATGCTTATATATTGCTTATTATCACCTTTATTATATAGTTCGAGACTCACCCATACATTTGTTGTTTACCACAGTAACGATGAGTGAAGGACTTGGTTCCTTCGTTTCCCGGGTCGGTCGCTCACGATCACGTAGCACCTAGGGTGGGGTTTAAACTGTTGTTGCTTGTTTTGCTCCTTGTTGAGCCTTATGTATTTGTTTTGATATTCTTTGGATTATCTTTGTTGAGATAATGATTACTTTCATTGCAATATGTGAAACTATATTTCTATGAGTTGATCTTTGGTGTTACGTATTCGGATTACAGTTTTATGATAAAGAGTTGTGGCGCTCCATTTAGTTGATTATTAAATTATGTTATACTATTAGTGTCTTTGAATGACTATGGCTAAAGCGTAGTTCGCCACTAAGGCTAGATTTTCTTTATTTGGTGTATTTACAAGGGCATCAGAGAGCCTTGCAAAGGTGGCCCATGCGGGTGCAAGTAATATCGATTACACAGAGTAATCCCATGAGTCGGCCCGATGCACTATTTTATAACACACTAAACTAAGGATGACGAGAAAGATTTTTGTATACTCTGATTTTTGATTTAAATTGCTTAGGGTAGAAATGGGGTGTTACATTAGTGGTATCGAGCAATGGTCGGTCCTTGAGACCAGTTGTCAGTCGTCGTGTCGATCGGCGATCGAGTCTTTGCCGTCTAGTTCTAACCAATGGTTGCGTGGTAGTGATGTTCTGCGGGTAAAAAGTAGTTGGAGGCGCTTATGGTAAGAGAACTAGTGGGGAGATGCCTGCGGTAATGTGTCTTTATCTTTATTTTCTGATCGTGAACCATGTCTCTGTTGTTTTGTTCAAAATCTTCTTGTCGTATGAACCTTGAAATTGAATTGAGATACAATGCATGGGATGTTCTAGCCTTAATTGAATGTTGAGTTGTATGTAGTGATTGAATTGTGTGTTTAGATGATAAATGAAATTGAAAATAAATTGAGAGGATGCTATGTGTAGTGACTAAAAATTGTATCTTTATTCTTTGTTTTGAAAAGAATAAAAATGCATTTGTTTTGTCAATTTAAAATGTCATTTGTTTGCCAACCAAATGAGTTCTTTGTATTACGGTTTATTTTTATAGAATGAGTTGTTGTTTTATGAAATAAGTGTAGTGCGGTTTTGTGAAGATGAAGTCTTTGTTTTTATAAGTTAGGAGTCTTTGTCTGCCGTTTTAATTGAGGTATGAGTTTTGCTGCATTTTTAAAAAAAAAAAAAATTATCACAGTAGTTTTACAAAAATGAAAGCGCTATTTTTATCTTTGAAAAGAGTCTTTGTTTTCCACTCTGTTTCTTTTTTTTTTGCGCCTTTGTTGTAGCGTGTTATGGCATTTGTTTCTTCTTTGTTTACTTATAATTAAAATACCGTTCTATTCAATTTCTTGTGATGTTTCCCATTTGAAATGTGGTATTTTCTAAAAAGAAAAGAGTGTATTTTCTAAAATATAAGCGATGATTAAATTGAATCGGCCCGAATTGATAATGGTTCGTAGAGTTGATAATTGGATTTGATGCTTTCAAAGAAATCAAGGTTACAATTCTATTTAAAATAAATGGTGTGCTATTTGTGATGTTTTGAGTCATTTGTTCTATTTTTTTAAAAAGTGACTAGTGTCTTTGTATTATATTGTTCAAAGTTCTTTGTCTTGTTTTTTTAGAGTAAGAGAAATTTGTCTTTATGTTGTAAGGGTGTTGTTTTGAAGTTGTATCACGAGTTAAAATCGATGTTTTCAAAAACAAAAGGGATGTCATATAACTTAGGGCGAGATGCTTTCTCTGATTAAATTGTGATGTTTTCCACTCTTTAAAGGTGATGTTTTCTAAGCTTTGAAAGCGAGATGTTTCTCTAAACTAAGCGTGATGTCTTCCAAAATAAATGTGAGGTTCTAAGGCTAAGTGATAACGCCAATGGGTTGAGAGCGTTTTGAAAGAAATTAATGTTTTGAAAGCATGTGACCTATGCATCCCCACGGGTGTATAGGCGCCAAATTCTAGTTGTCGCGTAAAGTGGGTACATTACGGCTTCAAAACAAGAATGTGTTGTTTTCTACAATCTAACGTCTTTGTTTTGAATAACTTGAAGTGCGAATTCTTAAAATTAAAGCGATGTTTGTACTCGTGTTTTAATATTATTTGACAATGGGTAATTGATCAAAGTTGTTGTGTTAAGTATTTTATCTTCCCTTCTCTGAAGCTAGGTAGAATCGTCTCACTTACTTCTTTATTAACCCAAAGAAAAAGATTTTTGAAATTTGCTTTGAGCTATCGTCATAAAATGGATAGGCTCCTTATTAGCTTGTTATTCTATGGAACCAAAGACCTATAGGTATCATCATTTGACCATGTTGGATTGTGGTGAGTTCGTTACATTTGAAAATTGGTTTTATGAAAGAATTTTCCGTTGGCTCTCATTTTTGGGTGGTATTTCTAATTCTATTGAAGTTGTGAAGTGTATAGGTCCTATGTGAGTGTATCCTTCTAGTTTTCAATTAGATGATAGTAAAGAATTGTTCCACACTCTTGATGTTGCACACTTGAACACTTTGATTTCCTTCTAAGTATGGTTGCTTGGTGTTAAGTGTTTGAGTCCGTTTCTCTTTGCCTTTGTAATCTATTAGAGTCTAGTTACTCCTCTTTTCACATGTTTAAATAAATGTAAATGTTTAGTGTTTGATTGGTGGGATTATGTTTCATTGAAATTTAGGAAATATGGCCAGTAGAGGTGACTAGAATAAATGCATGCTTAAACTAATTGTGAACTCTAATTGTCTACAAGCCCAGATTTTATTATGCGATTTTGGTTGTTACTTCCTTAATTGTGTTACGTGGTTTTGTAAGTTGAAAATGAAGCTGAGTTATGAGATTGTTTGTGAACCCACTAATAAACAAATTTTACGATTGGATACAATATTGGTATCAAACTTATTTTTAATAAGCGAATTCCTATTAGATTATTTGCGATTGTGCCAATTGTGTTGTGTGGGTTAATGAGCTAAATATGGAATGCGTTAAGGATAGAATGCATGTTGGTATCATTGTAGATATTGTTCTTACACATTTGCTTTTATGGAACTCCCAAGTTAATGGCGTTAATTGAGTACCCTATGTGACCAGTGGTATGGTCTTCATGTGTGATTAAATATTATTATTTTTGTAGAGATCGTTTAAATTGAATTGTTTTGGTGTGTTTGTCGTGTCTCAAATTTGAATTATGAATATAAAATAATGCCGTTGCCTTGAGGAATGAGTAAAAAGAGCCAACAAGTAGTGTAACATTTTGTGTCTTGAAAATATTGTATGCCACATTAAAAAGGAATGCAATGGGATTAGAGTTAGTAATTAACCTTATGTTAATATTTTGATGCTTTACTATTTGAATAAGAAATGATTACTATTGTGAATTTAAAAGTATAAAAAATTATTTGGATTGAATAACTAAATGTCTTGGAGTAAACCATGTGTGTATTCTTGTCACTATCTTCTTTATAATATGTGATGTATGACTATGTTTTGATATCATTGTGATGAGCTACCTAGCTTTGTGTGAGTGAGAGCAGTGCGCATTTGATGTTTTAGTGCACTATGATTGTGGTTGGGATATGTGGTTGTGTGTGTTGTGTTCTCGGTGTCCGCTTGTCGATCTTGACGGGACCTTGTGGTGAATCTTACTTCTTTGCCGTTGAATAGGTTAGATGTAATCTCGGGTATGAAGCTGGTTAGAGCATAACCATGTCCATGATTAATTGTCGTAGTAAGTCGGTGGGTTTTGGAGGTGGCCAGTGCAGTTATTATTTAGGTTACAGGTGAATAAGTAGGAGGGCCGGCCGCCCGATCAACTTACTGGCGTGTCGAGGAAATAATGATCGACAATGTGGATAGTACTAGTTGTCTAGGTGGTTGTAGTTTGTGAGTGGGAGGGTGTTTAGTCTGCTTTGCCAAGTATCGATAGATTTTGGAGGAGGGCGGTTAGAGATAAAGAAGAGATTTAGTAGTGTTTGAGGTTTGACTAGATTTTGAGGCGAAAATGTTCTAAGTGGGGAGAGTTATAGCGCCCCAAAATAATTAAGTAGTTATTAAATTAAATTACTTAGGTGTTTCATGGAGTAGTTATAATAAAACAATAGGATGGTGTTTTAATTAAAAAGAAAGGGAGAAGTATCAATAATTAGGGGTGGTAAAGTATCGACCCGAGCCCAAGCCCGATGACTTAGGCTCCTAGGGTTGGTGTAATTCGCACCATTCTCCAAAGAAAGAAAGAAGCGAATAGAGAGAAAGAAAAGAAAGAGAAAAGCGAGCGCGAGGAGAGTGAGAAGAGGGAGAAGTGGATCGCACCAAGCAAAGAGAAGAGGAGAACTCATTTGTTCTTTGTGGTTTTTGCGTGACTCGAGGAAAATCAATTTCTCACAGTTAATTCGAGGTAAGAGGAGTCTCACTCTATAATAGAGGAGATAATGGGTTATATGTATGTTATAGGGGCTGTTTTTATGTTAATTGGTGATTGTATGATGATTTGTTTTCTTGAATTTGATGAATTTGTTAGTAAAATTGATTTAGAGCGTGAGTTAGGGTTTTACAATGTGTGATTTCGTGATTTTGATGCAATTGATGATTTGGGTGTGCAATTGTTTGTTAATTGGTGAAATTGGAGGTGCTAGAATGATTATAATGTGGATTGGTTTGAGAGAATTTGTAGAATTTGGGGATTTTGATGTTGGGGCGCCATATGGCTAGGAATGAGTGCGCCCAGTCTTTATGCTAGGAGGTTTAGGGAATGTTGAAGTGCGGGCGCCAATTTCCTAGAGAAATGGCGCTGTGTCCTTATGCTTGATGGTGGGTGAGTGAGTTCTTTGCTGGGCGCGAGAATGTGGGTATTTTGGGCAGGGGAGTGAAACTTGCATTTACGGGCATATTTTCTCGTGCCAACTTTTGTATTCACACCCTTGACTTTCAATTTTAAGTGTTTTGGCTCAGTGGTTTTTACGATTGCAAGTGTATTTTTGAAAATGTCCGGTAGATTTCGTTTTAGGTGTGTTTTGGAGCCGGTGAGTGCAACTTGTATTTCTAAACATATTTTCTCGTGCCACTTTTGTGTTCACTGCTTGACTTTCAATTTTAAGTGTTTTGGCTCGAATGGTTTTACGATTTCAGTGTATTTTTGAAAATGTCGGTAGAATTTCGTTTTATGTGTGTTTTGGAGCAGGGAGTGAAACTTAGTTTTCTAGGCATATTTCAACTGTGCCAAATTTTGTGTTTACACCTTGAAATTCATTTTAAACATTTTTGGCTCGGGTGGTTTTTGGTTTGAAGGTCTTTGGGTGAAATGGGTCAACGAGCGCGTATTTGTCTTTGCTGTGTGCGGAAATGGTGTCTTTGCGCCCATCTTGCTTGTAGCGTAAACTTCTGGCGCAAAGATGGCCAAGCTTGATCAAGGCTGCGCGCCATCTGCCTTGCGCGTCCTGCTGCGTAACCTCGTGCGCACACCTCTCCTTGAAGGGCGAGAAACTTTTGAGAGTTAGGCGACTGCCGCGCGCCTTCTTGCGCGCCTCTCTTCTGCGCGCCCGGTGTGTGCGCCTCGAGTGAGGATTTGTTCCAAAACCTTGTCTTTGTTGAATTCCTAAGTTCTTAAATTCATTTTGGTGTGTCAAAATGGTCCACTAAATGAAGAAAAGGTCCTTAGGTGTGATTTAGATTAATAATTGAGGTGGTGATGATTAGTAATTGGTGCTTTGCCAAGTGCCTAAGAGAGTCTTTATTTTGGTCCACTAGGTGTGAGTTCGGTCCCTAGATGATTGTTTTAGGTCCTAAATGGTGGTTTAGGTCCACTGAGTAAAAATGAGTACCCTAGAGGAGAATAGTCAGGTGGGACATAATGGTGTTAAGGGTTTATAATGAGGTGATTGAGCATGCCATGGGGGCATGGGCGGTGGAGCCAAGCCGGAGGGCTATAAAATGAAGTTGACACCGAGTTAAGAGTAATTGGGTGTATTGAATTGTTTGGAATGATGTTGTGATGTACATGGAGTCTCATGCATACATTGGCTGCGATCGTAGTGTTTATAATATGATTTGTGAAGCTTTGAGCGTAGGGGGCCTTATAAAGTAATTATGAAGCTTTGAGGCGGGCGGGGGCCTTATAAAGTAATTATGAAACTGCGAGCGGCGGCGGGGCCTTGTATGATGATTGTGAAGCTTTGAGGCGGCGGTGGGCCAATGGTACCACATGCATGATGACATTGCATACATTCTCATTAGTGCATGAATATTATTGATTAATGATCGGTGTGTTTTGAGTCTTTGTACACTATGCTTATATATTGCTTATTATCACCTTTATTATATAGTTGAGACTCACCCATACATTTGTTGTTTACCACGGTAACGATGAGTGAAGGACTTGGTTCCTTCGTTTCCCGGGTCGATCGCTCGATCACATGCACACAGGGGTGGGGTTTAGGCTATTGTTGCTTGTTTTGCTCCTTGTTGAGCCTTATGTATTTGTTTTGATATTCTTTGGATTATCTTTGTTGAGATAATGATTACTTTCATTGCAATATGTGAAACTATATTTCTATGAGTTGATCTTTGGTGTTACGTATTCGGATTACGGTTTATGATAAAGAGTTGTGGCGCTCCATTTCGTTGATTATTAAATTATGTTATACTATTAGTGTCTTTGAATGACTATGGCTAAAGCGTGGTTCGCCACTAAGGCTAGATTTTCTTTATTTGGTGTATTTACAAGGGCATCAGAGAGCCTTGCAAAGGTGGCCCATGCAGTTGCAAGTAGTATCGATTACAGGTAATCCCGTATGAGTCGGCCCGATTGCACTATTTTATAACACACTAAACTAAAGGATGACCGAGAAAAGATTTTTGTATACTCGATTTTTGATTTAAATTGCTTAGGGTAGAAATGGGGTGTTACACCTTCAAAAAGGATTGGTCGATCCATTTGGATGATGCATTATTGGCTTCTGGGACTGACCTTCAAGACACCTTTGGGAATGTCTCCATATAGGCTTGTGTTTGGGAAAGCGTGCCACCTCTCTATTGGTACAACACAAATCTCATTGGGCCATCAAAAGCTCAATTTTGAGTATGATAGAGTGGCAAGGAAAGGCTACTTGATTGAATGAGCTTGAAGAGATTAGGCATCTTTTGCCTATGAAAGCTCAGACTATCTACAAAGAAAAACCAAAGTGTGGCATGATAAGAAGATCCGAATAGAGAGGCGATTGAAGGAGGTCAAGTACTTCTTTTTAATTCAAGATTAAAATTGTTTCTGGCAAGCTCAAGTCGGGTGAGTGCGGACCTTTTAAATTGGTCAAGAGTCTACCCTCATGGTCTTTGTGGATTTATATGATCAAGCAACCAACACCACTTTCAAAGTGAATGGAATGAGAGAGTAAAGCGATACCATGGTGACAACGTGATGAGAGACAAGACCTCGATTGATCTTCAAGATCCACAACATCAAAAGAAGAAGTCGGTGAAGACTCTTAAAACAAAGCGCTCTTGGGAGGCACCCCAGAGTTTTACTAATCAACATCTCTTTTATTTTATTGTGCGGGAGGAAAATTATTTTGTTGAGGAGTTTGGAAAATTGAAGGTGCAGGTGTGATCTTGTGTTATAAGCGTCGAGAGAGTAAGTTGGCGGCATGAGGCGTTTTAATTGAAAATAATGGGGCGGTTGTCAATGGCGTGTACCGCGCTCTGCATGCAATTCAAGCTAACTTCACCACATCGCCGCGTGTAAAAAAAAGCCCGATCCTTGATTGATCCTCCGCCCCATCAAAGCGGTCACATCATTCAATTCCCGATAGCCTCTCCAATCAACCACTCCCTTCCTTTCTCTCTTTCTAACCGTTGTTCCTTCTTCTTCTCTAACCCCACCGTGCCATAACTCCTATTCCTTCTATCTACGCAGCCGATCTTACAATCGATTCGAAACTCACAAATCCCTTTTTCCTTTCAAAAATCACAAAATGGTGAAAAAGCACTCGGTTGAAAAACCCTCTAGAAAGCCCGAGCCTCGAACCGGAGTTCTCTGAGCATGGACCCAAGGGCGATCTGCGCGTTCTTTGGAAAATGAATTTCATAGTTTGAAAGGGTTTTAAAGCAGAAAAAGCCCCACGATGTGTTCACGTCTCTTTGTTATAGCGCTAGGGTGGCGAAAATTCATCAAGCACAGAGAGAATTTGTGGTGCCTTTGGTGAGAGAGTTTTACAAAGGTATTCCTCTTCCAAAGGGGAAAACCCCAAACCTATTCCATGGTTAGGGGTGAAATGGTTGATTCGGCCAAGTGCAATTAATGAGCATTTCAAGCTAGGTTGTTACAGGAAGGCATTGGAGAAAAAGCTTGATACATGGGGCATGTGGCGAAATGGAGGAGGTCAAAAAGAGAATGCGTGTGGAGGAAGCTACGTGGGAAAGGTTTGGATCGAGTTCAAGGTAAAGAAAGCATTTACGGTGGATGAAATTTGCCATGTGGTTTACTTTTATCGGGCATTCACTCATGCCCACTTCTCACACAACCAATGTGGAGAAGGATCGATTGATAGTCTTTGGATGCTATTTTGGAAGGTGAAAGCATTGGCGTAGGCAAGATCATTGCAAGGAAATTGAGAAAAGCGGTGGCGATGGTAATCTGTATTTTCCTTGTTTAATTCTTGAATTGTGCAAGCGGTGAGGTAGAAATTGAGATTAAGTGATGAGCGAAGGACTCCTCAAGGAGACATTCTGCTTGTGTTCAAGCCAGGCGAGAGAAGTTCTAGCGCTATAGCGTCTGCTTGCTATAAGCGCTTAATCGATTGAAAAATAACCAACAAGCTCATGCAAGTTTATGAAAGCCAAGTTCGAATGGGAGAAAGGCATTGCGGAGAAGTTATCTAGGGAAAGGAATTCTGGAACCCCCAGGTGTTCCTGAGTGGTTGATTGAGGAAGAGGGTGTGAAGGAGCCACCTCAGCGAGAAGAAGGGGTGAGTAAAAAGGTCTCTGTGTTTTGCACTCAAAAAGAGAGCAAGGAGCCTGCCAAGAAGAAGGTGAAGAGTCTGCTAAGAAGAAAACAAAGGTGAAGCGTGCGAAGAATCTTTGAATCTTGAAGATTTGGAAGAACTTCGATGAAGAAGATGAAGAAGAAACAAGGAGGGTAATGAAAGAAGTTAATGAATCGAGGAGGAAGATTACGAGTGAGAGAAATGCGGTGAAGAGAGCCCGGAAGAGGAGGAAGGTTCACGAGTGAAGAATGGAGGAAGTGCATGCGGACCCCACACCCGGCCCAACTAGACAACCTTCACCACACATACCTTCACCACAAATACCTTCACCAAAAGCCCAAGACCAAATCATTCCACGAGACCCCTGAATGCGAAACCATCATCCTCCACCCATCCCGACCAGCGAAACACCACCCCCTGCTACCAGCAACCACCAAATCTAAATGAGCGGCCTGACCAGAACCACTGTCCCCGATCTTCCATAGCAAGAAAAGAACCAAGTCCACCACTGCATCACCCGCAACAACCCAATACCCAAAATCCTGTGAAGAAATTGCTAGCGCTATAGCGTCGATGCTATAAGCGCTGCCAGTGTGAAAAAAAGTCCATCATCATACGTGTCAAGTACAACAAAATCTCTAGGCTTAAGCAAAGAGCCCAAAGGAGCCCTAAATCAAAAACTAACATCCTTGCGGGTTACGAAGAAGAAGCTCGGGCCATGGTGATACCTCCCGGGGAGGTAGTGGCGAGCCAGTGCCATCGGCACGCAGGCCGTGATACGAAGGAAAAGCATGTGGCAACAAAGAGGCCAACATATGTTTACGCAGAAGGAGCCCAGTGCAAAGCTTGCGTGATTGAGGAAGATGATCAAGAAAGTGTGCGGCGGAAGCCTGGCGCGAAAGGAGTATCGAACAAGAGCGGAAGAGGCTGCTAGCAAGTTAGCGAGAGATGAAGGCCGCTAAAGAGAAGAAGCCCCGATGGTAGCGCTATAAGCGTCTGAGCAAGGCGAAGGAAGGAAGAGAAGAAGAAGAAAAAAGGCTGCAATCCTCTTGACCAACTCGTGTCGATTCGAGGACCAGTGCGGTCTAATAAAGAAATGATCTTAACATTTTCTTTGTAGTAGTTTTTAGTTGTGTTGTATGTTCCAATAAGTTGTGAAGCGCTATAAGCGTCTGTCTTGCGCTTCACAAATGTTTTAAGACTTGTTTTATCTTGTTTTGTTTTATCTTAGGCCTCTCCACTAGTCCATTAGAAGCGGTGAGGACCTTTGCTCACTTTTGTTAATGGGGGAGGACTCTAATGTTACATTTCAAGTGTTTCATTTTTAAGTATAATCATTGAATGCATTCTCTTTGGGCTAGTTTTAGTGATGATTGTGTGAGTGAGTAAAGAGAGCCATGCTTTTAGAAAAAATCTTTGTTTATTATTGCTCCCACATATAAAAATCTACGTGTTAAGGAAAAACTTAGTTAGCCTAGGACTATCGATGCTTAGGTTAGTCTGGTTAACCAAGGTGACATCAAAACTTGATTAAAAACTTGAAGAGAAATTTGTAGAAGCTAAGTTTGGGGGTGCTTGGATTGCATAAAGGCTAGGTACAAAGGTCTTAGGGTGGTTAGTGTGAAGAAATCATTGTAAATATAGTATATATATGTAAAAATTTGTAGCTACGAAATAAAGGTTGGGTTGTTCCAAAAGGGCGCGATTGTTAAAAAAAAAAAAAAAAAAAAGCAACAAAAGTGCCAAAGGAACTTCGATAATGAGAATTTGCGATGCAGTAAAGTTGTTAGTTCTTGTCAAATTTTGTTCAGTAGCTATAGCATCAAGCGCTATAGCGTCTCTGTTTAGTCATTAGGTTAGGAACACTAGCCACAGGCCTGAAATACCTAATCAAGCCCTTTGTCATGTCTGAAATCCCTCAAATCTGTGTGAAAATGTTAGTCTAGTCATTGTTTTGAAAGAAATTTTGGTGTCACCAAAGAAGGCCACTCTTCCCAAGGCTAAGAGAAATGCGAATCTAGCTAGGAATTGAGATAAGTCGGAGATCACACACACACTATTGACGATAATAAGCTTAGAAGTTGAGTAAAATGCATTGGCGTGTGGTGTGAGTATGAATCTGAATTATTAGCTCATTGAGAATATATTTGAATGAGTGTGCTTAGAACTATACCAATCACAGCAATACATACATATACATATACATCTATATATTTATATATGACAACTTTCACAATTTATATCTTTATATTTATGAATATACGTTATAATGACTTCAACAATTTATATATATATATATATATATATATATATATATATATATATATATATATATATACATTTGTCCTACGGTCATATTACACACCAACCAAAATAATAATCATCAATGATGAGCATGAATGTATGAAGTGCAAGTATGCATGTGGTACCATCATCGTCACTTATTATTGCCAATTGGGCATATCGTCGAGACCGCAGCTGATAACTCATATTTATATGAGTTATTTATGCCTCTAATCATCAAATTAAGTAAGTTCTCAAGTAATAGTAGTATAGTATTTATTGCATTTCTATTAATATTAGGTGAGGAAGGGCTAAACACTGCTTTGCTATGAAATTGGCACATTTGGTGTCCTTGTGAATGTTTTGGTGTATTTTGTGAAGTAGTGCGGTGTTTAGCGCTATAGCGTCTAACGCTATAAGCGTCGAAGGAGATCAGGTGAGCATCTAAAGGAAAAGTGCAATTTTGGCGCCAAGCTCATTAATCCATGTTCCATATCTTGTGTCCACTTGTGCTTTGGCGACATGTGCGGATTTTATTGGATTTGTGTGGACACTTGGCATCGCTTGAGTGAGGAATAGTGGAGTTGGTGAAAAAGCAAACATCACCTTTATTGACTTTTGAGAAGATTTGTACCTCATGCTAGAGAGACTAGATATGCGGTTTCCTTCCCTTACCTTAGGATATTCGAGAGTTAGAGAGTATTGGTAGAGAGATAGAACTTGACATTTCCTTTTTCTCCATTGATACACTTTTAAAGCTTTTGAAGTTTATTTTCTTCCTTTGTGATTTTACGTATTTCTCACGATTGTAAAGCTCTTGATTTGTATCATCATTGCGTGGATGATAAGGAGACATCAAGATTGTATCTTTTGCACTTGTAAATTCCTTTCCACCTACGGTAATGCAAGTATGTTTATTTGTGTTATTTTGATGATGCTCAACATGAGCTAAACTCCTTGAGTTGGGTTGCTATAGCTTGTAATGAACCTTTAATATTGCGTATATAATTTCTCACGTTTTGTGTTTTAATCCTTGTGTTATAATTCTTCCAAACTTGTTTTATATTTGGCCACGTAAAACAAGTATCTCTGTGGATTGGACATGAACCATAGAAAGAACTCAAGAGGTTAATATAAATGATAAGGTTGGTTGAAGACATTTAATCAATTTTTGCGTCCTCTAGACATAGAAGTTGCAATAGTTTATAAAGCATAAAGTTTGTGGAATCTTGATTATCAGGGTGAACCTATTTAGAACCTAGACATAGGCATCTTGTAGTGAAACCACGGCGCTAATCTTGAAAGGTGCAAAGCAGGTTACTGCGTAGCTTAACGCTATAGGCGTGTGGCGTTATAGCGTCTTATTTACTGGGAAGTTACGTAGTGAAAGCAATCCAACTTATTTCTCTCATAGTTTAACTTACTTTAACTTGTTACCTTGAAACAACTCTTGTTCAAGCCCGAACTTTGCTACTCAACTACTTGTTACTTGATCCTCTAAGTGTAATTCCTTTTAAACTCTAAAATTAATACCAATCCTGTGGAGCGAACTTTACTTATCAATATATTACTTGTTGCGATTGTGTACACTTGCACATCACCTTTTCGCCTGTAATGGCGTTAAATCATCGAGACCACAGCCTTATATCGTCGAGACCGCAGCCTTATATCGTCGAGACCGCAGCCTTATGTATGCATGCGACTTCATGAACAACCAACAATTATAATTTCCACATCGTTAACATCATATATAACATCATCGTCACTTTGGCATTAAGAACATCATCAACAACATCGTCTAATTTGGCCAATAGACCCATCGTCATTTAACAACAACATTGGCAGCATAAAAGTGTGCCAACATCAACCCACATCACCAAAACAGCACATAAAACACAAGCCGTTTGCTGCATGACCAAGCGGCATACTGGGCAACTTTGGCGCTACGCGCCCACAAGCGATGCAAAGTGGCGCCCGTTAGCTAACATTTATAAACACATGCTAAACAAGTTAGGAAAATATTAACAAGCACAAAATCGATTCATATTTGGTGGTTTTAAAGCTAACAATCGATTTATGCCTTGTTGTTTTTAAAAGAAATCGATTAAGTGGCTTCTTGTTTTTAAAGCGGAAATCGATTCATGGCTTCCATTTTAAAGAGAATCGATTCATGGCTTCTTGTTTTTAAAGGGAAATCGATTCATGGCTTCCATTTTAAAGAGGAATCGATTCATGGCTTTCATTTTAAAGAGAATCGATTCATGGCTTTCATTTTAAAGAGGAATCGATTCACAGCTATTTTAAAGAGGAAATCGATTCACAGCCGGTGTAGAGCTGAGAATCGATTTCAAGCTTCACTTTGGAGAAAAACAATCGATTCTTGGCCTATTTGTTTAAAATCACAATTACATACATCACGGTTTAGGGATCATCCGGATACAATCAAATCAATCACATACACCTAACAAGTCATATACTTTTCAACAACCACATAGAGAGCATCGACTCATCATACATACCATCATACATCAAAACAACAAGAAAATCACAATGATATCAATATAAATCCTACAACCCACATACATCCCATTATAAACCCTATTATAAAGTAAGACCCACCCTTACCTTGAGTATAACGAAGATGATGATCCTTCTAAGTGAACACCGAAGTAACCACAACAACAGCTCTTCTTCTCCTCTTCTCTCTTGTGCGATCTCCTTGCTTCTCTTTTTCTCTCTTCTCTCTTCACTTCTTGGTTTCTTTCTTTCTTTCTTTCACAAAATGAGGCGCTTGTCTCAAACCCTTGCGCCTAGGAGCCTAATTCAATGGGCCTTGGGCGCTTGGGCCTTTCTTACCACCTTGTAGTTCTGAGTACTACTCCTTTATTAAAATAAAACACTATATTATTAATTTTAACAAAGTAATAATAATGTAACACTTAAATAATTTAATCAAATAATTAATTAAATTATTTTGGGTGTTCTAACTCTCCCCTACTTAGAAATTTTAGTCCTCGAAATTCTTACGATTCAAACGACTCTGGATAAGAGTCCGCATCTTACTCTCCAGGCTCCCAGTCATGCTCTCACGGCGACTCCTAACAAAACCACTTTTACCAAAGCAATCTCCTTCCTCTCGGAACCTTCACCTCTCTGCCTTCAATCCGCTTGCCAGCATAGTCTCCGCGGTGAGATTATCCGTACATCCACATCATCCATGTGAATCACATGAGGCGGATGCGGAACATACTTTCGAAGTTGCGACCGTGAAACCACGTCATGCAAGTTCGAAGATTAGGCGGCAATGCCACCACTATGAGGCAACATTTCCAACCACTATCGATGTCGATGCGGACCAATAAAGCGAGGTGAGCTTCTTTGACTTCAAGGCACGCTAACACGATCCGCGGGTGACTCTCGAAAATACATGATCACTGCTTGGAAATCTAAATCCTTCCTCCGATTATCGTGGTAGCTCTTTTGTCGACTCTGCGACGCTTTCATCTTCTCACAGATCAACTTAACCTTCTCAGTTGTCTCGCGGACAATTTCTAGTCCAAGCACCACGCTCTCACGGACTCGTATCAACATAGTGGGGTTACTACACTTGACCATACAACGCGCCTCAAATGGTGCCATCCCAATACTAGAATGGTAGATAATGTTGTATGTGAATTCTACCAGTGGAAGGTAGGAATCCCATGAACCTCCCTGCTCCAAAACACAAGCTCTCAGCAAATCTTCCAGTGACTGAATTGTCCTCTCTGGTGACCATGCATGCGAGGATGATAAGTGAACTCAACCTCAACTTTGATCCCGACTTCCCGTGCAAACTTCTCGAACTACGAAATAAACCTCGGATCTCTATACGAAACAATGCTACTAGGAACTCTGTGAAGCTTCACAACTTCTCGGATATAGATCTCTGCCAACCTAGGCCTTTGGATATGTGATTTTAATAGGAACAAAATGGGGCGACTTTGTTAACCTATCAACAATCACCCAAATGGCATCATACCGCTTTTCGCGATATAGAGGCAAACCGATCCAAAATCCATAGCAATATTGTCCCACTTCTACTGCAGGGATATCCAATGGTTGCATCAACCATGAGCTTACGGTGCTCAACCTTTGACTTGACAAGTCAAACATGCATACCAAAGCGTGCCACATCCAGCTTCATCCCGGCCACCAAAACAATTTCTTCAAATCTTTGTACATCTTTGTAGCCCCGGATGAATACTCGACTTGCTTACATGACTCTCCTCAAGAATCATTCTCTTCATCTCGGCATCATCGAGAATCTGATTCTATCCACTGAACCTCGGCACACCTTGGGAATCTAACTTGAAATCTCCATTCGCGACTTGATCATTACGCAACTATCAAGTCCACTAGTTTCACATCGTCTTACGGGCCTCTCGGATACTAACGGAAATTCATTGCCAATCTTGACATCCCCGATCTAACACTCTGCGGTGTTACTTCACAAACTAAGCTCATATCTCGGAATTGCTCAATCAATTCCAACTCTTTAACCATCATTGATGACACATGCAAAGACTTGGGCTCGAGGCATCGGCTGAACATTAGCCTTTCGGATGATAATTGGGTGAAGTCATAATCTTTCAACAACTCCAACCACCTTCTGCGCCTCATGTTCAACTCCTTTTGATCAAACAAATATTGCAAACCTTTATGGTCACTAAACACTTGAATCTAGAACCATAAAGATAATGCCTCCAAATTTTGAGAAGCAAACACAATCGCGGCAAGTTCCAAATCATGCGTAGGGTAGTTCTTCTCATGGGCCCTCAAGCTATGCGGGCGCGCAAGCTACTACCTTACCATCTTGGAAGCATCACAATACACTACAAGCGGTTGGTCGGGAATGGGCAAGGACAAAATAGGAGATGTTGTCAATCTCTTCTTCAACTCATTGAATCTCTCCTCACATAGAGCATCCCAGAACAAAAGCTTTTCCACTTACGTGTCAATTGAGTCAGCGGAAGGGCTAGCTGAAAAAAACCTTCAATAACTAACCCCAAAGCTTCGGGCTCTCCCTAACCCGGGCTCTCGCAAACTTTGCATCTACCTTGGGTGGGGTCCATAGCAATACCATTGCTAGAAATAACATGACCGAAACTTACTTCATTCGGCGAACTCACATGATGAACTTCGCATCTGACTTTCTTTCTTTCAACACTTCTAGCACTAACCTCAGAATGTTCTCGTGCTCTTCTTGATCGTAGAATACACGAATGTCATCAATAAACACCACTACTGAACCGGTCCAAGTAAGTATGGAAAATCGATTCATCTATTCCATAAATACCCCGTGGCGTTGGTAACACCAAGCGGCATCACGGAATACTCATAGTGCCCATATCTAGTTACGAAAGGTATGTCTTACGAGATGTCTTCATCCTTCACCTTGATCGGTGATAACCCGACCTCAAATCGATTTTGCTAAACACCTTAGCACCCACCAAGTGGTCCATCAAATCACCATCCTTGGGAGCGGATACTTGTTCTTGATTGTCACTTTGTTCGGTTGCCTATAATCAACACAAAAGTCTCGTACTTCCATCCTTCTTCTTCACTAACAACCACGGGAGCTCCCCACGGTGACACACTTGGCGCTTACAAATTTCTTCTCGAGTAGATCTTCTAGTTGCTTCTTCAATTGAGGACAACTCGAGGTGACATCCGATGCGGTGCCATGAGACCACGGGCCTAGTACGGTGCGAGATCAATAGCAAACTCAACTTCCCTCTGCGGTGGAACACTAGGAGTCTCATCGAGGAACGCCGGAAACTCACACCCACTGCAACCGCTTCAGCGATAGCTTGATTCTCGTGGACAATGGCGCTATCAAAGCAAGCGGATGAACTTCCTCCTTCATTACCTTATGCAAGTGACGGCGGACAACAAAAGCAGATTCTTCCTCTTGGGAGGAAGGAAACTCCTGAACTTGCTAAAACAATTAATATGCACATGGTTATCCACTAACGGTCAATACCAAGAATGACATCCAACCCACCCAGCGGCAAACAAATAAGATCAACCACGAAATCTCTGCGAAAGGCCAGTGAGGGCACTTAGCACACACAAAGAGGTAGTTCACAAACCGCCATTTGGAGTATCAATAACCATCTCCCTCGTCAAAGAAGACAATGCAAGACCCAACTTAACACATAAGGCGACAATGAATGAATCGTAGCACCAGTATCAACAATAGCAATCAAAGGGTACCATTAATAAAACATGTACCTCTAATCTCATTAGCATCCTCGATCCGCGAGCAAACACCTTTCCTCTTGAACTTCTCTTTCTTGGCTTAGAACACTTGGTGCTAATATGACCCACCTCACCACAGTTGAAACAAGTCACGTCCTTGCGTTCCACGATCGGGCGCCAAATGACCTCTTTGCCTAGCAGGAGAAGCACACTCTCACTCCCGTCTTGCAATCGAAGCTCTTATGACCGGGCTTCCCACACTTAAAACACACAATATTAGCGGGAGCATCTCCCCACTAGACTTCTTACCCTCGTGGACTTTTTACTATCGGCGTACCTCTGTTTACCCACTGCCCGCGGGAACCTCATATGGCTTATTACGGTTCTGAAACTTACTCCTCTGATCCATCATGACCTTAGAGTGAGCATTACTATCTTCCTCAAAGATCCTGCAACTGTCAATCAAATCAGCGAATACCTGAATCTTCTGGTACCCAATAGCTTTCTTAACATCGGCTCTCAGCCCATTCTCAAACTTAATGCATTTTGAGAACTTCGAGAATCGACATCAGTGTAGTGAGGATAAAACTTGGCCAATTCAGTGAACTTGGCAGCATATTCTGTTACAAACATGTTTCCTTGCTTCAGCTCAAGGAATTCAATCTCCTTCTTTCCCCTAACATCCTCTGGAAAATACTTCCTTAAGAATTCTCTCTGAAGCGGCCCAGTGATTTCTTCATTAGCGATCTCTAACCTCTGCTGACTTCCAACCACCATCATCGACCTCCTCGGACGGCATGTAGTACCATACCAAACCCATCTTGGGACCAAGCGGCGCATACTGGGCAGCTTTGGCGCTACGAGCGCCACAAGCGATGCAAAGTGGCGCCCGTTAGCCTAACATTTATAAACACATGCTAAACAAGTTAGGAAAATATTGACAAGCACAAAATCGATTCATATTTGGTGGTTTTAAAGCTAACAATCGATTTATGCCTTGTTGTTTTTAAAAGAAATCGATTCATGGCTTCTTGTTTTTAAAAAATCGATTCTTGGCTTCCATTTTAAGAGGAATCGATTCATGGCTTCTTGTTTTTAAAGGAAATCGATTCATGGCTTCCATTTAAAGAGGAATCGATTCATGGCTTTCATTTTAAAGAGGAATCGATTCATGGCTTTCATTTTTAAAGAGGAATCGATTCATGGCTTTCATTTTAAAGAGGAATCGATTCACGGCTTCTATTTTAAAGAGGAAATCGATTCACGGCTTCTGTGTAGAAACTCGAGAATCGATTTCAAGCTTCACTTTGGAGGAAAATAATCGATTCTTGGCCTATTTGTTTAAAATCACAATTACATACATCACAGTTTCAGGATCATCCAGATACAATCAAATCAATCACATACACCTAACAAGTCATATACTTTTCAACAACCACATAGAGAGCATCAACTCATCATAAGAATAAGTGATTTTGTTAATTATCAACAAAATTGGGATCAGGCTGTGTTAGATGAACTTTTACCTTCTCAACTTGTTCAGAAGATCATTTCTCAGCCTGCTCCGTCCATAAGTGCTAATGAGGACAGGTTTGTTTGGAAAGCTAATGATGATCGCTCTTTCTCAACAAATTCTGCTTATATGGTTATCAAAAAGATGACTCCTTCTCGGTGCACAGTAGCTTCAATTTGGTTTGGCGTTATGATGTGGACGCGGGGGCGTTAAAAGAATCTAATTTATCTAAATTAGGATGAAGTTTATTTTTATTTTAAAAGGATTTTATTTTAGTATATGTTACATTAGAGGATTTTTGGTGTTTGTGTGTATGCACCTTTGGCATAGGCACCATGGTGTGCAAGTTATGTAGCTTAGGCACAACCCTAACTAAGGAACTTTTGTAACCTTATTTCACAACTTTGATGAAATAGAATTGAGAGATTAGAGAATGCTTCTCTAGGGTTCTTTTTAGAACCAAAATTGAGTCTTATCAAGAGCCTCTTACTCTTGTGGTGATTCTACCTTGATCTTATCATCTTCTTAGATGTGGCGATTTCTCCATCTTCTTGCCTAATCTGTTTGTACGTTTCTTTTCCCCTTTCTCTTTTTATCCTATTTGTTATCTTTGATTCAAGAAATCACTTGGTTAGATCCTTTATCTAACATGAAATTGGTTAGATCGTCATCACTTTAGCCTAGTCCCGAGCATAACTGTATCTTCTTCGGAAAGCTATTATTGAAATCCTCCTCACAAATGCTAAGAGAGTTAGAAGACATATCCCTGTGAATTCCCTTTGTCCAATCTGTGGGGGCAATGATGAAACTTTACTTCATGTATTTCGTGATTGTAACCAGATCAAAATATTGTGGTGCTCTATTCCTTCCACTCCCGGTGATGATTTCTTTCATCAGAATTGGAAGGGTTGGTTACACATCAATATCAAAAAAAAGACATGCAAAACAATAATTGGCCTCTTACCTTTGGCGTCTTCTTGGAATGCATCTGGTTTTCCCGTAATGAACTTCTCTTTGGTAACAAGAGTGTTTCCTTCAGATCTATCTTCTTCAAAGCTCAATGTTATTTACAGGCGTCGCTCCAGGCTACAATTATCAACATGAACCTCTTACCTTTATCTCAGAGACGCAACGATCTTGAGGTTGATAATTAGACTCCTCATCCTCGTGATTATGTGAAGGCGAGCGTTGATGGTTACGATAAAAATGGGGCTCTTACTGCGGGTTGTGGTGGCGTCGCGAGATATCCTGATGGGAACTTCTGTTTGCTTTTGCATTGAAGTGAATGGTTTCCATGCAATTGAAGGCTGAATCTTGGGCGGTTCTCCATGGGCTTCGATTAGCGTGAAAACCAATTGCTCGCAATTATGTGAGTTGTTGGAAAATTAGTACTTTTAGTCACCCTTCTCTCTCTCTCTCTCTCTCTCTCTCTCTCTCTCTCTCTCTCTCTCTCTCTATCATCATGAAGGCACTAAAAGTATTGGCATGGGAGATGGAGACATTAGTTAGTCAAAGATTTCTAGAGATTATAATAGAAGCGGTGATTGTTTAGCTAAAAGTAGTTTTAATTTGGATTGTAATTTTATGGTTTACGACTTTGCCCTTCAATTTATCCACTCTCTGTTGTTAGAGGATAACAAGGGTGTTTTGGATTTGTAGTCCTTTTGTTGGTCCTGTGGGGTTTTAACCCCTCTTTTCTCACAAAAAAAAAGTAAGCAAGGAAATAGAGATGATTCGGAAGGTGCGATCGCGACTCACTAGTGGCGGCACACCAAGATGCTTCTCACTTCTCCGGCGTGGCGGTCCCACCTCCAATCTTCTTTCAATGGATTTACGGTTTTATACTATGAGTGTCGATGAACCCTCTTTGTTGTAAGTGGATCGATCGAGAAAAGAAGTTGGAAGTGGAGCGATTTTTGTGAAAAAAGCGATCGGTTTTTATAAGCGAGGATAATTTTTGCGCGGCAATGACAGGTAATCGGCCCGAGTCGGGTAGAACCTCGATGGGCGACAAAGTTGTTCCTAAGAGATTTGCTTGCATCTTGATGATAGATTCGAGCAGGGGCGTTGGTTAAAATTTGGAAGAGAGCGTTTATCATCTCGTTCAATTCTTAATGGGTGAAACAAATTTTTTTGGTTACAGGTGAAACAATTTTTGTTTAAACATTTAATTTTATATTTAATGAGATGTCATATTTTAATTGGTTGTGTAGGTGTTATGTCCTGTCCCACGCAAGTATTTCTCAAATACGCCACCTACAAAAGTGGCTAAAATCAATTGATGGGAACTTTTATATTACCAGAACAGAATTAGTACCTTTTTCTAAATGCTCATGTCGCTATATTGGTCCATGCCAGCTGCAACTGATAACCCAATCTAGCTGTTGAAAATATAAATTGTTAGATATAGTTAGTTACTTTAATTATTGTTAGGTAATAATTAGATACATCTACTCTTATACAATCGGCTTGTCACTTCGTGACATTTTTTTAGTCTTTTTTTCTTTCTTTTTTGTTGCCTTTTTTTTTTTTTACAATTTAAGGTTTTTTTTTTTTGTTTCAGTTTTTTTTCCTTCGGTTGTTTTTGTTTGTTTTATATTTTAAGGAATTTAGGGTGAAAGAAGCGAATTAAATCTTTTCGCGGTGAAACACTAAAATTGACAGTTAGATGTAGTATAAAAATTCATCAATGATTGGTATTTAATATTGGTTGATTCGATCTTAACCATTCATAACATTTTAAACAATATCCAACGGTCAATTTTAGTGTTTCACCGTGAGAGATTTGATTTGCTCTCTCACCCTAGAAGCACTTTTACAGTCTCGAAAATTTTTAGCTATTTAAATATGCAAATTTTGTTCTTTAATAATAAATTCGGTGGAACTTTTTATAGATGTTGTTATTTTATTGGTAATTTTCATCCATCCCTGCACAATACTACGTGTTTTACTTTTTATTTGTGTTTTCTTTTTTATTTTGATCATTTCGGACCAATGGGTATTAAAACCACTCTTTAATTTGTGTTTATATTTTTATCTTTCTTTAATATTTGAGTACATTGTTGTTACATTGACTCTCAAAGTGAGAATTCAGTACATTCTGATATAGAACCTTCATGATCTTCTTTCAACGGAAACTTCGGCCACATTTACAATAAAACCTCCATAATCTTTTTCAACTTTGTATAACTACTCTTATTTTATCATGGGTTTTCCTTCAACCATGCATGATACCCCCTGCGCGTTTCACTTCTTAATTGTGTTGTCTTCTTTTCATTCTAATTATGGATTAATTTTTAATATTTGCATTTGATGAATGTAAATTATGTTATTAAAATTCTCTAGATTTTCTCTTCTTATTTTATCTAAGGAGGGTGTGTGTCTTTGTTAATGTTCCTTTTAAAATCGATAATCTTTTTATTTAATTTATATTTATAATTCAATTTTTATTCACAGTTATTAGAATTTATATTTTGCAAACTAACACCATTTGCCCAATGACATAGGCGACTATGGGGCACGGGTGTCGATCCCGTGCTCCTAAGTTTAATTCTCACAGTTGACAAACTCAGTGTTGGCCTGTGCGAAATTGCTTTCAAGCACGACGGGATATTAATTAGTCTTTAAAAAAATTTAATTACTCGATTATACAATTAAATTTAGCCAACTCCGTGCATCACACGGGTTATAGGGGCTAGTTTAGTTAATTTGTTAGTTGGTATCAATTAGCACAAGTTGTATTTTAGTTGGTAGTTTTGATCAATTAGGTAGTTTAGTGGTTATATTTTAGTTAGGCTTAAAGTTAGCATGTATTCTCTTCGGTCTCTATTATAAGAAGATTTTTGGAGTGTATTTTGGTCTCAAATATTAACAATTATTCCAATTTTTAGTGTATATTTATGGTTTAAATACCAATTTTACCATAATTGAATGTTTTGTCGTTTCAGTTTTCAATGTGAGTAGGGGTAGTGCATATAAATTTGACTTGTGTGAATTATGTCACATATGGAGTTACGTGAAGGGTATTTTCTGAGACTTTACTTGAAAAGACAAAAATTAAATGAACACATTGTTAATGATGATTTACAAATAATAAATGAGAAGATTATTGAAAACAAATACTCTCTCCGTTTCACAAAACATGTTTTTTAAGCAACATTAACTATTATTAAAAACATGTTGTTTCTAAAGAAATATTTTGTTTCATTTTAGTTCTCGTTTTCAAAGTTCAATCCAATATTAACTATATAATTGTCAATAATACCCTTAACTATGTATTACAGAGAGAGAAATATATAAAGTGAAATAATAAATTGTTAAGGCTATGTTAGGAAAAAGATAAATACTTCCATCAAAAGTAACAAAAATTGTTTGTCATCTTAGTATGTGTAAAATATCTTAAAACGACATGTATTGTTGCATTAGTATTTTATAATAATGACAAATAATTTGAGGAAAAAAAAAGCATGACATGACAATTAAATTGACTCCCTTAACTTATTTTTCATTTTCACTTAGGTCCCTTAACTTTAAAAGCTAACGTTTAGGTCCCTTAACTTTTAAAAACGTTTCATCGTAGTCCCATTTAACGTTAAAAGCTATCGTTTAAGTCCCTTAACTTTTAAAAACGTTTCATCGTAGTCTCATTTAACGTTTTTAAACTAACAGCGTTAATCAGTTGTTGTTAGTTTAAAAACGTTAAATGAGACTACGATATTTCACGCTTTAAAAGATGAAGAGACCTAAACGTTAGCTTTTAAAGTTAAGAGACCTAAGCGAAAACGGAAAATAAGTTAAAGGACCCCAGAAGCTATTTTGCCTCAGGTCATTTACACGAGTCGAAAAGGATACCATAATAATATAATAAAATAAAATAAAAAACCAGTGGGTTAGTTATCAAAAATATTTAGTACTAGTATTTATTATTGCTTTTATTGTTTTTAAAGCTTTTTACTAGGTTCTCCAGATTTATGCATTTCAGCAAGCTTCCTCCCTAAAATGTGAAGCATTAAATTACGATAAAGGTGTTTAAGTTTTTTAAGGTAGAAATTTTAAGTAGCTCACCTTATTCTTATTGCTTCTAGATGCCCCAAATTCTATTAAAACCATAACGATGAAAGAATCACCCGGGTAGAGGTAGAAATAGGCTGGGCCGAGGTAAGTTTTGTTTGGCCTGAGCTTGACCTGCGTTGAAAGCATTAAGCCTTTTAAACAAGGCACAGAAGCTTGTTTAAAAGCCTATACCACTAATTTTTTTTTAAAAAAAACCAACATCTTTGAGTGGTGTAGACTTTGTAAATAGACGAATAAACTATTAGATCAACGAGATTGAGATCTAACAAAATCTTTTATAGACTTATCTTTAAAGGACATTTTATTTAAATTTTATTTTATAATTAATACCTTTGAATATGTCAAAATTTGATGTAGATCAACATTATAAATAAATAAAAATGTAAGCAAATTTGTAATTTAACGAAAAGTAAAAAGTTATATATAATTATATATTAATGAAAATAATATTTATATTTACTTAAGTAGGCGATATGAAAGGCCTAGAAAAGCGTTTTTGATGGCATGTAACTTTGACCATTTTACCTAAATATGCTTTTAAAAAAGCCTTGCCTTATCTATTTAGAAAAAATGCACTTTGACACAGGCTTTGATGTAAGCTAGGCCGTAGGCCTGTGCAAATCGGCTGACCTATTCCCACCCCTAGACACAGGTGGCGGTCCAACCTACAATCCCTAGTCACAACTCACAAGGAAAATATAAAAAGACGAGATATAAAGTTCCCTCGAGCAAACTAGGCAAATAAAATCCATGTAACACGAACACTTCAGGAAAAGAAGACGAGAAATAATAAGTCTATCATATCTTACCTTAGTCAAGTGTTTTATTGAGCCAACAGAATATATATATATATATATATATATATATATATATATATATATATATATATATATATATATATATATATATATATATGATAACGTAATTTAAGTGATTTATTCTATCATGTATTTCTAGTTAAAATTTTATCTTGACTTTGAGTTTGGTTAGAAACCATCAAGGGTAGGATAAGAACATATGAAATTTATATCTTGACTTTGAGTTTGGTTAAAATATGAAAATATGAAATTTATTAATATATATATATATATATATATATATATTAAAAAATTGATGTTAAATTAAAAATTAAGAATATTAGTAAGGTATCAAGTGCCTCATCTTATCCTATCATGTCATCTCCTTTGTCTTCTATGTTCTTCTTTATTAGATCGATAATGATCTTATTGGTGTCGTCGATCATCCATTAGCTTTGAGCATAGTAAGGCATCAAGTGCCTCATCTTATCCCATATTCTTGGGCAAAGGCCATCACCCGTTCTTACGTGAACATAGTACCTTGGTCAGCGATCATGGTCTTAGGAATCCACGAACATATGTATAATTTGGTTCTCAATGAACTAAATTATTGCTTCCCGATTGACATTACCCATTGGCATAGCTTCCACCCACTTGGTGAAATAGTCAGTAGCCTGATGATAAAGTTATGTCCTTTGGAGCTCGTAGGGCATATCTTTCAATCAAGTCCATGGCATATCCTCTAAATGGCCAAGGCTTGGCTGTTGGGTGAAGCTCATCCATGGGCACCCTTTGGATGGGTCCATGCAAGCGGAAAGATTCACACCACTTTGGCATCTTGGAAACAATCGGCCATTATGGTGACCAATAGTACCCATGCATAAGAATCGACCACTTCATGATGGGGCGGACCAAGCCACATATCTCTTCATGAATCGAGCCATGACCAAGTAGGATTCCTTCTTCTTGAGGCATCGCAATAGTACCCCATTAGTTTTATTCTTATACAACTCATCACCTACTAGGACATAGTTGAGGGATTTTTGTTTAATTTTGAAGTCAGTACCACCTGAAGGGTTTTGCAAGTAGTCAATCAGTAGCCTTATCAAAGCATCGACTGGGTCTTGCTTGGCTGCCAATGTGTCATCCTGCTGCATGACCTCGACTAATGTTTCCTTGTACCTAGAGACCTGTTGTGAGAGGTTGTTCGCCTCTTGGTTCTCGTCTCTAGGAACATGCGTAATAATGACATCGATAAATAACTTCAATAAGTCGCGAGCTGAGCACGCAGTTCTCTCAGCTTAGCATTATAGAACTTGTACTCACAAATAATTAGTTTAATTATAGAACTTGTACTCACATCGATGACTTCCTTCTATGGCGACAAAAGTGTGGCATCACCTTGAACCAACGAGTTACATCGGCCACCACACACCCAAGGCATGAGAAGGGTGACCCATGAAGCTAGTCATGATCATAGTGGTTGGGATGAGATCTTCTGAGTTCTTATCAAGCTTCTTCATTATAGCCAATGGCATGATATTCAATACAACTCTGCCATCTACAAATACCCTATTGAAGAGCTTTCCGTTTAATCAGCCTTAATGTAGAGTGGCTTCAAATGTTTCACCATGTCTGCCGTAGGATTCTCAAATGACATACCCTCGGTCACTTGGTTTTCAGATTCTGTCAGGTTAGCCCATTCAGCTTCCTCGGCAAAAACATCACCTTCGAGTTCCTTGGGTTGACCCCCAGTTCCCCAGAATTCTAGTGGCAACAACCCCATCATCTCTATCTATGTTAGGAAATGTTCACTACCCTCGTTCTGTATATTGTCCAAGCTTGAGTCGCTTATTTACTCATCTTCAAAAACAAGCAGGTCAAATATTCCTCTGTCGCATCCTCCTCCTCGGTCAACAAATTCAGCCTTACCTCCTCGGTCATTCATAAACGTGATGTCCATAGACACTAAACCTTGCTCTTTTGTGACTCTGACCACTCTCCTTGCTCCCTTTGGGGCAGGTTCTTGGCTTAGCCTAGACGGTACAATCAGCCCAATGGTTACGTCGGCATTCAGACCTTGCCCCCCCAGGCGGGAGGTGATCAAGTCGCAGTTTCTACCCTCTCAGCTAGGGCTTTTGCCTTTCAGGATTCAGCTTTGTCAAGTGGGGCTCCCTCAACTCCTGGATGAGCCTTCCTGGCTTAGGTAGATTCTTGCGAGACCTCATTGGCTTGCTAGGCTCACCTATCTCCAAATGACCCTGTAGGTGAGCCATACGATTTTCCACAGTTGATCCTTTAGCAGAAGTTCCCAATCGGTCAAAAACTGATAGCATCCTTTTTGGAGGACCCTCTCACTTGGGCACCCATATAGTTATTTTTTTCTTTCCCTTCCCTTTATCGGCTCCTGAGAAGGAAACCCTGAACATAATGAAGTTAGATGTGGCGTGATTATAAGAATGATGCCACTTGAAATATTTTTTCCCTTTAAGCTCCTCGGGAGGTGGTATCTTGTAGCCATCAAGCAGCTGAATTTGCTTATCTTTGAGCCGGTAGTCAAAGATTTGACAAGTCTTAGATATGTAAAAGGAGTATTCTGAGCGGGACATGAGTATGTTTTTCCTTTAACTATCTCAGCCGCCATGATGTCTGCCATGGGCTCGGTTGAGTCTGAATAATCATCAGCATCAATTATGGCCACAAGATGGGGTCTTAGACCTCTAACATCTATTCTCTTCTCCTTATCTTGTCTGAACTGTTCTATCTGAACAACCATTGATGCCAAACTACTGAGGTCGTTACAAGCTTGTGCCCACAAGCTTCTCCTTCAATTGCAGGCACATTATAGAGATGACCATGGATGTCAACTGCGATTCATGGAACTGAACCGAGCACATTCTGACTGTCTTTCTGAACCTTTCAATGAACTTGGAGACTAACTCATCCACCTTCTACCGTAGGTTCATAAGATCGGCAATGGTGACTTCTGGTTGTGGCCAATAGAACTTGTCATCGAAACACCTTTCCATATCTGCCCAAGTATGAATTGAATCGGGTTGAAGGGAGAAATACCAAGTAAATGTTGTCTCAGTCAGTGAAAGTGGGAACAACTGTAACTTATGTTACTCATTTTGGTTTCCTTCCCCATATTGGGCCATGAACTGGCCGATGTGATCCATGGTTGACTTGCCATAGTCTCCGAAAAACGTGGCAAAGTCGGGTGTTTTGAATTCTATGGGCAGAGGCACCAACTGGTCCACCAAATTGGGGTAAGCTTCCCGTAAACCGGCTTGTCAAGCAGTTTCAATTCAACACCAAAGAATTTCTTGATGGTTTCAACAATAAGATTCGAGTTCAAGAGTTGGAACCCCGAGGGCCTAGGCTCAGTAGGAACAGTTGGACCCCGCATTGTATCTGTTATACCTTGCATTCTTGGCTGAGATGGTACCCGGGGTTAGCTATTAGCCAATGGCTGCCCAGGTACTTGGACAAATTTGGCAAGGCTAGTTCCTTGGAGAGTTGCTTGGCTATTCTGATAAGGTGGAACTTGGTTCCATGGCTGCTCGAAAGAAGCACCAAACACCCGTGGATATGGATTTGAACCCACGGGAAGTGGCACAAGTGCTTTAGGATAAATTTGACTAGGTGGTAGGCCAACCGAGCCAGGTGGATTCGAGACTAATGATCTTTGCCTTTGGGTAATAAGTACGACCTATCAAGCCACGGCGATCGGTGAAGGCTTGCCGTGCTTAAGGTTGATGGTTAGCAATCGAGGGGTGTTCATAAGACAATCCCTATTGCACATTCCCTGTTGGACTCGATTGTCCTCCATGTTGTTATCCGTGGACACCAAGACTGGTCGCGGTACTAGCTTGTGCAGCATGCCCCTGCTCCAGTTCTTTGGCATGTTGCACTTCGTTGTGCAACATAGGTTTGATATGTCGACCAATTCTTTGGGAGACTTGTTACATGATATCATGATTCCCATGTCGATCTACTAACGGGTGAACGACGTGGTCGTGACCGCGGGTGGTTCTTTGTCGGCAGATTGTGATTGATCTTGGGGTTCATTAACCACAATGTGAGTGACTGGCCACAAATTACCTGCCTTCTATGGGTTCTTAGGCTTGGATGAATTTCCCCTCTAAGAAGCTGAAGACAGTTCCATACTTAGGTTTCGACCAGAGCGTAAGTACATGTGTTGGTCCCACTGGGCGTGCCATTTTTCTATGTTGTTAAAACACTTTATTCTCCTCGATTGTGTTTCCTTCTCGGCCTTCGGCCGTTGGTTCCTCAACCAAGCCATCCTTTAGCAAGTATCACCGCTTCCTTGGTGCCTAGGCCCCATTGGTATTTCTCTCACATTCTTAAGGTGAGCCTGGCATCTTTGTTACTCTTATGGAAAGTACCTGTTCTACCAAATACTGTAGTGCCTCTATTGACCGCCCTGGCCTTTTATTTCCCTCAACCAACAACTTAATTTATTTTGGGTGTTAACAGAGCTCTAAAGATCGGAAAGTTTTAGCTAATGTGAGTCAAATGATCAGCTTAGTGTGGATGTGTCGAATGGCAAACTCACTAAAATACTTTATGCATGATTAATTGAATTGAATGTAAGGAGAGAGAAGTGTACTCGTAATGATACATCAACGTGGGAAATGGAAGCCTCGTAGGAGAGTGTCGACGGTGTTATTTCTGAGAGTGTCGACGGACAAGTTCTTCGACTCTAAATAATTTATGGGCTCAATCATGATTTGAAACGTTATGCGTGTTAGACACAGCTCGGTTTTTTTCAAATTGTTTTCCGTTTATGTGTGTTATTGGACACAATTTGACCCAGTTTTTATCAATAATTTGTTTGATGCCCAGCTTGGTACTTTAGAATCATATGCCTTTTATAGAACCTTGATGAAATATGGCTAGTCGTCGAACACAAACCAGATCAGTGCTAGTTCATCAATTTGGCACCAAAACGAACAACCATTTGCCACCGTCCCTGCCCCCAATAAAGAATAAAGCCTAGCATAACTGCGTCCACGTCGTATCTGTCGACCAACACGATATGGGACTCGACACCATCTAGGAAAATAAAAATGTGCTTCTTAATTTAATTGTACAACTATTGTAATCATCTATATTAATTTAAGCAATTATAACTAATTATTAATTAATAACTCTGTTTATTTTTAATTAATTTTTTTACAAAAATAAATAACTTACATATTTTAATTTACCAAGAACATTTTTTCATTTTAAATAATTTAATTTTGTATTTTAAAATAAAATAAAATTAAAACCTAGTTGAGAAGTTTGGGGGTGGGAGTGGCGGATCTAGGACCCTTGACTAAGGGTACAAAAATTTCAAGCACACCCATCGCTAAAAATATAATGAAAATAAAACTTTAAGCTGGTTTACACCTTGTTTTGCACTTGACCAACATAAATTAAATAAAGACTAACAAGTTTCTAAATACAAATTAAATCGCACTAAAAGAATCAACATATATAGTCACAAAATCAAAAACAGATTCAAATTAAATAGATAACATAAAATAAATTAAAGAGTGGGAACAACTTATTACGAGAGCTTGTAAAAAAAAAACTTACTCCAATAGTAATTCTTGTAAGAGTTACTCTCTATAATATCTCGTTGTAGACATTAAATTTTCTTGATCCTATTGTCAAACCGATATTTCTAATTGAAGCAGATTAAATATGCCGATTTTCATAAAATTTTAAAAATATTTGATCTTTGATCTAGTGAGTTCAATTGATCTAGAGTTTTTTTTTGTTTCACAGTGGTTTGTTTTGCCTATAAATTACTTCAACCGCTCTGTATACACGATGCATGAAGCTACTACCCTATCATTGCTTCTTTTGTAGATTTCGCGTTCTATATTGTCCTTTTCATGGGGAACATTTTTGTTCAATATTTTTAGGGCTGAGCCTTATTCATATATATAGTGGACAAAACATATACTTTAGTTATGGGAAGGACTCCTTGTTGTGAGAAAGTAGGGTTGAAGAAAGGAAAATGGACAGCAGAAGAGGATGAGATCTTGTTAAAATACATTCAATCCAATGGTGAAGGTTCATGGAGATCATTACCCAAGAATGCAGGTACTATACTACTATCACTAGTTATTTTCTTTACCCAAAAATTAATTACATTGTCTTTTTTTATGGGGGACCATTCGTGCATTACCCAATAATGCAGGTACTATATGCTGATAGTTTTTTTCATCTTGCAACTTGCTACGATAAGTTCTGTTGCTATATTAATAGTATTGTTGAAGAATTTTAATTATTTGTGTTATTACTTTGCCAGGATTATTAAGGTGTGGAAAGAGTTGCAGACTAAGATGGATTAACTATTTGAGAACTGACCTAAAAAGAGGCAATATTTCTGCTGAAGAAGAAGATACAATATATAAGCTGCACACTACTTATGGCAACAGGTTAGTTACTGCTGGTGCCATACTAAATATTACCCCTTTTGTTTTTCAGTATTTTTCGTTAGGGTAGTCTATCAAACAAATGAATTCGAGGGAGCCCTTCCCATAATAAAAGAGGACTCGAATTAGATCTTGAGTTCACTCATTGACAGGTTTACACTACAAGCCCCAATTTATGTGTTTTTCGAAGTGGGCGGTGATTTAAGGATTAAGGTAACTTGGGTGTATGATCTTCGAGCCCTTTTTACCCTTGGGTGACTTTGGAATTTTTCTATGACGCTTTGCTGACGTGTCAATATGGTCAATTTCAAATTCGAAATTTGGCTATAACAGATACCTCCCAAATGTTTAGTCTCATTGGTAGTGGAAGAGAGTAAATGTTTTAATGAATTTGAATCTAACACGGGCCGAACGTCGCCTCTTAAAGTTAAAGAAATAGCAGTTATTATTCACCTCATATCATAGAAGAATGAATATATTTAAGCTTAAAGTTAAGCTCTTATATCTAGGATAATTTTTCAAATTAACGTCCGTAAGCTCTTAATATTAGGGGCGGGCGGATCTAGGTTAGATCCAGGGTGTGCAACTGTACATCCTCATTTTTTGAAAATTCCATTGATACCTCCTATTTTTCTTGACCCTCTATTTGTTTTTTTGACTTTCGCACACCCTGACTACTGCTCTGCACCGCACCTCTCGATATTGTTACTCTGCACCGTCGTGCGACCAAGGCAAGGTCGTGTCGTAATGGAGTCTCTCCCACGGTGGAGAAGAAATGCTACCACACAATAGAGAGTTTTAAAACCTCTCTGCAAGAGAGACACGGTGGATGTGAAGTGAACCACTTCATTTTATCTCAAAAAAGTTAAAATACTACTTTACTTTCCAATATCCATTTCTAAAGAAAGGGAAATAAAGTCTGTTGTTTTGTTTGCGTCCAATTTTCAATGAGCTGTATTTTTGTATCCAAGGAATACTAACTCTTACTACCTTTGAAATTAAAAAATGCAATTGTGGTCAATATCCACACGGTTTTTTTCCTATACATTTGTAAAAATTGAACTTCTTGCACATTGACATCTATTTTCAAGATAATTCAATTTGCTTAGCAAAATACACCAAATATTAATTTAGTCGTTAATTATTAAATTGGATTTTTATACTCACGACCATATACTATTAATTATTAAATTATTAGTTTGTTGTTGTATAATTATGTCTTTATTTATATATGTATATATATATATAATCTCTGTCTTTACAAAAGAATATTATTGATTAGTTGTTTGACACTTTGAGGTGTGAATAGAGATCTGAATAGAGATCCAGTTTTAATTATTTATAAAAATGTAATTATTTTCTATTTTTAAGTTATAAAATTTAATTTTTTTATATATTTTATGTTATAGTTTAATATATAAAATATAAAACTAATTTATTTATTTAAAATTTAAAGCTGATTTATTTATATATAGCTACTTTTATATTTTATAAATTTATGTAGCTAAATAACTAAATAGCTTATTTATTTTATATAATTGAATAATTTTCTATTTTTTAAATAAATATTTAATAAAATATAAAAATAGTTTATTTATTTTAAATAATTTAATAGTTTATTTATACAAAAATTATTTGGAAAATATGGGGACCGAAATTGCAAAAAAATAAATGGGAGGCATCAAAATTGCACATTTAGTCAAATAGAGGGACCAAAATTGCTCAAAATAAAATAGGTGAATCAAAATTACACATTAAGTAAATTAGGGGGACCAAAATTGCCTAAAATAAATAGGGGGATCAAAATTGCACATTTAGTAAAATACGGGGACCAAAAGTGCATTTAAGCCTTTACTTTAAAGGTTTAAACCGTTGCTATAAAAAATTTTACATCATCAACATATTAAAAAATTTGCTATGAGTTACTTTTAAGGTAGTTGAGATAAAATGAAACATTATTTTAGATATGTCATTTCGTGATTGGTTAATTTTGTAAAAAATATTGTACACCAATTGCGTATAATTTTTTTATAACAAAAAGAAATTTATATAGAAAACAAGTTTTACTTTACTAAATTTATTGTAGTTTCTCAGTAAAAAAATTATTTTAGTTTTTTAAAGTATACCCTTTTTTCATTGAGTAACTTAATGTTTAAAATTATTTCAAACAGTTATTTAATGTTTAACAATATTCCCTAATGTTTAAGATGTTGTTAACTGTCTCTTAATTCCATTAGTGATACAAAATACATCAAACTCATTGGAGGTGAACTCTCTACCTCTATCAGTTCTCAAACATTTAATAGTGCAACCAGATTCCTTTTCTAATGCTTTAAAGTTTTTACAACATTCAAGGGTAGAAGATTTTTCAGCAAGCAGAAATGACTAAGTTTTTCTACTAAAGTCATCTATAAATGTGATCAAGTACCTCTTTTTGCTGTGGGACTCAAGTCTAATTGGGCCCTATGATATTTTCCCTTTAGACAATCTCAACATATTTTTGAAGGTTGAGTCAATGCAGGAATACCTTTCCCCACATTCTTCTGCGTAAGTGTTTGAAGTCCCTTGTACCCTAGATGCCCAAATCTACCATACCAAAAGTGAGCATTGTGTTCATTTGAACCCTTGAAGCAACAAGGAATCGTTACAGTTGCTGTCACTACAAACATACGATTTGGGGAGATTCTTGATGTGAGAATTAGGCCCCTTCTTCCATGGTACACCTTATAGAGATTATCTTCAAAAATTACCTTCAAACCCTTTTCTTGTAGCTGTCCAATACTTAGCAAATTGCTTCTTAAATTTGGAATGTAGTAGATTTTAGCAACAACTTGAATGATTCCACCAATTTCCAACTTTACACTTCCCTTTCCTACCGTCATCAATTTCAAACCATTTCTCAATCTTACAGACACCTTCACCTTCTCATCTAATTCAAAGAACCAATCCTTGTATCCACACATGTGATTGCTGCACTCAAAGTCAAGTAACCACACTTTCTTGACCTTACCATCTTCCTTTGTGTGAGCCATGAGCAAATTTTATCTTTTTCTTCGAACTCAGTGTAATTGGCTTTCTCTTCCCAATTAGGGAAATCATATTGATAATTCCCTACTTTTCGACAATGAAAGCACTGAATTGTGTCCTTGTTGAGAAATCCCCTTCCTCTACCGCAAACTGTTCTTACTCCAATACAACCTCTTCCTCTGGTTCTTCTTGTGTTGCCGACCTTCAACGTGTTCTCCTCTTTCTTTTCACCTTTCATTCTCTGTTTGTGCACCATCAGGCTACTCTGAAGTGTGTCTATAGATAGAGTGGTGACATCATTGGATTCTTCGATCGAACAAACCATGTAATTGGATTTCATGGTCATTGATCTTAGAATCTTCTCGACAATCATCACTTGTTCGATTCTTTCTCCATGAATCTTCATTCGATTCACAATAGCCAACGCTCTTGTGAAATATTATTTGACCGATTCTCCTTCTTTCATCCCCAGTGATTCGAGTTCCTTCGCAAAAGCACATAACCGAGAGCCTCTTAACCTTTGTTGAACCTTGATAATTTTGTTTCATTGAATCCCATATGTCTTTCGCTGAATCTTTATTGAGTATGGTTTCAATGATGTTTCGATCAATGGCTTGAAGTAAGTAGTTATTTGCCTTAAGGTCTTTGAGTTTGCTTTCCTATCTATTCTTTACCTGCACCGGCCAGTGGAACATAAATTTTGTTTTCAACCAAATTCCAGTACTCCTTTGATCTAAGGAGATTCTCCATCAACATTGACGAATGAACGTAATGGTTGTCAACCCTTGAAATTGATGGATGCAGAAAATTGCTTTCCTTTTCTTCCATCACTCTCTCTCTCACTCTCCCCCTCCCTCCCTCCCCCTGTTTTCTTTATTCAGACCAGACCCCAAAACGAAGCTCTGATACCAGATGTTAATTTTTCAAGAAAACAGATAAGCTAATGCTTATATTATTATTGATTGCCAAAGGCTATATATGCTTTTACAAGGGAGTTGGACACAACAGAAATATAACGGTCGGTTTGATCGGTTCTAATCAGAATGATCTTGATACACATAGCGGACCTATTACATGGGCTTACACAAGGTATCTAAAAGGCCCAAAACGCTAACATGAGATCGGTTTGTGAGAGAAGTGTGAGAAAAAAGAGAAAACAAATAAATAAATTATATGATATAATGCATGAAATAAAATGCCTATAAAAAGGCATATACTTTGTTTTTCATAAAAAAAGAAGTCTATACTCTAAAGAAATTTGTATCCTCGTACCTGTCCTTATTTTCTGCGCACTTCAGAATATTATGAATACTTTTTTGTTACAAAATTAGGAATATTTTTCCATCTTGCATCGGAGTTTAATTTACTTACCCTAAATTTTCTTTATATAAAAATATTATGAATATTCAATAATGATAATAATTCCTTCAAAGAATCAAAGGGATACTATGGAAAGCTACTCATGAGGCACTTATGACAAATAGTGAAAGATGTAGAAGGAAGATGGTGATTTCCCCTTTGTGTCTAGTGTGTGGTAAAGTAGAAGAATCCATTTTCTAATGTTTCAGAGATTGTCAAAGAATAACACAGTCTGACGTCAATTGAAAGGTAACACTGACTTTACTTTTTTCACTAAGACTGATTGGCAGTAATGGTTGGTCAAGAATCTGGAACGAAAACGTCTTTTTGAGGATATCCCCAATTGGCACCTCATCTTTGGTGCTGCGTTGGAGAAAATCTGGAGAGCTCACAACAAGCTGGTTTTGTCTTAGATAAGCCGGTCAACTCAAACTATCTATTGGAAGTCTATTGTGCTAAGTGTTATTCTGCAAACTAAGAAGGGGTTTGAGGTTCTTTTTCCTACCAATTGCGAGAAGTGGAGCAAAAGTGATTCGTGGATACCGCCGCCGAGTGGCAGCTTCGCCTTGAGCTGGGATGGCTCTTTTCAAACTCAAGGTGTGATGTTAGGTGTGGTGGACTCTTTCGAAATGCCTCGGGTGACTTAATGTTTGCTTTCACGCATAAGCTGGATTATTGCTCCATTTTGGAGGCAGAGTTGTGGGCCATATAGAAAAAAATATTTATATGGGGTGTCTATAGCTTGGGGTCGAGGATACCACAAATTTGTGGTGGAATCAGATAGCTCTTTGGCTATTTAGTTGCTTAACTCTGATACTTCTGACTTGCACCCTTTGATCAGCTTATCAGAGGGATTCAAAACTTCATTACTACTTTGGACAAGATTAGTTGGAAACATATTTCGAAAGAGGCTAATAGGTCAGTTGATCATCTAGCTAAGGATAACCTTACTTGTGATGACGTTTGTCGTATTTTTGATGATGTTCCTCCCTCTCATATCAGTCTTGTTTTTGTCGATAAGAGAGACTTGACAGTTAATCTTGGTTAGTTGTCTTTTGGGGCTTTATGCCCTTTATGTTCTCCAATTAAAAAGGATAAGAATTTGGTGAGACATTTAATGATAATAGGTTCATCCTAGCGTAAAATAGACCACATAGTAGATAACGAATACCATATAGTAGATAAGCTCATTGTAAGTGTTTATCATCACTAGTTTATAATATTTTCTCACTAACTTATAACATTTTTTGAAATGCTACTTCATGTATAGCTTATAGAGTTTCATTTTTCTTCCATTTTTACCTTTATACTTTAGTTAACTTCCTCATTTATCTTCTATTAAATGAATCCTCTCTCTCATTTTTTCGTATTAATTACAAATATCTATTTATATCATTTTATATTTATATGTTAGTTAACCGCTAATTTTATCCAACACTTTAAATTTAATATGCCAACTTATCTGTTATAAACTATCTTATCAAGGGATAAATTTAGGGGAAATTACACTCACCTCCCTTAAGTTTTGGACAAATGTCACACACCTCCCCTCTAGTTTTAAATTGAACAATGACCTCCCTTAAGTTTTGGTCAAATGTCACACACCTCCCCCCTAATTTTAAATTGAACACTCACCTCCCTTAAGTTTTGGTCAAATACAATTTTCTAATTGTATTTGAAGATATTATCATGTGTTCTTGACTTGTGCTATACTTGCACATCCATTTTTTTTATTTTCTTCGGCCATCGAAGGCTAAATCTTATAGGTCATTCGTTTCAAATGAGAGCTCTTCCCCTTTTGTACTCCTTTGTGTTGTGCACTAGCTACTTTCTCTACTTAATTTTGACTTCCCAACACTTTGCAAAACTGCGCCGATAAAATGTGACTAGTTTCATCTCCCCTCCTCTGTGAACCTACTACAAATCTTTGTGATGAATTCTTATTCAAAACTAGAAATGTGAATGAAGGAGAAAGATGAAGAAAATTACACGGGAGTAGAAGAAGTCTTTGTAATAGTGTATTAAATTTTAGGGTTTGGAAATAATTCAATAATTTGAGGGGAGGTTATTGTCAAGAAAAAACTAGATGAGAGGTGTGTGACATTTAACTAAACTTCAGGGGAGGAGTTTTCAATTTAAAATTAGAAGGGAGGTGTGTGACATTTGACCAAAACTTAAGAGAGGTGAGTATAATTTCCCCCTAAATTTATGAAAGAAATGAATATGCCGATGAAGGAATTAAAAGACTCAATTTTTGTGGTCGTTGATTATTTTCAGGTGGTCCTTGATAGCAAGTCACTTGCCCGGAAGAACAGACAATGAAATAAAGAACTATTGGAATTCTCACCTCAGTAGAAAAATTTACAGTTTCTCGAAAGCGACAAGTATAGTAACAACAAGAATCATGGACATTGGTCCTCCACAACGCAAAGGTGGTAGAACAAGCCGATGGGCAATGAAAAAGAACAAAAACACCTACATTAAACAAACCGTCACTAAAGAAAACAATAGTGAAATTTCAGTTCCGCTGGGGCCACCTACCCCGTCACTAGAAAGTGAGGGTGTGGAAAATGTAAAGTTGTCTGAGGAGGCAAGGAAGGAAGAAGATGATGTGGAAGAAGTAAAAAGAACTGCATGTGATCAATGTGACGACATCATAGTGGAAGCATGCGGGGTTACGAATTTAAATGAAGAGAGAGATAATAATGTTGTCGAAGTGGTGGGTGTTGCTGAGGAAAATGAAAGAGCAAATTATGATGGTGATGTGTATCCTTATAAAATGGCTTCAAGTGATGATCAAATTAACTCGAATAACATGGAAAGTACTCATGGAGAATGGTATTCTAAAAGGGATTTGAGTTTAGATGATGATAACCGGGACTGGGAGAGTGTCATGGAGTTTAATGATGATACAAAAAACCTTCTGAGATGGTTGTGGGAAGAGGATGATTTGGATAGTGATAGTAGAATGTTGGAAGAGATAGATCCTCAGAAACAAAATGACTTAATTGCTTGGCTTCTCGAGTGAAAATCAAAATTTTGGAAAAACTATTTTGATTTGACAATAAAGTCTCAATTAAAAACTCAAAATCACATTCTTAATAATAATATGAGCTTTAATTTTATTTTAGAAGGGATACCTTTGAGCAATGATGTATTTTTCATCTCAGAACCAAGGTTTGTGGTTTGCCTTTCTATTGTTTTTTTTCATCTTCTCAAATATTATATACGTTACCTCTGTGACTGTGTATAAATTTATTTTCCCTCAAACATTTGTATTAGATCACAATTAAAATGGCTTAATATTAAACTGCCTTGATTTTCTAATAGCATTTGTATTCTTCTTTCATGTCTATATATCGGCTTTTCCTTCAAATATTATATAAATTATCATAATTACTTTTAATAGTTCTTCTTTGTATATCTGCCTCGTTAGACTGACTTGGTATTATATTATATTATACACAAAATACATTTTTTTTTTGGTCATCTCTTATGGAGATTTGTGGTATAGTTTCTGAAGAACTATACATTTGGACTATGACTAAAATCTATAATATCTACTTGATCTTAGTATATTTTGAAGTAAAGAAAAAGACATGTAATTTATGTCTCAAATATTCTCATGAATTAGCAAAATGAGAAAATATTTTCAAAAAAATATTATGGATCAAGATTATGTCATATGGTGGTTGTAAAGAATACTCACAAATCACTCAATGAATTGAAGTTCATTCCCAGAAGTGAATGACTCACATTATAATTTTGTTACAAGAAAAGTTGTGGTGATGACAATTGATGTGTTAAATGTTATCATTATCCTATTTAAGTGTCATTTGTATCATTTCTGATTGTGACTTTTGTTATCTCTAATGCTGGCGTAGTATCTTATGGAAAAAAGTAACTTTTCTTCTATCTTATGCTTGGAATTTCAAATAAAAATGTTGCATGAAAAAAAGGAAATAAGAAGAATTGACTGTATGACTAGATCCTAGAGAACTAGACACTTTTATGTTCAAAAGAATTTGTATATTTGCTTAGCAAATATAGTTCTCTACTAAGAAAGACTTTTTGTGCTCTTTATTTTCCTTATTTTGAGTAGCCAATATAGTTTTCTACTGATATTTTGTTCTTCGAGAAATTGTATTTTATGTAGTTCCTAAAGTTTGATCTTTGTAGGCATATAATATTGTAGAGACTTAATTTTCTCATGTCCATATTTTATCACGTTTGTTTTATTTTAGGATAGAATAATTATTGACACTAGCATCAATAATGGAGAAACGTGTTCCGCTGATAGTGACTCATATAATTTGAAAGAAATTTTTTTTCCTATTTAGTGAAGTGAGAAATCGAAGTTAGTACTGTTATCCGAGGGAATAAATTTGCATATTGACAATGCATTATATTTCCCTAAGTCTCATAGAAATTTATTAAGTTTCAAAGATATTCATATAAATAGAATTCATATTGAAACGAGAGATGAAGGAGATATTGAATATTTTTATATAACGAGACATATTTTGATAAAATAAGTGTAGTGGAAAAATCGTCTACATTTTTCCTCTGATTTGTACTACACTTATATATGTGCAATTGAAACACATGTCATTGTAAACCAGAAGTTTACATATCATAAAAAAAATTGTTGGCAAGATCGGTTGGGTCATCCCGAGTATATGATGATGCGAATAATAAATTTCTATGTGAACTTGTATTGAAAAGCCGGTAGTTTCTTCAATCTACTAATTGTTGTGTTCACTAATTCCCAAATGAAATTGGCAATTTGAGAATAATAAATCTCTCATATTTCTAGAACTGGTATAAGGTGATATTCGTAAACAAATACACTAATCACGTGGACTATTTAGATATTTGTGGTTTTAATTGATGCATTAATTAGATGACCACATATATATTATATATATTTGTTGTCATCTCACAACCGGAAGTTTGTGAGATTGTTTGCTCAACTAATTTGAGTAAGAGGTCATTATGTGAATTACCTTGAAAGCATATGATAAGTATTGTATGTCTATTAGAATTGATATTAATTGGATATCACACGTCATACATTCATTCATAAAATGGTCTTGAAGAACCATTCTTTAGACGTCTAAAGTTAATTACATGACCAATACTTATGAGATAAGAAGTTCTAATTTCTACTTGGGAACATGCAATTTTACATGTTGTAATATTGATTTGAATCAAGCCAACATGTTATCACAACTCTTCCCCTTTACATTTGGTCACAAACTTAATATTTCCCATCTTAGAATTTTTGGATGTGCAATGCACTATGATGGGTCCTAAAAGAATTTTGGAAATATATATTAGATTTCCCAACATTTGGGGGAGAGAATAAGCAGCTGTAAAAATAGATCTGTTTGAATGAATTCTCGTTATCTCATAATGATCCTCAAACTAAACAATGTGAACTAGAAGTTCAAATGATAATTCATTTGCAAAGCTTAGCAAATTATCTACCAAATGCATTCACTGATCTAAAAGGTGTTACCAAATCATATATATCAGCTGCTAATGCTTCAACAGAATGGATGTCCCTGTTGGACAATCTAATATTGCAAATGAGTCTCAACCACACCTGAAGCATGGTAGACCAATCGGTTCCAAAGATAAAAATCCTCGAACAGCAAAAGGAGCTTAAAAAAATTATGGTCCAAGCAAGGATATAGAAACTCTAAAAGAGTATTCAGACATAATTGACATTACAGTTCCAGTAGAACTGATCAGGTACCTGAAAAGTTATGAAATTAAAGAGATCTCAATGAATTATGTCAAGAATGAAATACAATGGAACCGAAACGAAGTCAACGTTGACGATATTTTTGCATATAATATAGTGCTAAATGTGATAAATGATAGTGAGGATCATGAATCAAAGTCTACTAAATATTGTAGACAATGTGAATTTTCCAAAATTGAAAGATAAGCAAAATGAGAATGGTTAAATTGTGAGATACAAAGCTCGACAAGTTGCTCAAGGGTGGATGCGAGTACTTTTGAGTACTTAATTAGCCTTGTAGCACATGAAGAGTTCATATTTCACAAGTTGAATATTGCTACAACTTATTTGTTGATAGTCATAATTGTTTAAAGATCCCCGAAGGATTTAATATTCCGGTGCACACTTTTTGGATTCTCAAGATGATTACTCAAATTGAATCAGTAGCTCTATGATGATTGGAACTCCTGAAGAGCTTTCCAAAATTATAGATTAATCAAAGAAATAGTTCTATATGAATGACCTCAAATTATATAAAATGGGTTTTTAAGATTGAACCTGTGACTGATCTCTACATGGAAAATCCCAGAAGGATTCAAGATAAAAGTAAATATCTTTAAATAAATTCTTTTGAAAGACAAAGTCTCGTCTTGATCTGGACACCGAACAATTATTTAGTTAAATTTTTGTTTAACAAGTTAGAAAGAACTAATTCTTCAATGACTCATTATGTATTTTTTTTATTGAGTACATGAGTTGTGTGGAAAGCAAATAACAAATACACAAGACTATAAAAGCATGCATGCATATCACAAACCAAAATGCATCAGAAAAGGAGTAAGATGGATGTTTTTGGCTATTGTAATGAATAAATCATTTTTTATGTATGTTACACAAATTAACCATGCAGATATGCAGTATTTTTCCTGATCTAGATCAAGTCAGATTACAAGCCAGCTATTATCTACATGTGGTGACATTGAAATATATTTATGATCTATACAACAATATATGGTTCTTGCTTTTTTATTTCATGCCCAAATGTCAACAATTCAAGGAAGTTGTTTTGAAGATAATATTGATTGCAAAGTTCCATTAAAAGATGATACAATCACAAGTGACAGTAGAGTAGATTGTTCCATATGCACTCAGGGAGAGACTCCAAATGTTAGAATTCATATTCTTAAGTGAAGCTTTAAATAGGGGGAGAAAAACTGCACTCTTTTTTTCTTTGTCATGGTTTTGTCCCACTGGGTTTTCCTGGAAAGGTTTTTAATGAGGCAGTTCCCACTAAAAGGATATTGTACTCTTTTTCCTTCACTAGATTTTTATCTCATTGGGTTTTTTCTAGTAAGGTTTTAATGAGACATATCCTGGATGGACATCCAAGGGGAAGTGTTATGAATAATATAACTAGTGGATGTCCACCCTTAGGCTTCCACATTCCACTAAGTCCCTTTATGTGAGTGGATGGTTAGTGACTATTTTACTATTGACTATTCAATTGCCAATTTGTACCTATAAATAGGACTTAGTCCTTTGTGCAATGTAATACTAGTGTGAAGAGAATAATACAAAGACTTTCATCTTCTCTCATTCTCTCACTCTCTTGTTCTTCCTTTCTCTATTTTGGCTTACTTTCATGATACATTTATATTATTACTATTAATTACTATTAATGCAGTCGGCTTTCTATTTGGACAGCCAAATAACTTAATTTCAATGTTGTATATTGTAAAAAACTCGTAGATCAAAGCCATTGATGGAGAAAGAAAGCTTTCTGTTTCAGAGAATCAAGATATGAAAAAGACTCTGTTTCAATTAATCAATTGTTTCAGTTACAACAATATAGTATATATAGAGTAACTCGATCTAGATTCCTAATAGAATACAAACTAATCTTCTCTACCCTAGAGTAAACTAGAAGAAGCTATTGACATCAGAAACGAAGAGATAACTTTAGAAGAGTAAAGTCAACTATTAATAAAAAAGAAATAAGCTATTCACTATTATCTAACTCTTTTGCCGATTGGACTTAGTCAAAGGTGCTGACATGTCACTTTGACTTGTAACACCCTCCATTAAGCTGGAATAGATGACAACCATTCCAACATAGATTGTAGTGTTGAAAAGAGTCCAAGGTTGAGGGACTCGGTAAGCAAGTCAGCAATTTGTTCATTTGACGGTATTGGCAACAGATGCAAAATTCCACTTCGCAGCTTGTCACGAACAACGTGAGAGTCAATTTCTATGTGTTTGGTGTGCTCGTGAAACACTGGATTAGCAGCTATATGAAGAACAGATTGCTTGTCACATTAAATCACCGTAGGTGCTGTATGAGGGATGCTCAGATCATTTAATAGATACATTAACCATTGTGATTTGTAGGTTGCTTGAGTTAGGGCCCTGTATTCTGCCTCAGAGGACGAACGAGAGACAACACTTTGCATCTTGTTTTTTCATGAGATGAGAGAAGTCCCAACGAAGAAACAAAAGCATGTTGTAGACCTTCTTGTGTCAGGACATGCCCCTCAATCTAAATCACAGTATCCCTTTTACACAATGAAGAGTCTTCCCGAAAGAAAAGACCTTGTCTTGGATGATTTTTGATAAATTCCAGTACACTCAATGCTGTCAGCATGTGTGTATGATTGGGTTTGTCCATAAATTGACTCAACTTCTCCACTGCAAATGAAAATTAAGGCCTGGAGTATGTTAATTATTGCAGTCTACCTATGAGCCTCCTATATGTTGCAGGATCACTGATTGGATTTCCTAGAGCCTTATGCAATTGTAATCAGGGCTCCATGGGTGTGGAACATGGTTTGGCGCCTAGTAGTCCAGTCTCTTGTAGAAGGTCTAGAGCATACTCTCTTTGACATAATGAGATGCCCTCTTGATTTCTTTCTACTTCAAACCCAAGAAAGTATTTCAAGTCTCCTAGATCCTTGATGCTGAACTTGTTATACAATAGCATTTTCACTCTATTAATTTCTTCAACATTAATCATTGCCAAAACCAAATCATCAACATATACTAGTATTGTTGTGAATTCAGTTCTACACTTTCTAGTGAACAATGAATAATCAGATTTTGATTGTATATATCATGTTCCCAATAATGTCTCAGTTAGCTTAGCAGTCCACTATTTGCTTGCTTGCTTTAGACCATATAATGACCTTTGTAATTTGCATACTAGGCCTGTTTTGTCTAGGGTAAGACCGAGAGGTGGCTCCATGATTACTTCTTCCTCAAGGTCCCCGTGTAGGAAGGAAATATTGACATCTAGTTGAAATAGATGCCAATTTTGACTTGCTGCAGCTACTAACAACAGTCTCACTGTGCTCATTTTTACCACTGGGCTAAAGGTTTCTAAAGAGTCTATTCCTGTAGTCTTTGTGAAACCTTTGGCGATCATTCTAGCCTTATGCCTCTCAGTAGTTCCATCAACATTCATTATAATTTAAAAACCCATTTTCATCCAATGGCACGTTTAGTTTCAAGAAGGTGAACAAGTTCCAGGTATTAGTCTTCATGAGAGCATCCAATTTAGCCTTACCAACACTTTTTGTCATCACACATTTCCTCCTCATAGGAGGTGGGTTTAGATATGGTTCATAGGTTGAGGACATATTGTTTATGTGATGATGACAGCCTATCATAGAAAATAACATTAGAAATAAGATACAAAGTACCTTCAAATTTTGATGATGCAACTAGTGATTCAGATTTGTGGATTGTATCTTTAATAAGGGAGGAATGGTAATCTTGAAGATAGGATGGTTGATTTCTAGTTCTTGTGGATCTTCTTACATTGTCATTTTTGAGCTGAGTAGGTGCAGTTTGAGGTAAATTGTGGTTTGTGGTTGGGAAAGTTTCTGGTTTTGGTTGATGAGTGTTTGCAGGGCTTCCACCTGCATTTTTGGGCCAAGTTTTATGTGTTTAAGGCATTGTTTTCCAGCTCATGGTCATGTATATGGTAATTATCAAAGTAAGGTATGGAGATTTTCAAATTGTTACTAGAAGTGTCATTGAGAGATAGATAAGTTTCCTTCATTTGAGACCATTTGATATAGAAATAAGTGTTCAAAGTTTTTTACATCCCTAGATAATAAAATTTTCCTAGAGTGCAAATAAAATAGCAAGTGTCCTTTGACACCATGCTTGAATCCTAAGTAAACACATTTTCTAGATCTAGAATCTAGAAATATAAGGGCTCTAGCAATGTTTAAAATGTCTTGGTGCTTTCTTTCAACAATACCATTTTGTTGAGGAGGACCAAAACTTGAAGTTTGATGAATAATACCTTTTACTTTGAAGTTAAACTAAGTGTGAACTAATGACACAAAAGGACCCCAAATATCAATGTGAACTATGTCAAAACATTGTTTTGCAACTATGGTACTACTTGGCAATGGTAACCTTTTCCGTTTCCATAAAAGCGTATCTCACAAGGTATTTCAGATTCAACATATTTCACACAAGGAAAAATCTTGTTTATTTCATTTTCTCAAAAGAAAGATGTCTAAATCTCATATGCCAAATCTTACAATTGTCATTACTATCTAGATTATTGAGGTGCCTTAAAATACATGGATTGTATAGGATATGAGTGTAGAAATTGTTTACTAAGTGTGTAACAGATGGTGACTTAGAGCAGGGAAACACAAGGTGATACAATCCATTCCTCTGTTCAGCTATCCCCCAATCACCTTCTCTATTTGGTAGTCCCGTATCACACATTTCGGCCTATTAATATGCAAATCATAGTTTATATCATCAGTTAGTTTAGGAATGGACAAGAGATTGAAAGAAAAATTAGGAATGTAAAGGACATCATTAAGAACAAGAGGTTTATGGTTCTTGCAAGGTGACGATGCACTATTGTGCCATTTGGTAGGGTTACAGTAACTGGTTCTATTTCTATTATGAATGGGAATAATGAGCTTGAATAGCATACATGTATGATTGTTCCTGTATCTATAATCCAAGATTTTTCTTTCTTAGAATTAGGTATAACACAAATAATACCTAATTTCACTATGGTGTATTGAATGCTGCTGTGAGATGACGATGTGTTGTAACCTTGGAGAAGTACTATAATGGCTTTGTGTTGCTCTGTTGTAAAGCCTAATTTTCCAGAATTGAAATTCAGCTTTTCTGAATCATTGTGTTCCTCTTCAACATTGGTCTTTTTTTCCTCCACAGCTGCATTTTCACCTATAAAACTTTTCACAGCAGAGGATACCCGTTTTTGTTGTATCAAGCATCAACAGTATGACAAGTTTTTCCTCACTGTGAGCAGACCTTCGCGCTTCTTCCTCCTCTGCCACCACCATTTCTTCCACCACGATCACCTCTTCCTCTTGCTCCTCCCCTACCAGAGAAGCTACTTGCTGCCAAAACTTTTTGTTCATCAACTGGTGCAATAACAATTCTTTCCTACTGGATAACGAGGGAATAGACCTTGCCAATACTACGTAGCGGATCCATCAACATTATCTGTGATCTACCTGACGTGTATTTCTCGTTTAAGCCTTTCAAGAACCGAAGTACATTGCCTTGTTATCTATACTCCTTGAATTTATTTTCTACTTCGCAACCATCATCACAATTGCAGCTGCATCGAGGAGCCGACAAGAAATTCTCCAATTCTTGCCACAATTTCTTCAGCTTTTTGTAATACGCAGAAATCAAACCATCACCCTGCTTTGTTGTGTAGATTTCTTCCTATAGATCGGAGGTTTGAAACATATCCCCTTGATAGAATCTATCCTTCCGATATTTCCAAACCTCTGTCGCGGTATCCATCCAAAAGATGCTTTGTGATATTTCTGGAACGATCAAACTATTTATCCATGACATAATCATGGTGTTGCAACAATCCCATGCAAAAGAATCATGATCTTCATCTGGCGGTCTCGCTAGGGTTCCTTCGACAAAATGTAGTTTATTTTTCGACTTCAGCGCTACCATCATCGATCTTGACCATGTGTGGAAGTTGCTTTCGTTGAGAGGAGGAGAGACAATCGTCGTTCCCATATTGTCACTCGGATGCATGAAATAGGGATTCAGCATATCATTTTGATATCCTTTAGAGCTGCTTCCAGTGCTTTCCGTCGTCATTGCGAATGCGGTGAGAATCTAGAATGTGATGTGATTGAATGAGAGAGGAAGTGATCTTCTGTGCTCAACAATGGTGGCAGAGCCCCTAGAAAGGAGCTTTGATACCATGTAGAAGGGAATAAAAACTGAATGTAGATATGAAAAAGACAGTGTTTCAGTTAATGAATCATTTCAGTTACACCAATACTGTAGTTACAAAGTAACTGAATCTAGATGTCTAACATAATACAAACTAGTTTTCTCCACACTAGAGTAAACTAGAAGAAGCTATTTACATCAGAAACGAAGAGATGACTTAAGAAGAGTAAAGTGAACTATTAATAATAAAGAAATAAGCTATTTACTATTATCTAACTCTATTGCTGATTGGATTTAGCCAAAGGTTCTGACATGTCACTTTGACTTGTAACATATATGAAAGCCCAACAAAGATTTCGTTTCACCCATTTACAACTTTCATGGTGCTTGTAAACAAAAAGTATGCCAAGCCTTAATAAAAAGAGAAGTGCTACGCAATGTCGCTCAAACACTCGCCCATAAACACTCTCTCTTTTATTAGTGTCACATTGTTCTATTTTTTAACTCTATTATCGGACACCGACTATCTAATTTTACTTGCTTGACATTTTTTTGGCATAGCTCTTGAGGTTCCTTAATTTATTTTCAGGTTTCGAATAGGTCTCTTATGTTTCTTTTGGTAGAAATAGGTCCCTTATGTTTTAATATCATTGTATCGTTGCCCTTTTTTGATATTTTCCAGTGAACTCTATTACAAAATAGGACAACGGTGAAATGATTTTAAAACATAAGAGACCTATTCGTTAGAAAAAAACATAAGGGTCCCATTTGAAACTTGAAAAGGGAAACGATGTAATGGTTTTAAAATATAAGAGATCTATTCGTTATAAAAAAAATATGAGGGTCCTATTCGCTACAAAAAAAACATAAGGGACCTATTCATTACCAAAATAACATAAGGGCCTATTCAAATCGAAAATAAGTTAAAAATATTGAGCAATTTTGCCTTTTTTTCTTTCTATATTTTAATCAATCAATGTCTATCATTCACAAACACAAATTGTCGCAAACACAAGTAGGTAGCTCATTTGGTGAGCTAAGGGATACCAAATGAGTGCTACAAAGGAATGCAAACAAGAGGTCCTGTGTTCAAACCGGGGAAACTAACATTGCCTATAAAAAAATCGTCGCATATGGATATAAAACGAATCAAAACCGGTACCCTGCACAAAATAAGGAAAGACGAGAGATCTTAGAGCCACATCGGTCTCTTGGCTGCAATGAGGAAAAGACCCATGAATCCATGGTGGTGGCTTCACACTGAGGACGATAGAAACTGTAATACACGATTAATATAGTTAGTTTCATTACTTTTTAGTTAGTTGGGTTGACTCTTTAGTTAGTTAATCATAGCACCTAATACTCTAGTTAGTCATTTTGTATATAAGCACATCATGTACCACAGTTACTTTTAGAACTGGAATAAGAAGTTTTCTTTTTCAAATTCAGTTATAACAAATTTTCTCATGGAACTGATCTGGTTTTCAGTTCATATCATGGTATCAAAAGATTCATAAAAATTTCTCACTATTATTGTCACCGTCGCCATGCCTCATCACATGGTGCAACCTTCCTCTTCAACCATGCCAAGCTCTTCCAGGACGAAGACAACGTCATGTGCTTTCTTAAAGTTCTCAACGACAACTTCACAATGGTACATTCTCAAAATCTTTTGATGAATCCCTTACCTTCCATCACCACTGTTTTCTCAATGGTGATTGAACACGAGAGGCAAAATGGTTTATGTCCTGCGCAAGATGATTCCACACCTCATCAGATCAATGCCATTGATTGCAAATGTTATTTCAACAAAGGTAAACCATTTGGACCTAAGGAATGCACATTCTGCAACTGGCTAGGTCACATTGTTGATACATGTTATAAGAAAGAGGGTAAACCGAGTCTCAATGCGGTCTCTGCTGACTTTGATAATCAAGGAGATACCAAACCTTCTTCTCCTTCTCAAGCCATCTCTCAAAAGGATTATCTGCAACTCATGGACATCTTAAAGAAATGTCATCTTCATTCTGATTCTGATTATTTATCCAACTCTGTACCTACTGAGGAGTCCTCTATTAATCAGCTTCTCATAATTGATGCTGAAGGTAACGTTCATATTCCCTTGAATCATCCCATGTCATTGCTAATTGTGTGCAAACTGCTCCTCGGATCATAGACTCAAGCGCCAAAAATCAGGTTTGCACTAATTTGAATTTGTTTGAATCACAGAACAATTAAGCCTCTTCACGTTCACTTACCTGTGAATTTTACCAAATGTACCTCTGCCATAGTCTCAATTGTAGGCTCAATTAGACTTAATGTGAATTTTACCATCCATCATGTTTTGTACATTCCCTCATTCAACCTTAAGTTCATATCAGTTCCAGATTACTTGAGTATGGTATTTCTGTCAATTTCTCTAGAAATATGTGTGTAATTTAAGACCCCTCACACAAGAAGATTTGCTTGAGGCTTGTCCAAGGTAGATTGGTTCACCTTGTTGATGATATTGTGGATCCCACTACTATTGTATGCATCATTTCTACTAATTCTCATTCTGGTTTTGTTCTCCCAAAATTTTCCCTTTGGCGTAACAGGTTTTGTCGTGCTTCTAATTTAATTAGAAATGTTGTGTAAAGAATTTCCTTCAGTTGTTGCAAATAAAAAATCTGGTTTTCGATATTTGTCACTTTGCAAGACAATGTAATCTCTCATTTCCTCTAAATAGCAGTAGAGCAAATAGTGCTTTTGACTTACTTCACTTGGATGTATGTTCATTACCATCTATTCATACATATAGATCTTTTTTGAAAATCGTGGATGATTATTCTCGTTTTACTTGGGTGTTTCTTCTAAAATCCAAATCTGATGTCAAGAAAACTTTACTGGATTGTACCATGATGGTCACCAATCAGTTTAGCAAGAAAATTAAGACATTCCGTAGTGATAATAGCACTGAGTTTCAACTCCAAGACATACGTAACAAGCATGGAATTATTCATTAGTGTAGTTGTGTTGAAACCCCTCAACAAAATGCCAGAGTAGAAAGAAAGCACCAGCACATTTTGTCAGTTGCTAGGGCGCTCATGTTACAGTCTTCCATTTCAGCTACTTCACAACACACTGCCTGATCTCAGCATCATCAAAGTCTTTGGTAGTCTCTGCTATGCTCCCGCACTTACGACTGAACGATCTAAGTTTGACTCTCGTGCCCGGGAAGACATTTTTCTTGGCCATTCAGCACATATGAAAGGTGTTGTGATTTATGATATGACTGGCAAACATCTTTTTGTTTCACGATATGTAGTTCACTATGAGACCATATTTCCATACCATACACCAACATATTTACATGACTGTTTGTACCTATCCTTCACTAACATTCAGAACATCCCCCTACCACAACACCCTCACCCTCACCCACTAATCTAAAACAACCCTCATCCACTACTACTAGCAACCCCGCCATCACATCAGAATGATTTGAAAATCCGAATGGTGATTCTTCGAACTTCAAATGAAGCCATCACAAAATTTAGTTTAAGGGTAAATATTGGAAAATCCCTTTGGTTTGGATAAGGGTCCTTGAGACCAAATTTGGGTTCGGAAGTCGATTATGCGTGGGGAAGGTATTAACACCCCCACAACATCCTTCCTAAGGAAGGTTATCTTCTAATTAGTTGTATTTAACGATTATTTTACCCCTTTTATTTGTTAATAAAAATAAATTAGAAGAAAGAGACTTAATAATATGTTTTGGGTTTTAAAAAGGATTATTTAAAAAGACTAAAAAATGTTTTTTATTTTTGCACTTGACAGAGGTGGGCCCCCCTCTGCTCCTACGTATCTCCGAGTAGAGAATCATAGGCTATATAGTTCTTGGGTAGAAAAAGGCTTTGTTGGTTCGTGTTTTTTAATTCAGAGATTTTATGACTTTTGAGTTGTACAGCTCATTCGTCCTAAAACGCTGCCTAATCTGATCATACAACCGACTTAATCCTCTATTTTTGAAAGGAAAGAGATGTATTTGTATTTTTTAGATTTAGAAATTATTTAATTTAAATAGAGATTTTAGGATCTGAGCTATACGGTTCATTTGTGGCCCTATTTATTTTGTAAATATTTATTTATTTATGAGAGGAACAAGAATATTTTACTTTTGTGTTTAAATGTGAATGAAAAGTTGACAAAGAAAAAAAATTAGAGTGCAACTAGTGAAAAATTATTATTATTAATATTTAAAAATAAACTAATTAAAGAAAAATTAAATAAAAAAGGGAGAGAGAGCTAGAGCTTCGCTGGGAGAGAGAGAGAGAATGAGTTCAGTGTTTTCGTTAAATCACTGAGGTGTGTTTTTCATTGTGGACATGACCTCTTTTATAGGTGAAGGTTAGGTGTGTAGACTTGCTGGGCAAGTTGACTTGTTGGGCAATTAGCTTGTTGGGCAAGTTGACTTGTTGGACTGGTAGACTTATTTGGACTGAATGTTGAAGCTACTGACACCTCCCTTTATTATTTTTGTTCTTCTCTACTTTTTGACTTTTATGTAAAAAATTTGTTTTAGTGATAATGGAAATAAAATACTGATTTTTATTAAATTACATAAAATGTTATTTTAGAAAGAATAATCTAGAAAAAGGACAAGTTGGGCCAAAGCTCAAACGAGAAAATCTAACATAGGCCCAATAAAGTGAATTACTAAGTACAAACTCAACAAAACGAAATAGCATCCAAACGAGCCCAAAAACTAACTTGCGGTAATAGGACCTGAGACTTATGACACGCGAACTAAATAAAAAAATAATAACAATGATTTTAACAAGAAAAAGATAGCGAACAAAATTGGGATATAACAGCCACTAATACAGCCATTGACACAGCTACTAATACAACCACCGACCCTCCCTCTTCACTACCACCCAAACCACTTCCTCCACTTCCAGCTCCTTCTCCTCCTCCAAATTCACCCCCTCACCACCCTACCCGCCCTCATAAACCTCCCTGAGGATCTCTTTTGGTGGTGTCAATGGGTCGGTTTAAGGACAGAACCAAGACACATTATAATGCTTTTAAGGCATATGGAAATGTGCAAAGGGGGATGCATACTGCGAAGGTTGTACATCAACAGGGACAAGGCCACACAACCTTAGTGACGATGGGTGAACAATGCAGATCTCTATTATGTCCCAAAAGGAATAGAATTTACACAATCCCTCTCTACGTACTCTATTATCCTATTTATATCGCTATTGATTGTTGTTGTAAAGAGAAATGTTATTTGGACCAAAAAATTGTACCAAAATACGAATATGTAAGAGATACGGAGGGAATATCTGTATAATATATTTATTTTTTTATTTTAGATTAACTTCAGTGTATATAATATATTTAATTTAAAATAAAAAAAGTAAATGTATTATATGTGTATTCCCTCTGTATCTCATATATATTTATATTTTGGTACATTTATAGTACACTTTTTTTGTCAAATTAACATTTATGGTCCAACTAAAGCAAGCTTTGGGCTCATACTTCTTACACACCCCTCCTACTCCCCACCCAGTACCCACACTTCAAAATTCCAAAAATACCCACGGCGGTTCGGAACTTAGCTATCGAACTGGTTGGATAGTTAACCATCGAACCAGTTCAAAACAGTTTTGGGGGTGTTCCTGACCATTTAACATACTCGATAGTTAACCATCGAACCCTCCCTATCCTGCAAAAAAAATTAAACACACGTGTTTCATTAAGGGCAACTCCGTCTTTTCACGCATGTGGTTAGTGAGTGGGGAGTAGGAGGGGCTAAGTAAGAAGTATGAGCCAAATCTAGTTTTATGTAAAGGAAATTTCGTCTTTATCCCATGGTAATTGCAGCTCGCTTGGCAATAAAGAGCCTCTTCATTTGGATTTTTCTTTTCCCACTCCCCCTCCTACTCAAAACACCCCCCATAAGGGTGTAAAATGACCAAAAGGCCAGGCAAATCGTCTTTTTTTTTCAAGAAGTTTACGTGTTCGAACACGGGCCTTCGAACCCGTTCGAACGACATCGTTCGCGTGAGTTAAATATTGACTTCACACCCTCTTGTGCGTAATTTCATCTATTCGAATGGGGTCACTCGAACATGTTCGCATAACCTTGCTCGAACACCCTATTTTATTTCGTTCGTATGCTGTTAACCGAGGCAAGAATAATGGACCCTCACACCACATTCATCAATTTTATTGCGTTTGTATGTTGTTGTTCGAACAAGGTCGTTCGAACCGTCATTAAACATGTCCTCCACAGCATTTCACGCGAGGTTATATTTTGAATAAAATTTGTTAAGGGGTGTGAAAGAGTAGGAGGGGGAGTGGGAGTGGGAAAAAGTAGGAGGGGGAGTGGGAAAGTAATATCCCTTCATTTTGAGGGGCAATCGATCCCTGAAGGCTACAATTTTAGTACTTTTTTTAGGCCTATACTTTATACAAACCCCTTCCCCCTTCTTACTTAATAGACACCCCCTCTCCTTTAGAAAAGACAAAAATACCTCTACCGATATTTTGGTATCCAATCCTATCCTTCTTCTTTCTTCTTCACCTCTCCTCCAACACATCCGCTCTTCTAAATCCCTAAACCTCTCATCATTCTCACTCCAAACCCTCTCACCTTTCTCACCTATTTTGCTCAAATCGGCCTCCCATTGTGAAATATATTACAGTGTGTAGCATATCCCTTCATTCTTTTTCTTCATTTTCACGCATTTAGGTTCGTTTGCTCAAAACAAGCCATTGACTAGTTTGGGCCTCATTAATTACGTTGGGCCCGTAAAAATGTTTAACTCTTTTTTTAATATGGGCCCATATTTAATATCTGTTTTAATTATATTTTTGAAAACACTATTATCAATATATGTTAGTTTAGTTTCTAAACTTTCTTTTTTTAATACCAAAAAAAACATTCTTCTTTTTAAATAATTATATTAAGATTTTTTTATGTGCCTAAAATTTCAATTAAAATTCAGCATATAAATATAGTTTATTATTAAAATTTTCTCACAACATTGGTATTTTGCTATCACAAAAAGCTTGAAAATAGTTTATCATTTAAATTTTCTTAATCATTCAAATTTTGATGCAATTTTATAAATAATATTTTATCACAAAAAGATAAAAAAATTAGATAAAAATGTAATATTTATAAAAATATTATTATTAAAATATTAAAGGGTCTCACTTTGGAGCCCGCTTTAGGCCTCATTTAGTGTTGGGTCGGCCCTGTGTTAGGGGCAGAAAAAAATTTTATTGAAAGTGTTAAGAATTTAGATACAAATAATCATTACAAAACATGCAAAGGGCCAAAAGAGAAGAAGAGAATTAGAGGAGTTGAGAGCAGCCTTTGTATAACACTCTTCAAGGTGTGATTTACAATGTCATATGACTCGTATTTATAGGAAACAAGCCTTGTGACCAACAAGTAAATTAAGGCCTAACATAATAGGCCTTTAACATATACAATGAAGAGCAATTAAAAGGAGTAAAAACATTTTACTAATAGGAGTTATAAGAGCATCATCAAAGGAATATAGATAGACATCCAAAAAATTCACAACACTACCCCTTAGATGTCTACTAAGGAGATGCCTCATTCAATCCTTCCTAGGAAAAACCCAATGGGAAAAAATCCTAGTGAAGGAAAAAAGAGTACAATATCCTTTCGTGTAGGAATTGTCTCATTAAAAACCTTTCCGTAAAAACCAAAGTGGGACAAAATTATGGAAAAGGAAAAAGAGTACATCTTTCATCCCCTACTCAAGAATATGTTAAGAATATGAATTCCAACCTTTATGTTTTCTCCTCTGGATGCATATGGAATATACTTTGTGATTTACCGTCCTTTCAATTGAGCTTCACAGAGAGTATTGCTATGTAGATCATGATGATGCCTCAATGCCGCCAAATATAAATAAACACATATTTCAAAACTGAATTAGGTAACAAACATACACAAATTATCCTAGCATGTATAAAAATGATAGCAAAAGAAAAACTTTATGATAACTATCATAGTTATTAACCACTCAAGTTAACTCTGAAAATCTTACAAATTTATGATTCTAGGTCACAAAAAATGAGTCAAATAGTCGGTTATAAACTCTCTTTTTTTCGTAAACTCTGATAAAATCGGTAAACTCTTGATTTTACAGTGAGTTTACGAGTCTACAAACTTACATTGATTTGACCTTAAAATGTAGATTACTTGTCAATGTTGTTATATGAGACCGATTGAACCACTATTTGGATCAAAGGGAGCTCACTCCTCCAACTAGGAGCCTCAATGTGAGGAATGAAGCTCGAAGAAAGAGAGGAAGAAGATATCAGCTAGGTTGCTGAAATCTAGGGTAAATGTTTGCAATAAGAGAGAGAAGATTGTTTTGATTTTCAAGTGTGATTATTCATTGATTGCTGAGGGCAATAAGTAGTACCACTTAGAATATTCCTTACACAAGATGACAAAATGCAACAGTACTAAATGTGGTACACACCCACCATTCAATACAACTGTAAAATAGTAAAAATTAAGTAAATCAATGCAGTAACAGAATTAAAGAGTGACTCTGTCACAATACCCCCCTAAAGGGCACTCTTGTCCTCAAGAGTGAAACTTAGGAAAATCTCTAAGCAAATCGTAGTAAAACTCCCAAGTTGCTAATTCTGGAGGTAGTCCTTTCCACTTCATCAGCACCTTGGTTGCAGCCACCCTTCCTCTCTTAACCATCTTCCTGTCAAGAATAGCCTCGGGTTCTTTGTTAGAGATAAAACTAGCAGTACATCGGGATGTTTGATCACCTTGGCGGCATCATCGACAGCAGGACAAAACTTCAACTAAGAAACATGTATAACATTGTGGACATCAGAATTTGCAGGAAGTTCAAGTTGGTAGGCAACCTTCCCTACTCTGTCAGTGATCTTGTATGGTCCATAATACTTAGGATTAAGTTTATGGAAAGCTTGGTTGCGAAGGGAAAATTGTCTATAAGGTTGTAGCTTCATGAAAACCTAACCACCAATAGCAAACTCTCTATCAGACCTCTTTCTATCAACAAATCATTTCATCCTGTTTTGAGCTCGAGTCAAATGGAACTTAATAAGCATCTTCAATGCTTCTTCCCTAGCAGTAAGAGACCTATCTACAGTGAGAGAATGAGACTCCCCAGGTAAATAGGGCAGATGTATAGGAGGTGTTTGACCATAAACTACCTCATATGGGGTAGTTTGGATAGAGGAATGGAATGTAGTATTATACCACCATTCTGCAAGAAAAAGACAGTTACTCCAAGAAGCTGGTTGCTCTGAGCACATGCACCTCAGGTAAGTCTCCAATGATTTGTTAACAATTTCAGTCTGACCATCTGTCTGGGGGTGGTAAGCACTGGATTTGTTGAGAGAAACTCCTTACAATGAGAAAAATTCATTCCACACTTCACTGAGAAAAATTGGGTCCACAACAAAGTGGGCATACTTACTCAACCTGTCTACCACAACAAATACAACTTGCTTGCCATGTGATTTTGGTAGACCATCGATGAAATTGTTGTGCAGAAAGGCGTGTGCAAGTATACACAGTCTTTAACAAGTAATATAGTAGTAAAAAAGGTCGAACCCACAGGGATTGGATTAATTTGCTAGCCTTCTATGATAGTAGTTGAGTTGAGTGATGAAAGAGTTCGAGAGTAAAATATGAGGAATATTTGTATATGTATATAAATTAAAATATGTTGTAATTCAGATGAGAGAGTTGGTTGAGATGCATTTTCCTATATAACTTCACTTTGAAATTCTATTGCTACTGATGATGCACCTGCAATCATTTCACCTGCAATGAATGCTGCTAAAATGAATACTTGTGCTTTTCAGCCAATTTTCTTCAGGGTTTCATTACCTAGTTTATGTCTAAGCATTTGAATAAGTTCACCCTTGTATTTGAAGCTCCAACAGTATCATTCTATGGACTAAGCTAGCCTATGTCTCAGATTTAGCTTGGACTTAACAAAGTTTCCTTTTATTAGGTCACTTACCCATATTAGTTCTTGAGTTCATACCATAAACCATTTCTGTATTTATGATTCTACTTATTCTAAGCGATCAACATCAAAATAAGCTTTTGAAAGAATTAGCATACGAGAACTAAATTGCAAGACATCATAAGTAACATAAAAATACTCAAAGATTCATTAAATCGTTAAAGAATCCCAACCAAGGGTAATTTAGCTCATGCTTGACATAGTTAAACACTTACAAACAAGAGAGATCATGCTTATAAGGAAGGAAATACAAAGGAGAAAAGATAAGTGGTACATTACACAATTGCTACTCTTTTGCACCTTTTGTCTAACAATGCTGGTGCAATAAGCCTCTCAGCAACAGAACCGCAACAAGAAAACTAACCTAAAGTAGAGAGAAGTTGTCACTTTCTCGAGGAGCTACCATTTCTCTCCATGAAGCATATGATGCTCTTCACCATTAGAGGTGAGGGGAGGAAGAAGAATGAGAAGAAAAAAGAGAGGATTGAATCATATTAAGTCTAGAAATATTCAACTTTGAAAAGATCTAGAAATATTCAACCACTCTATCCTAAGTCCAATTCACCAAATGTAGGTAATTTAATTCTTGTTTTTTTTCTACTTTTTAATATGTTGATCAAACTAACAATTTTCTCTAAATCAACCAACACTAAGCCAATGAAGATTGACTCAGTTGTTAAGAAGTTGGCTCATTCCCCACAAGGTCATAGGTTCAACCCCTACTGGAGGATGTGAGGACCTCTTTGGTGGGTGATCTGTAAGTACATCTATAAGCGCTCAAAAAACCCAACTCACCTAAACTTTCTTGTATAAAAAAAAACCAACACTAAATTTTGGTACTCCCACATTCAATGAAATTTTCCCCTTTCGTCAAGGATCTACCATAAATTACAAAATCGATATCATAGGGCAAACACAATCTGAAGGCTAATTTCCATTGTGGATTATGAGCAACAAATAAGATTGGCTTTAAAAAGGGAAAAAAGTAAAAGAACTAAGATAGAAGAAAATAAAATGGGACATTAAGTAAAGGTAGTTCTGTAATTTAATGTTAAATTATGAGGAGCACAATGACTCCATTCAACTTCACCATCCAGTCTGTAAAAACATAAATAAAACTGAATCCTGAATCCTATATCTGTAACCATGAAACTCTGAATCCTATATTTGAAACCATATATCTCTTGTTGTCACACTATTCACATGCCAGTTTTGTGTCAAAACTAGTCAAGCAAATTGCAAAAGCCTGAAATGCAGATAGGGGATATCTATAATCCATAGTGAACATATCCTTCCCCACTTTCCCAAACTGAAGAATAACCTTATCATGATCAGGCAATGTAGTCGCCGGTGTCGGGGCACCCGCTGGTGGCTGCGACGAAGCAATCAGCTGAAAGTTCTTGACAGAGGCAACAGTCACTCTTCCCTTGAAGTTGAGACACCAACATTGCAGTTGTTCATGCCATCTTGGTGATTTGTTCTTGAGAACTAAAGGTCTACCTTTTCCTTCTTCGTCATTGCTGCTCCCGCCGATTATGTCCGAGAACCTAGAGCTGGCAAACTCGGATGAGTTGCCGATTGATCTCGAGAAGGATATGCTACGGAAGGAATCCTCAAGGGAGCGGGGAAGGAGCTCTGGCTGACCAGGGACAATGCCACCGGGACCAAGGGCGGATGCAGGGATTGAGTGCATGGTGCAATTCATCTTGCGTGGACCCCGAGTACCGAGGACATTCAACTCATAGGTTATCTGGGCAATATTGTAGCTACCACTAGGGACTTTGGGAGAAACCTTTTTCGAATAAAACCTACGGCTTCGGCCTGGAGGAGACAGCTCAGCATTGTTATAGGGAGGTTGTGTATCATAAATTATAAATTTGGTGCCAAGAAAATTAGACCTGAAATGAGGGAAAATTTACAATTCATAAGTTTATAATGCCAGAAAATTACGGAAACAGTGCTTTCCTGTATACTAACATGAAAATTCGGGATACGTCAAAACTAAGAAGCAACCATATGTATTAAAACTATGATCATATTGCATGAATACAAGTTTTGTGTTGTTTAAAAAGATAAAAGTTACAGCCATGAAAAACATTTATATCCTTTCAATGGTACCAAAATCTTGTTAAAGTGAGAAGCTGCTACTTAGTTCTTGTGAGATGGAGGAAAGTAAGAGATTTGAGAAAGTGTTGGAGCCTTTAGGATTTGGGTAGGTGCAGACCTTTGAATTTGCAAACTATAATGTAACCCAGGGAGTTTGTCCCTAGTTCGTTCTACGAAAATACCAGCTTCATAGCATGGTGAAGAATGGATGACAAGTTCAAGAAACTTGAAGTACCGCTATTCACGACTAGGTGGCTAAGAAGACTGCAAAGTTTCTTCAAACTCTTAGGTATGTTTGGGAGTTTCTTCAAACTCTTAGGTATGTTTGGGAGTAAGATTTGAGAAAGTGTTGGAGCCTTTAGGATTTGGGTAGGTGCAGACCTTTGAATTTGCAAACTATAATGTAACCCAGGGAGTTTGTCCCTAGTTCGTTCTACGAAAATACCAGCTTCATAGCATGGTGAAGAATGGATGACAAGTTCAAGAAACTTGAAGTACCGCTATTCACGACTAGGTGGCTAAGAAGACTGCAAAGTTTCTTCAAACTCTTAGGTATGTTTGGGAGTTTGGAGGGGAACGGAGGGAAGGGCTTAGGACTTATAGTGTTAATTGTTTAGTGATGTAGAGAAAATTAAGAAAATTATCCTCCAAACCCCTCTAACTCTCTCCCCTAGTTTATTTTTAAGGTCCCCTCAATTCTTTACTGGCGGACAATAAGTCATCGCTAACTACCGACAGAACTGTCTGTCGGTAATCCACCGGAAACAGTGAAATACCAACGGTTTTTTGGCCTTACCAACAGCTTTTACCCGTTCGTATTTACTGTTTTCCATGTAGTGAAAGGCAACAAAACTATCTCAAATTCCTAATTACCCTACCTCTCAACCCCTCTTTTTATTTATAAGCAAGACGCATGATTTCTCTATCTCATTCCACAACCAACTAACTAACCAAGAAAGTTACCTATCAGAGCACCATGTGCATTGTTTAATCTTAGGATGACAACAAATTCACCATTATTGGATAAATAAAAATATTAGCTCCAAAAACCAAGTAATGTGAGAGAATTGAGGGGAGAATCAATACACATCAATAGAAATGCAATGCAACTAAATTCTGCCATCATGAACATAAATGTTCTTATAATATAGTCTTGGAACAATCAACTTTTCAGAAAACTATGCAAAATGATTATGTTCTTTTTCACGTATATCAAAAAACAGAAATGAGTCAAAAACCATGATTTGATGACACAATATATTATATACCTTAGTTTTCCAATGTAAGTGCGGCTAGACCTTGATATGTTTTCTGCATCCATTGATATAATGTACTCTGTGCAAGTTGTTCTTCTGGTCCGCTTGGCAGAAAGAAGAAACTTTCCATTTTCAACAAGCAAGGCTGCAGAACAATTAAGGATTAAAGAATTCAAAACATATCCATAAAATTTTGAATACATAGTTATAGGCTATAGAATTATATTAGAAATTTCATTGACAGTTTAAAATATGGAACAACTTGTGCTGTTTGAGTAGCCAGCATACCAAACAATTGTATCAATACATTAAAAATAGATATCAGCTGATTCATTTGTTTTTACAGGATAGAAAAATGGAGCATAAATTATTCGCTCATGATTCCCGGCTTCCAGCTAACCTCAAAAGCACAGAGCGGACTCAAGCATAACACGTCTAAATCATCTCCGAACAAAGCATGATACATTAATTGCTAACATATATAAATGAACATGTTAAACCCATAAGTAGGGCATCACAAAGGAACTTGACCATCGTAAAGTCTAAAGAACAATCCCTACATAGCTAAATTGCATACACTAAATGATATACACTTTGGTAGATTTGCATTCATAGAACATTTATATCATCAACCAAATAATCCAGTGAGTCTGTTCTTCAAAATGATGTCATAAGTTTTACGAACGTGCCAATGGATTAAATGCAGATTTGATTGATTCACACATCTTGAACAAGATTAAAGTTTTCCAAAATAAGATTATACCATTGAGCTCTCCATCTTTCCAAAAGACATGAAGATCACATGCAATTGAGTAAAAACTTTCAAATCAAGGCAACACAAAAAACTCCCCCCTTGATGAAGAAGGGGATTCGGTTATTATGGAAAAATGTAACTCAGATCATAAAATTAAATAGCATATAAATTACAGGAATGCTATTTAGTACCATCAATTCTTGTACGAAATGTCAAAAAGTAAATGTGTCATATGCTTAAGACTATAAAGTTCGGTTTTAGCAAAAATACAGGGACGTGGTTAATGAATGAAATATGACCCATCACTTGTCACCTCATTCTTGCATATCTTATCGTAAGATTCATCATTTCTATAAAAATTAAAATAAATAACAAAACTGATCAGACAAGCTCATTTATATAGGTGTCAAAGGGACAAACATGAGCTTACCATGACTAAGACAAAGGAATAGGTGGTAAGTCAGATTAGCTCTGTCTCTCTTGATGAAACACTGCATGAGTCCATCCCTTGAACCGGGCTGTAAAACACGAGTCAATCAAAAATCAAAAGGCAAAATACGGTCTTGCACTCATTTACAAAAGGGTAATGCTACATGGTACAAAGACTAACTTACGAAATGTCAGAATATGACGTGTCCTTGAATTATAAACATTGCAGGAATAAAACACACGATAAGGTAACTGAACAACAAGTGTTCGCAGCTTTCGTTTCGTAATAATAATCATGTCTCTTTACAATATTAATATTTATGAAAATGTCACCTGCTTTAGGGAAATAGGAAAGGTAATCTTCGCACTGTACTCAGGGTTGTTAACAATTTCTTGGCAGATCTCTCTCAGGATTTGCACACACCAGCGCAGGCAACCACATGCTTACGAGAAGGCCATGTACTCTCACTTGCTTCCAATCTTTTAATAACCTCATGGAGAAGCTCAGGTGGAAGGCTGGCCCACCCGGTGTTGTTTTGTATTACTACCGGCTGTTCGTTCAACTCGTGGACCGAATTATTTGACTTGCCGCTGTGTTTGCCAGGAAGTCTTACATCAAAACTCCTCCTTGATAAGCTTCCAAATCCTTCCCTCACGTCACGAACAATACTACGAAAGGACATTTGCTACGAAACACTAACACCACCAGAATTCAACAGAAGGTCGATAATGTTCCACCGAGAAACTCTTGTTAGAAGATAGGAGTGAGCTGAGCTGGAAAAAAAAACAACCAAACTTTAATTTCAAATTCCAGCTTCAATGCTTAGTATCTAAGAAAGAAAAGAAAAAGAAAGGAACACATATAGAGAAAAGAACAAAGAAAAAGCGAAAAGAAAGTGATTCTTGTAAAAGAAACGTCACATATACCTAGAGAGTGAAGACTAAAGCAGCCAAAAATTTCTAAACTTTTTGTCAACCATATTAAACATCAGCATCTTCAACAGTTGAACCTCCTAAATCAAACTACTTAAAGTAGAAATCAAACACAAACGAGAATCTTACCAAAAGATTAAGCTTGTATCAACCAACCAACCAACCTTTCCACCACCAAGGAAGAAAAAAAATATTAAAAAAAGACAAAAGGTGAATTTAGTGCCTAATACATATACTTTACACTAAAACAAATAAATAAACAATTTATCATGCATCTCTCTCTACTAGTGCCTCCCACATGGACCACATAAAAAGAATTAAATGTGCAACTAAGATAACAAACCTAAAATAGAGAACTTCAATGAGAGATTAGCCTCCTTAACCACCCAAAGCAGAAGGGATCTGTAGAGAAAACATAAAAATGAAAAGTTATAATAAACTTATAATATCAACATCAATTCATCAAATTAGTATACTTTCCTGAAAGAGTAAAACCATAAACTTTCCTAAAAGCATGAAACAGACATAATTGAAAAAAAAAAAAAAAAAGTTTTTTTCTTCTTCTTTGCATATACACAAACTTGATAAATGATAACAATAAACCAAAAATTAAAGTCAAAAAATTCATCATAAGACTTTCACAAAGTTAAACCCTAATAATAAGAATTTCAGAAATGACCAGAATAGAGAAAAAAAATTGAATCTTTCAGAAGCTGGAAACAGAATCCAGATGAACAAACTACTGAAACTGTTGTTAATCGGATCAATTGAAATTCTTGGTCTTACAGTTTTCAACACTCTAACAGAGTAAACAACAAAGATTAGATGAACTCAAGTAAACAACATGAGGAATTTAAGTTACAGAAATACTAGAAATTGAGTCAAAATCAGAGAAAGAAGAAGAAGAAGAAGAAGAAGAGACTAACCATGATGAAGTTCTGAGAAGCAACGCTGGTTTCTCTCTCTAGGTTTTTGTTTCTCTCTCTATCTTTTTTCTTTGTCCGTGACATTACCTTCTGACTATTTTCTCGTTTTATATTGACAACCATCTTCTGACCCTTAAAATACGCACTAGAGCATTTATTACATAATTAATTATTATTTGTTGTTTATCTAATTAATAGAACCCAAAAAGGAAGGCCACGTAATTGATTGTTAATTGCCTAATTAGTGATTTTAAATTTGAAATTAATGGTGTTCTATTGGATAATTGAGATTTTAAAAGATTTTAAAGTTGTCTTAAAATAAAAAGATTTCAAAAGATTTTATTATAAGAAATTGTTATCTTTGATAAAAAGTAATTATAGCTTTTCTATATTTACCAGATGATTCGAGGCTGATTCTTCGCGATAGTTGAAATGTTGTTCTTGGACACCAGGCTACTGGGTTTAATCCCATTGGGTGTCGAGCCTTAATTTATTTGCTGGTTCAGGCCTGATTCTTTGTGGTAGTAGAAATGTCGTTTATTTCAGGCTATTGGGTTCAATCCCACTGAGTGTCGAACCTTAATTTTTTCGTTTGTGTGTGTTAGATTTTGACACTTGTCACTCCGATCATCAAACCAAAAAAATCAGATGAAAAGTATTAAATCTTTGAAAAACTTTAGAAAATTAACTTTAATTATTGATTATTTAATATTAACATAACCCAAAGAGGAAAACTACGTAATTGATTGTTAATTGCCCCACAAGTGGTTTTAAAACTGAAACTAGTGGGGTACAATTGGATAATTGAGATTTTAAAAGATTTCAAAAGATTATTTAAACCTTGTCAAAGAAAAAGATTACCATAAGATCTAAATTTCAACCGATAAAATCCGAAATTGTTAAACTGAATATCATGTCTCGAATTTGAACCTGAAACATCACAGTTGTGTGTGTGAGTTTCTAGTGTTTGTGAGTTTCTAGTTTTTTTGGTACAAGAAGTGAAAGAAAAGAAAGGAAACAAAAACAAAAACAAGCTATCTAGTAAAAATAACTTCACTACCGTCCGCTAGCAGTAGATTGAGGATCCCATTGGGAAGATCAATAACCAGTTTGAACCCTTCATCACATCCAACTCCTACTTTAGCCAAGTAGTCCGCACAAGAATTTCTCTCCCTTAAGGTGTGAGCTAGATGTACCCTCCAATCTCTTGATAAGATTTCATTGTGAAGCACTGCTGCAAAGTGATGTCAATCATTGATCGGTTCAACAATTAATTCAAGGGCTAGCGTTGAGTCTGAGTAGGACACCATATCCTTGTAGCTAGCGTCCCATCCCAATCTTAAACCATGGTAAATTGCTAACAACTCAGCATGAAATATATTAGAGAATCCAATACTACCTACATAACCACATATCCAAGTGTCATCAGGATTTCTAAAAATACCACCAAAACCGGATATAACAGGGTTGCCACGGCTGTTCCCGTCAACATTCAGAATGATTTCCTGTCCTCTATTAAGATTCCAGGTTACAAAGGAAGGAGGTGAAGGAACTGTTTGCTTTAGGAAGCAACTAGAAAGCAAAGTAGCATAGTTCACTTTAGTCATTGTGAGAGAATAAGGGTGGACAATTTCATTTGCAAAACACAACTTGTTCCTAGTTCTCCACAACCACCAAATAGCTGATAGGAATAAGAATATATTTTCACTATCAATGTTCCTTCTCACCCAACCTTGTAGATTGTCTTCTTGATATATAGGCAAATCTCCTCTTGATGCCTTAGAAGAACAAAGACATTCTGTAAACTACTTCTTCAGATAATCGAAAAGTTAAATTTAAAGGTAAACCCCATTCCTTTCTTTCTTTGAAAATCACCGAGTGAACAAGAGTTTCTAGACCAAACCCATTGTTTTTGAAGCATTTTCAGCCCATTACTTAGGGGTTGTTGCATGTTTAGTTCTTTATATGATATTGCTGATGCTTATAAGAAGTTCTTATTCAAGTTTTTGGCTTTATTTTTTCAGGTCCACATAATGCCTTCTCTTTGTATGGTATCATAATGCAACACTCTGGAAGTCAGAAACCTTATGTTAAGACCTTATCTTACCTTACTACAAAAAAAACGGTCATTAGCGAGGGAATATTCGGTGGCTAACATGACCAATTCCCTCGCTAATTGCCATTAGCGAGGGACCAGTTCGGTCGTTAATTCCCTCCTCGCTAATGCAATTAGCGAGAGAAATAGGGTTCTGCCGCTAATTACCCACGGCCAGTTCCCTCGCTAATTCCCTCGCTAATTAGCGAGGGACACATATTCCCTCGCTAACTGTCATGCCTGCACATCCTATTGGTGACTGCCACGTGTCTGAAGTCCCTCGCTAATTCTCTCGCTAAAGTCCAAAAAAATAATTTTTTTTGAAACCTGCTTATTTATTAATAAATATTAAAACATCAAATACCTAAATCAATATAAATAAAAAATTCCTAAAATGTTCCATTAGAACAAAATACCAAAAGTCGTAATCCAAATCAACACGTAAAATCAAATGTCAATACAACACAAAATACTCGAAATGTCATAACAAAATACTCAAATGTAAAACAAATAATACAAACAAGACTAAAAGGACCCGTCATCAAACTCCTCGGACCCTCAAAACTCGATACTCGCACTCACCGATTCCCCAAGTTTCTGCAAGCAGTCGAGACGTACTCTCCTTAGACCGAATAAGCTCTACCATCCTCTTCATGTCATTCTCCATCTTTTCTTTGCCACTCGCTTTTGCATCTCCATCATTTCTTTGCCACTCCAGCTTTTGCATCTCACTCTCTCTTGCGACTTCACGTTGAGTAGCATGCGCTCCTCCTCCATCTTCCTAAACCGCTCTCTCCGAATCGATTGAGTAGAAAATGGTCTTCGTCTTCTAGAAGCTCTACTGGGGTCAACACCAGACGGCCTCATTAATGGAGCCAATGGCCCCGTACTGTGACATCCGGGGCTGACGAGGGCGGGGAGTGATCGCCGGTGCCCAAAAAGGTGGCATGGAAAAGAGTGGCTCTGGCGACTTTCAAAGCAAGTGGCGCGTGAATGAACCGAATACACACCGGAATGAGTGATCTTGAGGTCATGCGGTATGGGGTCTGCATGAGTTGAAGGAAGGCTTAAAAGAATTGATTTGGACTACCTATACCAACATGATGCATCTTCTATTCGGGAGCCCATCCCATAAGAACTCCATAGTTAAGCGTGCTTGGCTTGGAGTAGTAGTGGGATGGGTGACCTTCTGGGAAGTTTTCCAGAAAACATGCAAGTGAGGACAAACACTACAAGAAAATCAAGGTTTTCCGTGGACCAAATCTGGCCAGAAAGCCAAAAAACCGCCGGAAGTGAATGTTTCCATGAACTTTCCGCCGGATTTTCCGCGGGTTAAAAACGCCAGACGTAACACTTACCGTGGAAAATCCACGCCAGAACTACTTGATTTATTCCGCGGAAAAAGCCGCGTAGTAAGGCGAGATAATTCCGTGGGAAAAAGCCGCCGTAAAGTGCAAACAATCCATGCAGTAATTGAAATTTTTTTTTTTTTTAATAAAATCCATGGTAACAAAACAAAATCCATGCAGTGAGGTTTTTTTTTTTTTTTTTTTTGATATAAAGCGCAGGTAAAAATTTAATATCCGCGGTAATTTAAATTTTTTTTTTTTTTTTTTAGAATCATGCAGTAACAACACCAAATCCACTTGGTAATGTTTTCTCGAATTTATTTTTTTAAAACACTCATAGGTAAGTAAGTTCTATAAGCCAGCGTAATATATTTTGTTTTAAAAAAACGCGTTTTTAAAAATTTATTTTAATTTTAAATTTTTAATATTTAAATTATAAATTTACATATTAAAAACCGTTATTAGTTTTAAATTATTTAAATATTATAAATTTAAATATTAAAAACGTTTTTAAATTTTTAATATTTAAATTATAAATTAATTTAATAATTTGAAAATAATATTTAAATTTTAAAATCTCTTTTAATAATTTGAAATTTATTTTTAAAAGTATTTGAAAATCTAATTTTAAAAGTAAATTATTAAAATTTGAAAATTATTTTAAAAACAACTAATAAAACCAACAAACTCACAATAAAATTTAAACCAACAATAAAACCAACAAAGTCACAATAAATTTTAAACCAACAAAGTCACAATAAAATTATCCATACAAATTAAACAACTAATAAAAACAACAAAGTCACAATAAAATTATCCAACAACAAACCACTAATAATAAGGCCTATTTGGGTTTGGGGTCTTTGTTGGGATCCGGATGTAAAAGCGCTCGTCGTCCATCATCTTCTTTCATCGTCCCCGCTTTGTTGGGGTTGTGGTTGACGTGGTGGGTCTGAAATTGCCGGGACGGTTGTTGGAATTGCTCGCGGAGGAGACATGACGTGGTGGCGTGGTCGGCGATGGGCCCGAGGTGGAATGGTCTGCGGAGGAGAGTTCAAATCGAGGCTCGGTGACCATATGAGGACCCGACCATATGAGGTGACCATATGAGGGTGACCATATGAGGGTCGACCATATGGTGGTCACCATATGGGTATGGCGACAGATTGAAGCGCAGTGCTCATAGTTGATTGAGAAATTTGAAAGCACACGAGTGGTATCACTGAAAGCACCTCCGTAGGGTGCATCCCCAGCGGTGGATAAGGTGCTTGATGAGGATGATGATGGCATAGATGGCCTTGGATGAGACAAACTATCCATTACTTGCTTCCCGAATTCCTCATTGATTCTGCGTTCTTCACTTGCGCTCTCTCGCATCTCCCGAATCTCACGCTCATAGTTGCTCAATTTCTCGGTCAATACCGCAACCTCACCTCGCTCTTGAGAGTGGGGACATGAGAGCGTCCGAAGATTTAATGTTGAAGAGGAATTTGACGTGAAATTCGAACAATGGAATTTGGAAAAGAACGCCGCCCATACCACCGATCCTCGTAACAGACCTTTTCTTGGCGATGGACCAACAAGTTCTTTCCATTTTGCTAAGGCCAATCGAGCCTCCTCATCGGGATCAACCTCGATCCCGCTTACTCTCCCGTGTTTGCCGATACTCCTGCGCCAATTATTGAATGCTTCTGAATCATCCTTGGTCGCTCTTCAGAAACTCACCGGTGTCCTCGCGCATATGAAGTTGCACGTGTATCTCCTAAGCAAAGTAGGTGGCCGACCAAGAAAAGCCTCCTCTGTATATATATAGTATTAATTTATAATATTAGTATTTAATAAAATATAAAATTTGAAGAATTAAAAAGAAAGATATATAAAATATTACGAGCGTTTAGCATGATCATATGAAATGATAGAACCGCCCGTGATTTAAGCAACCACCATTCTCGAAGCCCGATTCGCAGCAGGCTCTCGACATTTTTTTATAATCATCATGCGCCCATTTCGGTTGGAGTTGATCCCATATAGGCGGACCAATCCAATCAAATGCTCTACTCCACCGGCTTGTCACGCTCTTCCCGCAAAGATTTGAAAAAAGCGGTGAGAAGCTCTTGAATTGAAGACTTTCTTAATCGCATGGTCATCCTCGTGTTTCCATGCGAATGTTGCTGTTGCACAAAATAAAATAACTTGTTAGAAAAAACAACTTAATGAATTCAAGAATTTGGAATAATTAAAAATTAATTAAATAGTAAAAAAACTTACCCTAAATTGATTCCAAAATTTGAATCATGGATCTTTTTAACCTCCACCAATTAACCCGAGGAAGTTGTGTAATTTGCCTTGATTATACTTGTTATCGCTTTGGACACAATCCTCCCGTGATCAAAGTCAGACATAAGAAAGAAAAATTAAAATGATATTAATTTAAAAGACAAATTTCAAATACAATTACAAATACAAATATATATATAATAAATACTTACCAGTTTCCAACAACCTCCACAACGATACGATCAGTCATCCAAAATATCAACCACGTCGGTTTGCGCATCATACACGCTGCGTGGCGTATCTGGATCAGCGAGGGTGCCATACTACCGGTGGAGCGCGCGCAGTTCAACGCGCCGAGCTCGCGTCGATGATGGCATACGCACATAGTTGCCATGAACAAGTCGATATACTATCTTACGCTTACGGCGCGTAAAGAAGTACATATTTTCTTTCCTTTATCCTGAGGCGGCACGGGTGGGTCCTCATCATGTGGTGAGTCGCCATCTCGTAACGATGCCATAACTATTCTGTAGCTATAAAAAAAAGTTAATAACATATATAAATGATGAATATATAACATAGGCAAATATATATCAAGACTCGATAAATATAAATATTATTTGACAACAAATTCCTTTTAATGATGAATAACATAGGCAAATATATATATCAAGTCTGATAAATATAAATATTACAAACCAACAAATTATATATCAAGTCTGATAAATATAAATATTATTTGACAACAAATAATATTGAACTTTGAATAACATAGGCAAATATATATCAAGTCTGATAAATATAAATATTACAAACCAACAAATTATTTAAATAAGATAACATCACATTAATTAATTAGAATCCCATTCTTTCTCAAAATCACCATCATCATCGGATAAGTCAACTCCCGATACACCAAGACGTGATCGATCAAGTCCTCATGATCTCAGTATCTTCGTCTTCATTAACTTCATCGGTGGTGTTGGACTCATCACGTAAACGAGTAATGATCTCAACTTCAATCACTTCATTTACATTGGACATTTCTTCCGATCGATATGGCACATCTTCCATCGTGTCATTTGTCTCGATGTAACCTCTTGGTTTTGTCTTAATTATGACACACCAACCACGCCGATCGATCCGTGTTGATGGATAAGAGACATAGTAGACTTGTCTCACATTTTGTGCAATCACAAAAGGATCGTCTGATCGATATCTACCACTCATTTTAATGTCCACTTTGTATTTGTCTTTGGGTTAAACTTTGTTCCTCGAGGGGACGGATCAAACCAATTACTGATAAAAACGATTATCTTTTGATGATAATCAAGATAAGTGGTATGCAAGTTCATAAATGTGTTCAACAACACCATAGAAATCATCTTCGCCTCTCCCGTGTCACCCTTCATGCAAACTCCACTATTCATCGCTGTTTCTCTACCTTCATCCCATTTGTGAGTGTGAAATTTGTAACCATTCATAAAGTATGTGTGCCATTCTTTAACACATCTTCGAGGACCATCGATAAGTTTCTCGGTGTTGGTTGGTAGGAGTTGGCGGAAGGGAATACATACGCCGCTTAAACCACATTGGAAAATGCGCATGAATATGAAGCGGCATTTATTGTTCTTCACTTACTCCTCTCGATGTCAAAAACTCCCTAATGAGAAATTAACAATTGTTACACACACAGATTTCTTTAATTTATAAAGAAATTAAGATAACTAGCTAGGTTGAGAAAGACATACTCAATGAATGGTTGGACCTCTCTGTGCAGTTTTATCAAGACATGAACATGGGCCGAGTTTAACTCTTCTTCATTTGCTTGATGAATTGACTCTTTTCCGCACGGACGACCGGGGAGACAAAAGACAGATAAAGCTAAACGATGTCTTGGTGGTTCAATGTTGATTTCATTTCGACTACTTGTAGGAGCCAAATCATTGTTGAAATAATATGAACAAAAATGAGTTGTTTCACGATGCAAGTAAGACGAACATATCGATCCTTCAACTCTAGCTTTATTTTTGACTCGATCTTTTGAATCATCCATGAACCTATAGAAAATTATATGTTAATAATAATGTGTTGAAATTGTAGTAAACTTCTTTCATATGTATATTAACCGACCTTTCAAACGGATACATCCATCTGTATTGGACAGGTCCACCAAGTTTAGCTTCAGTTGCGAGATGAACATCAACATGCTCCATAGAATCAAAGAAACCAGGGGGAAAAATTCTCTCCAACTTGCATAAGATAAGTGGGATGTCTTGTTCCATTTTTGTCGATCATCCGCTTTAAGCGTTGCGAAACACAAATTCTTAAAGTATTGACTAATTTCAATGAGCGGATTCAAAACATGTGTTGGCAACGAACTAAAAGCGATAGGAAGTAAGCACTCCATGAATACATGACAATCATGGCTCTTCATCCCATGCAACCTCCCATTATCCACATCCGCACATCTTGCTAAATTGGAAGAATAACCGTCGGCATTTTCAATCGCTTTATCCACCGATAAACTTCTTTCGCTTGTTCGGTAGATAAAGTATAATTGGCTTTGGGTTTGAACGTCCTAGTACCTGCTCAACCAACGACAAATCCTTTCGCTGCGGTAATGATCCACGTCCTTCCTAGCCTTCTCATTGTCTTTTTTTTTACCTTTTACATTCATAACAATGTTAAATATGTTATCAAAAAATTCTTTTCAATGTGCATGACATCCAGTTGTGTCTCGATGAGATTATCTTTCCAATATGGAAGTTCCCAAAAAATACTCTTTTTGTCCAATTATGCCATACTCCATAACCATCCGGACGAGAAACAACACCGCAACGCGACTTCTACTGGAGGATATCCTTGACAATTGCTCCAAACTTCTTCGGTGTCACCACGGGGAGGTTCACTGTTTCAATATTTCCCTTGATGAATGCATATTTTGACCTTCTAAATGGATGATCGCTAGGTAAAAACCTACGGTGTGAGTCAAACCATGATGTTTTTCCTCCATATTTAAGAGTAAAAGCTCTTGTGTCAACCATGCAAATCGGACACGCCATCTTACCATGTGTCCCCATCCCGACAACATTCCATAGGCGGGGAAGTCATTGATGGTCCACATCAAAGCCGCCTCTCATGAGAAAATTTTGTTTTGCGTCTTTGCATCATAAGTTAAAACACCATGCCACAACCTTTTTAGGTCATCGATCAAAGGTTGCAAATATATGTCAATGCCAATTGTTGGATTGTGTGGTCTGGAATAATGGCATTTAAGAACATGTATGGTTTAGACATACACATTTACGGAGGAAGGTTATGCGGGGTAACAATAATCGCCCAACAAGAATACGGTGATGCCGATGCTTGAATATACGGTGTGAAACCATCGAGCATAAACCAAGGCGAACATTGCGTGGATCACTAGCAAAATCTGGATGAACACGATCGAAATGCTTCCAAGCTTCACCATCGGATGGGTGGCGTAATTCACGTAATTGTTTCTATTTTCATAGTGCCATGACATTTTACCCGCAAATCTCCTTTGAAGTAAACATCCTCTGTAGCCTTGGTATAAGAGCGGATAGAACATTGCTTTCGTGGAACCGGTTTGCCTCTACTCGTCCTTTCTCTCGCAGCGCGCAGTGGCGTGGCTCTCCACACAACTTGCATTCCGACAACTCTCCATCATTTATCCCAAACTCATTGCTATAATATAGCATGCAACCCGACACACAAACAATCAATTCTCTTAGATTTTAAGCCAAGCTTCGACACGATCTTTTAGCATCATAATAACTCTGCGGCAAAAAGTCCTCTAATGGGGTTGCATCCAACATCATTTTTGTCATATATTCCATGCACAATTCAAAGAACATTAAATTGAGACTTGAGACCCAACAACCGAACACACATTGATAATTTAGATTCGTTAGATCCTTCAAATAATGGTTGATTTGTCTCACTCAAAAACATATAAAACCTCCGAGCTTCTTCATTCGAACTTCTTGACATCATATTGTGGTTCCTCAAAATCCAAATTAACACCGATAGCATCACGTATCATCCCCTGAACAACATCAAACGGTGATTTCCCATAGTCGATGAGCCAACAGCGGCTTCTACGATCGGACTTGAAGTGCCACCTTCTACTTCTTGGGCGGGAACAATATCAACCGGATGAACATTAATTATATTGGCACGAGAAACTCCACCGCTACCTCGCCATGACGAGTCCATATCCGATAATTTGGCTTAAATCCATTGTTGTACAAATGAAGTCGAATGTCACCTTCATTTTTATGGATCGAAAGATACATTTCAACGAGGACATCTAATTCCACCTTGTTGCTCAAATTCTTTTGACGCTTTAGCTAAAAGAACAAACTCTTCAACTCCTTCAACAAAACGTCGTTTCAACCCCGCTCTTCCAGGATATAATCGATCATACATCCAACTACGATCCATTTTTGTGGATGTCCTAAATAAATTTATTACAACATATATGTCTATCGAACAATAGACATTTTCATTTTTAATATTATAGCTACTATTATCTTTGTAGACTAACAAAAATTTAAATAAACTATCAACTATTATATTATATTTTACTATGACCCTAATTATTTCAATTCATTAAATCAAATAACAATAATAAACAATAAATGAAACAAATATTAACAAATAACTAATCTAAATATTATACAAAATAATATTTACTATCACATATCTTCTTATTTATTTTTTTAAATAAACATAAACAGTTTTCAATTAAAAATAAATTAATAATTTCGAAAATATCTATTTAACTAACTAATATTAACTATATTAATAGTGATTTTAAATCTAATTATTTAACTAATACAAAATAATATTTATTAATAAACATAAACAGTTTTCAATTAAAATTAAAAATAATTTAATAATTTCGAAAATATCTATTTAACTAACTAATATTAACTATATTAATAGTGATTTCAAACTAATACAAAATAATATTTACTAATTATTTTAACTAATACAAAATAATATTTACTATCACATATTATCATATTTATTTTTTTATATAAACATAAACAGTTTTCAATCTAATTATTTAACTAATACTAAATCAAATAATAATTACAATTAATAAACTAACTAATAATATTTAACTAACTAATATTAACTATATTAATAATAATAATTTCGAAAATATCTATTTAACTAACTAATAATATTTACTATTAATGCAAAATTTTAAGTTTACATTTAACTAAAGTAACATTTTCTGTATTACCAAATCAAAAAACATTTTTTAACTAAATAATAATAATAATAATAATTATAAGTTCATTACTAACCGGTATGCCGAGAAGTCTCTGACTTAATGTTAGTATCTTCGAACAAATTCAACCAAATTGCAGATAACTCTCCAACTTTCCCCCAAATTCAAGCAATACCTAAACAAATAATATCAAAATTAGTAACTAATAACTCATATTAAAAAATAGTTGCACATATAAATTACATTACATATACAAACCACAACCACAACATACCTTGATGAAAATCGAACCAAAACAAATAGAACAGAGGAGGAAGATGGAAACAACGAGAGAGATGACGACGGCAAAGTGGAGAGAATTGGAGAAGAAGAGAGAATTGGAGAAGAAGAGAGAATTGGAGAAGAAGAGAGAATTGAGAGAAGAATTGAAGAGAGAATGGGAGAATGAGAAAAAAAAAAGCGGATGAAATGTATAAGTAGGGATTTTAAAGACCGTTGGGATTACCGCGGAAATATTATAGCCGTTGACATTATCGGCGAATTTGAATTTAATTTTTAATTAAATATTCGAACAATTAATTACTGCAGCGACTTTCTTCTGCATTATTCAAGTGATTTTAATTTAATTTTTATTAAATATTGGAATAATAAATTACCGCGGATCAAAACAATTACCGGCGGCCCATATTACCGGCGGACCCATACAATTACCGGCGGTCCATACAATTACCGCGGCCCCTTTTAAAAATTAAAAAAATAACGGATATATTTAAAAAACCGCGCAGTAATAGACACAAAACTCGCCGGTAAGTTCTGGCGCACATTAATCCGCGGAAAAACACCTAAAATCCACGCCGGTAATTTACAGACGGATAAAATCCGCCGGAAAATCTCTAAAGCCGCCAGGGTAATTTACTGGCGGATACTATCCGCCGGAAAAGTTCGCGCCAGTATTTGGCGTAATTTTTGTAGTGAAAGCATCTTTGAAAAGACTCGTGTTGGTTCGTGAGGGGCGATCAACGGTTCTAAGTAGTGCGGATGTTACAAATGGTATCGAGCGAAGAAACCTCTCTCGATGCGGTGTGGTTCGGGGGCCGAACCAAGCGGGCCCCAGTGGGCATGTGACATCCGGGTGACGAGGGCGGGAGTGATCGCCGGTGCCAAAAAGGTGGCATGGCAAAGAGTGGCTCTGGCGACTTCAAAGCGAAGGGCGCGTGAATGAACCGAATACACACCGAATGAGAGGATCTTGAGGTACATGCGGTATGGCCTTTATCGCATGATTGAAGGAAGGCTTAAAAGAATTGATTTGGACTACCTATACCAACAAGATGCATCTTCTTTTAGGAGCCCATCCCATAAGAACTCCATAGTTAAGCGTGCTTGGCTTGGAGTAGTAGTGGGATGGGTGACCTTCTGAAGTTTTCGAAAAACATGCAAGTGAGGACAAAGCATCTTTGAAAAAGACTCGTGTTGGTTCGTGGGGGCGATCAACGGTTCTAGAAGCGATGCAGGATGTTACACGTACCATCTGAGCGACCACTTGTTCCAACTCGCTACTTTCTCCCAATGTGCATTCGACGAGCTATCAAATCGGGAGTAAGTTGACCGGTGTTTGAGTTCCAGTCTCCCGAGTCACTGAACCCATCTCCTGAGTATGTGCCTCCTGTTTTGTATAACCACAAAACATAGCATAATTAGTGCTCCATTCATTTTAACAAAGCAACATATATGTATATATAATACAATTCAAGTTGTGTATTTACTTGAGTAACCCTCGCGCGCTCCTCAACATAGTGATCTTGAGTACCCTTCCTTACATGGGTGGCCCTGAAGCTCAAAGAAGCGATGATAGGCGTCCCAACTTCTTATTCTCAGAAATGAAAAACATTTTCAACATTTGCTAACTAATTAAGTAATGTAAAAACACACCGAGATATTTAAAATAATTTACCAATCGAATAGCATGTTGAGCCTGACTTATGGACCCAACACAGTTAAGCGAGCCACCCTTTTCTGAGTTTCTATTCTGCTTCGCCTTTTCAGAATTATGCTTGAACTTCTCTGTTTCCCAATGTGTCTTGAAGGCATTCCAAACATTTTCACCCATGTAAGGAGGCCTCACATTTCCACGCCTCAACTTATACAACATATCCGACAATTGTTGACCGAACCTCAGTAGAAAACATCTCTGGACTTCTTCATCATACTCTTGGTGCCATGTCACTTTGTTCTGTATTAAGCATAATGAAAGTATGCATTAGTAATAATATTAAACATTACCAAATATTAAACTAAAACTAACAATATATATAGGTACATAATGACATAATTAATAGACACTTACCCTAAAAAAATCCAACAACTCTCCCTTCTCTTTCTCACTAACTTTACTCCACTTTTTATGGTAAGTTTGAAAATATTTCTTACGGATCACATATGTGATGCTTGATGAAGTCATTTCCTTTGACGGAACAAGCCTACATAATGAAAAAAATATATCAAACAATCAAATATATATATATATATATATATATATATATATATATATATATATATATATATAGTTGTTGCATAATTAACTTAAATTAAAAAAATCCAACCAATATAATACTTACGTGTTACCATATGGATAAATGATGTAGAGCTTTTTGTTGTTGATATAAACCACCTCCACTCTCTCGTCATCAACCACCTCCACTTAGGCTCATTAGCACCATCACCACCAACATGATCATCCTCCTGTGTGGGCATAGGTAATTCAAGCGACATGCCAATATGCCCAATCGATGTACCTATATGCTCAGGTGGCATATGCCCAACTGTATACCCAGGAGGTGGGGGGAAGAGTCCAGCTGTATACGGAGCTGTATACCCATGAGGTGGCATATACGGAGTAGATACCCGAGAAGGTGGCATATGCCCAAACAGTATACCCGAGAAGGTGGCATATGCCCAAATGTATACCTGTGGAGGTGGCATATGTCCATGTGAGGGAATATGAAACCAATTGGGGCCCTAAGGAGAATGGGTGGTGGGACATCCGGGTGGTAGTCATGGGCGGACCAACCAATGTATTCGACCTCATATTTCCAATATTAATTACCACCTCATTATTAGCACTACGATTATGCCTCCTCTTGGGAGACCCTCTTGCTATTCCCTTCCCTTTATCTTGTCTCGGTGGGTCAGAGCCTCCTCCTGAATCCATTTCTATGAAAAAAAGGGAACACACAACAATACAAAATGTGATACTAACAACATTAATGATACAAAATGTGATACTAACGACATTAATGATATATTCATAAACAAGTTTCATCCAAAAGACAAGGGTAATACACAAGAACAATAATGATAATAACAACATAAGACTAATCTAATTATTCATCTTCTTCATCTTGATTCTCTTCTTCATCTTGCTCATCTAATTCATTTTCTTCTATCACTTCTAATCTTTGCTTCAACTTCTTCAACATCGATGCGATCATCACGTAAGGGTGAACTGTTCAACTTCAATTACCTCATTTACTCGGAAATTTCATCCACCTGATAAGGAACATCATCCTCCACATCACTGGCTTCAATGCGGCCCCGTGGTTTTGTCTTAATTGCAACACACCATCCTTTATGAGTTGATGGATATGGAACATAGTACACTTGTCTCACATTTTCTGCCATAATAAATGGATCATAGAGTTGATACCTTCTATTCATTTGAATGTCCACCGTATTACATTTTGGATTCAACTTTGTTCCTCTAACCGATGGATCAAACCAAGTACAATAAAACAAAACTATTTTCTTTTCATAGTCCAGGAATGGGTATTCAAGTTGATATATGTGTTGGATCACACCGTAGTAGTCATTTTCACCTCCTCTTGTTTCCCCTTTAACATATACCCCACTATTAATTGTTCTTTTCCTCACTCCGAGATTGAGTGTCAAATTTATAATCATTAACTAGGTGCGTGTGCCACTTTCGGTGACCTCAAGAAAAGGACCATCGGCTAAGTTCCTCAAGTGTTGGATTAGGGGAGTTGGTTGTGCTTCATAAACTTAAGTAACCATATATGGGAAAAATAAGTCATGTCTCATATCTACTTTAAACATTTGACATTAACACATTATTTGATTTACTTACTCTAGCCTTAAACCAGTTGGAAAACTTTCATGTATACGAACAAAAGATTCTTGGTAGGAATACCCTCAATTCGTAAGAATGCAATCAAATGGTGTAATTGAAAGTTGATCAAACCATGATTTAACTTCATACTTTAAACGTCTATAGATTAAAGACTAAATTGGAGCATACTTACTCGACATATGGTTTAACTTGATTGCAATTGATCAAGACATGAACATGTGCCGATAGATGTTCTTTTACGATAAGTATTTGGTTGACTTCTTTCCCGAGTGCGACGGGTTTGCTAAAAGACAGATAAAGTGAGCGCATGTCTTTCTTCTTCAACCTCCCTTTCATTTCTATTATTTTTGACAACATAAAATTGTTGAAATAATGTGAACAGAAAATAGATGGTTTCACGGTGTAGGTAAACTGCATGCAAATCGATCCTTCACTCTAGATTTATTCTTCAGCGATCGTTTATAATCACCCATTAATCTACATATGAACAAATAGTCATACTAATTAATAAAAATTAATTAAAATAGTCATACTAATAAAAATTTAATTAAAATGTTGAAATAGATAATTACCTCTCAAATGGATACATCCACCTATAATGAACTGGTCCACCAAGTCTTGCTTCATATGCTAGGTGAGCCTAGTAGATGCTCCATGGAATCAAAGAAACCGGGAGAAAATATTCTCTCCAACTTACAGGATGATGAAAGGAATATTCTGCTCCATCTTAATGAGATCATCCATTCTCAATGTTGAAGAGCACATATTCTTAAAAATTGACTCACTTCAATAAGTGGTTCCAAAACACACTTTGGTAGTGAACTAAAAGCAATTGGAAGCAAACACTCCATGAATACATGGCAATCATGACTTTTCATCGCATACATCTTCCCGGTGTTCACATCGGTACATCTTGCAAGGTTAGAAGAATAACCATCCGCATCCTCAATCCTTTCAACCATCGACAAACATCTTTCACTTCATCGGTGTTAGACGATGTTTGGCTTTTGGTTTTAACATCTTCCCATTAGCCATTTCCACCAAATTCAAATCGGATCGATATTTGCTACAAAAAAAGCGAGAATCCAATCTAGCCTTATTATTGTCTTTAGTTTTATCTTTCACATTCATCACGATCATAAATATGTTATCAAAGAAATTCTTCTCAATGTGCATAACATCGAGATTGTGCCTCAACAGATTGTCTTTCCAATATGGGAGATTCCAAAATATGCTTCTTTTGTCGATTATGCACTTGTCCATAACCATGCGATCTTTCAAGTTCGCTACCTCGGTGACTTGTGGCAAGTCCATAACTCGCTCTATATTTCACCCAGTGTCACCAAAGGCGGTGGTCCATCTTTTCAACTACCTTGTTCTTGAAGGCCTTCTTGTTCTTTCTAAATTGATGATCCGACGGTAAAAATCTACGATGCGAGTCAAACCAAAAAGTCTTGCCCCGTATTTTAGCGAAAAACGCCTTTGTGTGTTCCATGCAATGGGGACATGCCAATTTCTGCAGTGAGTCCCCAACCGCACAACATACCATAAGCGGGAAAGTCGTTAATTGTCCACATCAACGCCGCTCTCATCTTAAAATTCTCTTTCGTCTTTGCATCATATGTCAAAACACCCCCACAATCTCTTGAGATCATCAATCGAGAGTTCCAAAAATATATCAATGTTAGCTTTTGGATTATTTGGACCGGTATCGAACAAGTCAAAAACATAAACGGTTTAGTCATGCACATCTCGGGAGGAAGATTGTAAGGGTAACAATGGTAGCCAACAAGAGTAGGGAGAAGATGATGCTTGGATATATGGAGTAAATCCATGAGCACAATCCAAGTCGAACATTTAGTGGAGTGCGAGGCAAAATCTGAATGCACTAAATCAAAGTGTTTCCATGCTTCACCGTCGGATGGGTGGCGCAAATGTCCGAGGTACCCTATTATCATAATGCCAAGTCATTTTCTGCGCAACTTGATCGATGCAAACATTCTTTGCAACCTTGGAATTATAGGCAAATAGAACATCGACTTCACAGAATGGGTTTATAATTACGTTTTGCCCTTTACGAAAATGATACCTCGTAGTCCACGAATTTGCATTCAAGTAGCTCACCGTCATTTTTACCAAACTCGTTGTTGTAATACAACATGTGACCTTTCTCACAACAATCAATCTTCTTAAAATCCAATCCCAGCTTCGAAACTAACATCTTTGCTTCATAATAATTTTTTGGCAAATTATCCTTATTAGGTGTTGCATCCATCATCATTTTAGTCACATACTCTAAACCCACTTCAGAAATACTACTCACGGACTTGAGAGCTAAAAGCTTAACACACATAGATAATTTTGAATCTGGCGAGCCTTGAACAACGGTTTGTTTGAATCGATAACAAATTATAAAATCTCACGTGCTTTCTTCATTTGGAAGTTCTTCATGATTGTCATACTGAGGCTCATCAAATGGCACATTCACCCCAAGACCATCACAAATCATGTTTTTCATCGACTCAATATTTTCATTACGTGAAACACCAACACCATAATTGCTTGAAGCTCCGACGTCAAAATTTGGAAGTCGTTCTCCATGGTCAGTCCAAATCCTATAATTAGGCCTAAAGCCCCATTGATACAAGTGACATCTGATTTCCTCATCAGTCCTAATAGGTACACCGTCGCATTTTAAACATGGACATCTAACCCCATTTTCCTCTCTAGCCAAATCATGTTGCCACGCTACCACAAGAAACTGTTCAACCCCAACAACAAAAGATTCCTTCAAACCCGCTCTTCTCGAATATAACCGATCATACACCCAATCACGATTCAATTAATACCAATTCATCTACACACATTTTAAAAACGTGTTACATTCCCATAACATTGCCAATAACATATATCAAGTTAGTGACATCGATATCATCGCAGTGGAGATGATTTCGAGCCGAATATGGGGTCGAGGCGAATGACAAAACCCTTTTCCATCCAAGTAGTGAAGGAAGTTATTTCGAACTCCCAACCTTACCGTTGTTAGTATTGTCTCGCAATTATCTCAATGGAGATGATTTCGAGCAAAATATGGGGGTGAGGGACAGCACCTCACCCTTTTCCATCAACAACACACAGTCATCTAACCTAGGGTTCAACAACTTAACACAATTAACAACATACACAATTTTCAATTACTAACAACAATCATCTCTAACAACATAGTTTCCCAAACAACATTCACTCAATTTTAACTCACATCTCACACTCAATCCTACAACCTTTAAAACAACAAGTTTATTTTAACAACAACAACCTTGATTCTAACTCACATTTCACACTCAATTCAACTAACATTTCACAACAATAATTAATCCTAATACTCAATTATTGTTGAGATAAAATCCTTTTTGATATATGGTTTTAATGATAACAAACCTTATGAACTAAAGCTTAAGTATTCTGAATGGTGCTCTACTAATGGGTGTCTTGAGTTTGTTGAAAAGAACAGGTTTCTTTCAAGTGGACATGCTAGAAGCAAATTAGATCAATCCATTGCATGTCATTCTCAACAAATTGAAGAATCAGAGTAGCGCCAACAAAGTTACAAGAATAGTAATGCAAGCTTCATGAAGACATATTATCTTTACTATTACAATGTGTGGGACTAGGAAATTCACAAAGAGAAAAGAGAAGACATTAGGCAATCAAAGTAAATGCAAATCATCTAAGTGAAATCCTATCAAGAGAGTCCTAATAACCTAATGACTAGATGGATCAAAGGTTTCTACAAGTCTCTACAAAGGAGATTCTCATAGTCATTAATCAGGTTATATTCTACCAAATGCTCTCTTACTCAAAGGTTCAAAAGCTTATCAAGAAGCATATCAAAGAGCAAGTCTAAAACATGCAAAAAGTCAAGGGTAGAAATAAACATAAGAAGGTTCACATATGAGAAGGTTCAATAGTTAAAGAAGGTTAAAATAGTTGGAGAAGGTTCAAAGATAAGAAGGTTCAAAAAAGCAACCTACTCTAGGAAACTTCAACAACTAAAGAACAATCACTCTCATTGATGAATTGAAGAAGAGGTACTCAATGATTTTTCCTAAAAGCATCAAAGTTTATTGGGTTGAGGAATAATCATTTGAGAAAGTTTGACTAAGTCAACAGAAGGTTTGACAAAGTCAAGAGAAGGTATTAGAAAAAGAGAAGGTAATAAATGATTCTTCCTAAGAGCATCAAAGTTCATTTATTTAAGGAATAATCATTTGAGAAGGTTTAACCAAGCCAAGACTTAGCAAACTAAGGCTCTACCATGGTCTACAATATTGGTATATTATAAAGGTAGAAAAGCCTTGAGAAGGTTAACTCATGAGAAGCTTAAAAAATAAAGTCAACAGAAGGTTTGACTTTTCTCTGACGAATAGGTTGGTTGAAAGTCAAGCGGAAGGTTGACTAAAAGTCAACACAAGGTTGACCAATAGTCAACGAGAAAGTTTGATTGAAGTCAACGAGAAGGTTGACCTATTCCATAAAGAGGTGCTGAAAGGTTGATTGAAGAAGCTTAAAAGAAAAAGTAACTTTCTACGAGAAGGTTGGTGAAAGTCAAATGAGAAGGTTGACCAGAAAGTCAACGAAGGTTGACCAAAAGTCAACAAAAGTTTGACTGAAGTCAAAAGAAGTTTGACTAACAAAACACCTTGGAAGTATAAGTTCAAAGTTAAGAAGGTTAAAGTGAAGGAAGAAACAATGTTTAGAAGGTTGCTGGAAACCATATCAAAATTATCCCAAACACATTAACTCTTCTTGAATGATCTTAAGGTGAATTAAATGAAGATTCCAAGTCATAAAATGTGCTGAAAGTTTGAATATAAAAGGAGGTAATGAATGATTATTCATATGGCACATTTAAGGTGTTTATTCATGCAAGGAAGCTTCAGAAGGTTGATTCAAATTAATTCCAGTCATCCAACGGATATAAGCTGAAACATGGTTGTAGAGTAGACTACTAGAGGAGTACAATGTCGAGAAAAGAAGGTTGAATGTGTCGGTTAAAGCATAAAGACAGGACTTGAAGAAGTTCAACAAATCGATCGACTTTTGTACACTTACTTAAAGTCACTCCTATGGACCAAAGGATACTCCAAAGAGTTCCATTCAAGTTTCTAACGACTCTATTCAACTCCATTCAAATTTCTAACAGCTATATTCAGTCTCCATGGCTATTTAAAGGCTGGAATTCGAAAGTTCAAGGCATGAGTTTGGGTTGGAACCTCTCATCTTTCAAGCTTCTCAAAGAAACATCCAACCTTCTCATCCCACACTCCAAGCTTCTAATGTAAAATTCTGGGATTCTTTTAGTGAGTGTGTGTTAGCTTGATGAGCATCATTGTATACACTTTGTGTAATTTATTCTCAAGCTCTTAAACATCCCAAAACCCCAAAACCCTTATTGTAAACATTATCTTGTAAATATCTCACCAAACTACCTAGAAAGAAAGGTGAGTGTTAATGAGAAAATACAACATGTGTAGTGTTCTATCAAGCTACCTAAGGAGTAGGTGAGTGTTGATGAGAAACTACAATGTGTGTGTTGTTCTATTAAGCTACCTAGGATAGGTGAGTGTTGGTGGTGATTATACTTGATAAGGTGAATCTTAGGTAACTAGTGGAGAGTTTCTAAGAGAGTGGAAACAGCTAGGCGTAGCTGTGTAAGAGTGCACTAGGCTGTTGTGTGTGATCAAAGCTAGTGGTGGTGAAGTCTTTTGTGTGTTGATCAAAAGCAAGTGTAATGACTATTTGGAAAATAGTGGAAATACTCACGTGGACGTGGGGAGAGGAGTAGCCAGGTTTGGGTGAACCTCTATAACTCTACTGTGTTATTTACTAGCTTTCCTTACTATCTTCTAACATGCTATAACATATTCACCATTGTCCAAACTATGAGAAGGTTGATTTATTCAACCTTCTGAAAACGGTTTTTAACTAAGAACTTATAATCTATGATTTAATCTCAAAGTTAAAACCAACATATCTCTTACAAGCTATTATTCATGACTATCCCTCATCATTAAGAAGTTAGTATCCTATATTGATTATCTATTGTTACTAACCTTCTTCATTGAGTAGTTAGTGTTTTATATTGATCATCTATTGTTACTAACCTACTCAAGTATTTTATGCATAAAACATATCTTTGTTTTAAAAAGCATTTATAGAAGCTTCAATCTGAAATGTTCTCATCCTCATAAGCTTCTCTACATTAAAGAGTTTATCCTTCACATATATATTTCTTGGTAATATGTTCCTCAAGTTATCAAACACTAAATTACCATGTTCAACAAAAGGATAAAATTCATATGATGTACAAAATGTTTCTATGCATAAATACAACACAAGACTCATTAAGAATTGAACTTACTTAACTAGAGATGGTTCAATGCATGGAACCTACTCAAGAAGAGTATGTCTTGTGAAATTGTTTTAAGCTAACTATCTCATCTCCAAGTATCAACTTGAGAGGACATTTTCTAAGTTGCAGGTTATAAATTTTCAAAGGGTCACAATTCAACCCCCCCTTCTTGTGACTCTATATGCCACTTCAATTATAACTTACAGTTCACACTCAATCCAATAACCTTTAAAACAACAAGTTTATTTTAACAACAACAACAAATTCTAACTCACATTTCACTCTCAATTCAACACACATTTCACAACAACAATTAATCCTAATACTCAATTATAACTCACAATTCACAAAAATACTCAATTCTAACACATAACACCAATTTTTTTTAAAAAAACTAACCGCTATGAGATTGACGTCCGGTGCGGTGGTTCGGTGATGGTGCGCACTCCGGTGCGGTTGTGAAACTTCAAACACCAAAATTCAATCCTAACCAATTTCAATTTCAAGGAAAAAATATATTAAAACAAATTCAATAAAAAATTAAAATTAAATCAATATCATAAAAAATTAAAATCAAAACTTACAAGAAGGGGGAAGGGGGCCTCCGGTGGTGGTGGTGGTGGTAGTGGTTGTGTGGTGGAAGACGAGGGGAAATGAGAAATGGTAAGAGAGAGAGAAAGGAGATAAATAGGAGCTTTGGTGACGGTGGTTTCGTGAGTGGTGGTGGTTTCGTGGGTGGTGGTGGTTTCGTGGGTGGTGGTGGTTGTGTGATGGTGGAAATGAGGGTTTAGGTTTGGAGAGAAGGTGGAGAGAAGAAGAGTGAAAGTAGAACTTGTAAGAGAGAGAGGATAGGAAATGAGAGAAGAGGGTTTAGGGGGTGAAGAGAAGAAGAGGTTTGGGGGTCGTGGGTGGTGGTGGAAATGAGGTTTGGGTGGTGTGGTGTGAGGTGAGGTGAGAGAGAAGAGCGAAAGAGTGAGAGAAGAGTGAGGTGAGAGAGAAGAGTGAAAGAGTGAGAAAAGGCTTCGATCGGTCAAAAATCCCCATGTGTTAGCGACAGATTTAGCGACGGAAATTCGGTCGCTAATCCGCGCGTTTCCCAAGAGCGTACAACGGTCAGAAATTTAGCGAGGGACCAAGCTAATTCCGTCGCTAACTGCTTTAAAATTTGTGCAGCAGAATTTGAAAATGGCGCCATGCATTTAGCGACGGCCAGTCCGTCGCTACTGGCCTTATTTCTGTCGCTAATAACCTTACTTGCGAGGGCACTATTTCCCTCGCTAGTTCCGTTGCTAATTCCTGAGTTTGCGAGGGACCTAATTTTCCCTCGCTAATCCCCTATTTTTTATAGTGTTAGTTTGACGCTTGTGTTTTAGAAACACTTTGTTGAATTTTGTGTTAAGAAACTTGTAGAAATTTTAAGTTTCATGAATTGTATTGTAAGATATTTTAATTTCAATGGAATTTGAAGAATTTTCATGAATTTATTATGTGTTGCTGTTTGGAAATAATTTTGTATGTCAGGATTTTATAAATTGATCAATCGATTTCTATTAATAGTGCCAATTATTTTTTTTTTTAAAAATAGATATTTAGCATCGGTTGTTTAAACAATCGATGCTAAATGTAAATTTTAGTGACATTTAGCATCGGCTATTCCATGACCTTTGCTAAAAGTCACCAAAAATGGACTTTTAGCCTCGGTTATTAAGGATGACCGTTGCTAAAAGTCACCAAGATGGACTTTTAGCATCGGTTATTAAGGATGACCGTTGCTAAAAGTCACCAAGATGGACTTTTAGCATCAGTTATTAAGGTTGACCGTTGCTAAAAGTCACCAAGATGGACCTTTAGCATCAGTTATTTAAATAACCGATACTAATAGTATGTTTTCAAGACATAAAAAACACCAAAAAAAAATGTCATTTAGCATCGGTTTTTTGAAAATCCGATGCTAAAAGTCACATTTAGCATCGGTTATTTAACCGATACTAAATGTCAGACATTTAGTATCGGTCGAATTAGCATCGACAGATAACCGATGCTAAATGTGCAAAATAACCGATGCTAAAAGTCTTTTCTTCACTAGTGATTGAGGAAACCATCGTATTTGCATATAATAGGTTGAGATAGAGTTTAAGACTGATTTCACCAAAGTTACCCTTCCTGCTTTGTTTAATAGTTTATGCTTCCTAGAGGCTAGTCTCTATGTAATTTTTTCCTCTAGGAATTCATAATCCTTCCTCTTGAGACGGCCATGAAGCATAGGAAAACCCAAGTATTTCTCAAGAGAAAGAGTTCTTTTGATCCAAGTTTTAGAGACAATCAAATCCATCTTACTACTCCTAGTTGAAAAGGAGAAGAAGGCTTTTGATTTGGCAACATTAATTTTAAGACCAGATAGAAAAGCAAACTGGGTTAAGCTCTCAACTATATGGGTTGCCTTAGAAGCAGTAGCTTTGGCAAAAAGAAGCACATCTTCAGCAAAAAACAAATGTGAGAGAGGCGGTCCATTTCGAGACAACCTGACCAGTTTCCAATAGCCATCATCTACGAACTTGAGAATTTTCTGAGGGAGAGGGGATCCCCTGTCGAAGGCCTCTTGTAGGATTAAAATTCAGGAGCCTTCTGCCATTCCAAATGATTGAGAGAGATGAACTCGTGACACAGTGCATAATCAATTTAATGGTGATGGTAGAAAAGTCATTCTAATGCAAGCAAAACACTAAAAAGTCCCAGTTGACATTGTCATACGCCTTTTCAAGGTCTATTTTAAATGCCATGTCGCCTTTTTCCTTTTAGATGTGTGAGTTCCAAAAAAAGATTATTATAGGAAATTATTATCTTTGTCAAAAAGAGAAAGAAATTGTTATCATATCCCGACTTTTAAGTACTCCAAATAAGTTTTCTATTATTTAATTAGGATAATTAGAATTTTTAAGAAGAGAGTTAAAATTTTGTGATATTTGATCAAAAAAAATTATTAGTTTTTTATTAGATAAGAAACCTTTTCATTGACTGTGATTCCTCAAAGAAGGTGTGAAAGGAGATCGAGCGTTGGCTTGACATTCAACTACCAATATCCTTTTTCTTAAATCAACATTATATTTATTTTGGTGAGCTTTGTTCGGGGAAAAACTCTAAGAAGATCAAGTACTTGTTGTGGATGACAACTTGTTGGTGCATCTGGCTCGCCCAAAATGGACTCTGCTTTAGATGGAAAGTCGCCAACACTGATTCGATTGTGGGTCGTATTAAATATTTGTCTCGGTGTTGGTTTATTTACGGGCGGGGTAGAGATTCTAGATTGTCTCCGCCTCTCTGCTGGAACAATGCTTTGACTTGTATCAACAATTTCTAAGTTCTTTGTGTATTTGTGTTTTTTTTTACAAAAATTTAGTTACTCATAATGAGGTTTTGATCAAAAAATAGTTACTTTAAATTATTCATAACTAAGTGGTCCTCCTTCTGTGGAGCACTTAGTTACTCATGATGTTATTGGAGTTTTTACTCCGCGTGTAGTTACTGTGTAGTTTCTTGGGCGAAAGCTCTCTTTAAATTAAAAAAATTGGGTTTATTTGTACCCCCACACAAAGCCCATCTACCCCCACATACTCTGCGAAAAGACTACAATACCCTTAACAAAATTTAAAAACTCCAAAATATCCTCAGCTCCAAAAAAAATATACATAGGAATCGTATATACCCCCCTAAATTTTTTTGTAGTCAAATAAAAAATAATTAAATTATTTAAAAAATTAAAATTATATATTTTAAATAAAAATAAATTAGATATGAATAATTTAGGCTAAAAAAATAGGTTTAGTGTGTAGTTCGTTAACACGTGACGATGTTATACATCGAACGAATAATTTACGATAACAAATCAGTTTTCGTGCGACCTACTCCGATCGTAATGAAACCACAACCATTAAATCCGAAAAAAATCAAGGACCAAAATTATTTTTTAAGGACCAAAAAATCAAGGACTAAAAAATCAAGGCTCAAATTCCCACATTCAATCATTTACTATTTTTTATTAATTTTTTTAATTTTTCATAGTCCCCAAAAAATCTAAAAAAAATTGCATAGACTTATTTTGGTTTTGCTAGATTTTTAGTGGTGTTTTTATAATTTTTGGCTTAGTTTTGACTCTTTAACGTATTTTTAGTAGCCTTTTTATAACATTTTTTTTAAAAATTGAAACAAATCATATTAACAAAAATATATATAAAAATAAGTCGTATATACCCCCACAGCTAGGTATATACGACTTGTTAAAATACAAATCGTATATACCAAGGTGTGGGGGTATATACGATTTGTTTTAAAAACTCCCATCGTATATATGTTATCTAACGTATATATGATTCCTACAAAATGTGAGTCATATATATGTTAGATAACATATGTACGATTGATATTTTTTTTAAAAAAATACGTTTTTTAAGGGTATTTTGGGGTTTTCAGGGGTATGTCTGGGTAGATGGTGATAGTTATAAATTTAACTGATTTTAATCATATAAAAATGTTAATTTAAATTATTAAGCATTTTTATGTCATTAATTATTTTTAATTAATATAACCCAAAAAGGAAAACTACATAAATGATTGATAATTTCCCAATAGGTGATTTTAAAATTTAAATTAATAAGGTTCGATTTGATGTTTGAGATTTTAAAAGATTTCAAAAGATAGTTTATAGGAAATTATTATCTTTGTCAAAAAAGAAATAAATTGTTACAGTATTCTGACTTTTAAGTAATCCAAATAAGTTTTGTATTTTTTAATTAGGATAATTAGAATTAGAATCTTTTATAGATAAAAGTAGAATATAGATGGAGCATTTAGGCGGGAAAAAGTCTGCTAAAATGAGGGTATTTTAGGAAATCCAATTTTAGGTCATTAATGTTATTATCTAAGCAAACCAATAGTTCAACACCCTATCCAATTTTCAATGCGCATTTATTTGCAATTCATTTCCCAATACACATTCATTAAATAATTTTACAAAAAACGAAAAAAAAACATTGCTTCAAAAAAACGAAAAAAAAAACATCTTTTATAGATAAAAGTAGGATACAGAGGGAGTAATTAGGCGGGAAAAAGTCCGCCAAAATGAGGTTATTTTAGGAAATCAAATTTTAGGTCATTAATGTTATTATCTAAGCAAACCAATAGTTCAACACCCTATCCAATGCGCATTTATTTGCAATCCATTTTTTATTGATAAAAGTATCTTTTATAGATAAAAGTAGGATACAGAGGGAGCAATTAGGCGGGCAAAAGTCCGCCAAAATGAGGGTATTTAAGGAAATCCAATTTTAGGTCATTAATGTTATTATCTAACCAAACCAATAGTTCAACACCCTATCAAATTCTCAATGCGCATTTATTTGCAATCCATTTCCCACTGCGCATTTATTTACAATCAATTTCCCAATGCACATTCATTAAATAATTTTACAAAAAACGAAAAAAACATTGCTTCAAAAAAACGAAAAAAAAAAACATTTTTTATAAATAAAAGTAGGATACAGAGGGAGCAATTAGGCGGGCAAAAGTCTACCAAAATGAGGGTAATTTAGGAAATCCAATTTTAGGTAATTAATGTTATTATCTAAGCAAACCAATAGTTCAACACCCTATCCAATTCTCATTGGGCATTTATTTTCAATCCATTTCCCAATGCACATTCATTAAATCATTTTACAAAAAACAAAAAAAAATATTGCTTCAAAAACACGAAAAAAATATTGAATTAAAAAAAGAGCAAGAATAGTCTTTTTTATCGGTAAATGTCAGCAACCATTCTAAAAAGAAACAACTGAATAAACATTCATTTTGGAAATGCTTTAATCGAACGATAAATTGTTACAGCGAAATAAAAGCAATGTTTTTTCATGCCCACAACTTTAATTGAATATAAATATTATTAATTTATTCTATTTTCATGTTTATTCACTTCAAAAAATGATAATTAGGGTTTGACTTAGATGTACTCTTATCAAGCCCACAACTTTGATTTAAGGGTTTGACTTATTTTCATGCGTTTTCTGATTTGTTTTCAGTATTCTCACTTTTTGTTTATTTGTCCATTCAGGAAAGTTTGTCAAGGAATCAAAGTTCTGAATTGAAAAGTGAGTATCTTGGTCGGAAAAAGAATCATGAGACATGGAATTGATGAATAAAACAAGGAACACCGTTGATAACTCATATTTATATGAGTTATTTATACCTTTATTCCTTAAATTAACGTAAGTTCTCAAGTCATAAGTGTGTCTTATTTGTATATTTTGTTAGTTTAAGATAAAGAAGGGCTAATTACTGTTTGGTTATTAATTTGGCACACATCTGGTGCCCTTGTGAATGTTTTAATGTGTTTGTTAGCGTTACAGCGTCAAGCGTTATAACGGTGAAAGGCAGGACCAACTAAGTATCAAAGACAAAAGTTCATTTTATATAGAGTTATTCATCTATTTTAACTTAGGTTATTGCTTATTTTCAAGTACATTAATATATAAATATAGCTTATTTATTAAGAAACAACATTTTAGAGATCCAAATGATTAGGACAATTAACTAGGCATAAATACACATATCTTGTTAGGTTTGATGTTTTTGTTCGGTCAAAGACTCAACTCGCAGCGAGTGGAAACACTTGCCAACACTAGGAGTGGAAACACTGCCTACACCTGCAAAATCTAGCAGTTTGTACCAAAACATCCAAGGACCATTTTGATGCTTCCACACTTGAATTGTGACGGCATGCCTAGTCACCTAGAGCAGAGCCACTTGCAGAAGTCGGCGATAAACATAAAAATCAAGTTGCAAGGCTCACTTATCTAAAAGACATGTGGCACTTCTCCAATGGACCTCCCCTTATGTTCTACATGCAAGCGACCACAACTGAGCTACTTGCTTCATTGGTTGTCTGAATTTATCCAAGGTTGGTCCCCTCAGTTGATCTTACGCGCCAAAGGAAACCCCTCAAGGGAGGAAAGCTTTAGTGCCTATAAATAGAGACCATATCTTCACTTGAAAATCATCCTTCATCCTTCATTTGTATTTCTTCATTTGTTTCTGAAAGGATCACTTAGTTTTAGTTTAGTTTAGTTTAGTTTTAGTTTTTCTTTACGTTTCTGAAGAGAAGGAAGGTAAGGAGGTGCTTGACAACCACTCCCTTCACTTCTACTAGAAGGAAACTTGTGTAAGGAACTCATATTGTACTTCAACTAGGGAAACTCATGCAAAAGATCTTCTATTCGAGTAATCTCTCTCCTTTTAAGTTCTTTTGCTATATTACTCATTTGATTATGCTCTTTGCAGATTTTCTCTATTATATTATGAGTAACATGAGCTAAATTCCCGTAAGTTGAGATGTTATAACCTTGTAATAAACTTCTAAATATGTTATTATGGTTTATGTAGTGTATGCACTTTAATTCTTGTGTGATACTTCTTTCAACACTTATTCTGGAATTGATCACTTTGGAATAGGTAAACTTGTGGCGCGGACATGGGTTACATTTATGAACTCAAGAATTAATAGGAATGAGAGTTTATAACAACTTCTTTGTTGAACCAGTTTTAATAAAGATTTGATTGTTAAAACCGTGTTAAGTCCTAGACATAGGATAACATAGTTCTTAGGGTGATACAGTGGGATCTTAAGGGACAAGAGTGAACTTATTTAGCATGCCTAGACATAGGAAGCTTGTAATGAAACTCAAAGAAATCTTGAAAGGTACACACTATTGCAGCTGCATCCAGTGTGGAAACACTGCATACTCCACTATAACACTTAGAAGTAAATTACTTGGTGAAAACATCTCAACTACTTTATCTAACAGATTCCTTACACTCTTTATTGTTTATATTGTTTTTACTTACTTGAAACTCCCAACCAAACTTGTGCATAGTGTAGACATACTAAGTGTACACTCTGAACTCAACAAAAATTTACATTACATAATCCTTGAGGGTTCGACCTTTCTTATCACTTTATTACTTGTGTGACTATGTATACTTGCATATATTTCACCACACCAGCTATACACGCTGACAGGCTCGGCTTCTCATTGGCTAGCGAGGGACACTTGGCATTTGGAGAGTGGAGAATATCTTTGGTTGGTGAGATGTGTCAATCACCTTTTTGCATAAAGTACCTTTTTTGGAGATACACACAAGATCTTCTACTTCTACACCACTTCACTCCCACCTTGAAGCAAGAGAGAGTTTTGGAAGAAAAACTTGACACCCTTCTCCTCCATTGAAGCACTTTCAAGCTTTTATATTTATGTGATAGTTTCCCATTTTTCTCGCTGTTAAGATGATGTTATAGCTTCGTCTCTGTTTATGAGTTGGAACCTTCGGTTTGTATCTTTTGCAACCATTTCTCTTCTTCTTGTTTACGGTAATATGAGTTATTTAACATGTATTTTGTTGATGATGCTCAACATGAGCTAAACACTTGTAGTTAATTTGCTTTAAGTTGTAATGAACTTTTAGTATTGCGTTTATAATATTTCACGTTTTGCGTTTCAATCTTTGCATTCTAATTCTTTCAAACTTGTTTCGGGGTTGGCCACTTAAAATGAGTACATTTATGGGTACAGAAATGGTCCATGAATCGAACTCAAAGATTGATATGAATGAAAGGTTGTTTAAAGACATTTAAACAACGGTTGATTTATCTAGACATAGAAAAGCAATAGTTCATAGGGCAAAAGCTGTGGGTTCTTTATTATACAGGGGTGGACTTATTTAGAACCTAGACATAGGAGTCTTGTAAACCACGGCGTTAGTGACCCGAAAGGCACAATATCAAATGCTACAGCGCTTGACGCTATAGTGTTTGACGTTATAACACGTTACTTTTGGGGATTTACTTAGCAACAAGCAGTCCAACTTATCTCTCTCATATTTGAACTACTCTTTTAACTGTTCTATTCAACACACCTTTTTACTGTTACTTGTGACTATACAAATTTTGTTACTTATGTCACTAGTGTTAGTGTAAGTTAAACTTTAAAATTAACATCAATCCCTGTGGAGACGATCTCTACTTTTATCACTATATTACTTGACGCGATTGTGTACACTTGCACAACTACTTTTCGCGTAACAAGTTTTTGGCGTCGTTGCCGGGGATTGCATTTAATTTTTATTGTTTAAAAATTCTTGCACTCTTAGTGAGATTTTACTCTGGTATTTGTTTCTGGTGTTATAACAGGAAGCGTCAGAGCCACCTGATTTGGAGTTTGATCCAGAACCTGAGAGAAGATTTAGAAGATTGAGACAACAACAAATGCTACAACAACTCAGACCAACCATGTCAAAGATGTGGGAGGATACCACTAGGTCCCTTCACCTACACTGAACCAGATGAAGAATATTGGTACAGAGACAGATTCATAAACCAAGGTCCTAACCAAATGGTGAATGACAGAGGACCAATGGACAAGAATGGAAACAAGCATCACTAGGCCTACTGTGACTGCAACTCATTTTGAATTCAAGCCTATGATGTTCAAAATGCTCCAAACCAATGGACAATTTGGAGGTTCTACTCAAGAGGACCCATTTGCCCATTTGAGAAACTTCTTGGAAGTTTGTAGTAACTTCATCATACCTGGCGTTAGTGAAGATGCCTTTAGGCTAAAACTCTTCCCGTATTCCCTGAAAGATATAGCCAAGTCTTGGTTAAATTCCTTGGAATCTAACTCTATCACTACTCGGGAAGAGATGACAAAAATATTTTAGAAAAATATTTTCCACCAAACAAAAACGCCAGGATGAGGAATGATATTACATCTTTCAAGCAAAAAGATGGTGAAACATTGCATGAAGCGTGGGAAAGATGGAAGGAGTTAATAAGGAAATGTCCACACCATGGGATTCCAAAAGTTATTCAAATGGAAACTTTCTACAATGGGTTGGAGGCACAAACAAGATCAATGTTGGATGCCTCAGCTGGGGGTGTGGTCCTAAATTCTTCCTACAATGAAGCATGTGAGCTCATAGAAAATATTGCTATCAACAGTGAAAGGTTATCTCCTGTGAAAAAGGTAGCTGGGGTTCATTATTAAGTGAGTGAAGTTTCTCCTCTTACTCTCACAAATATGATCAAAGGGTTGAGTACTGCTAACGCTATAGCGTCTGATGCTGCTATTGAACAAGCTCCTCCTAGAGAAACCAGTTGTGTTTATTGTGGGGGAGGCCATCTTTATGAAGAATGCACAACAAACCCTGCATCTGTGAATTATGTGGGATACAACAAGGGCAACAACCCTTATTCCAATACTTACAACCCTGGGTGGAAGAATCATCCCAATTTCAGATGGGGTGGAAGAATCATCCCAATTTCAGATGGGGTGGAACCAATGCTGCTACCACAAGTTCTAGTGCTCCAGCTATTCCCCCAGAATTTCCTACTCAACAGTGTCAAAGACAACATGCCCCACCTATGGACAACTCAATGGAATCTTTACTGAGGTCTTTCATTAGTGATTGCAAAACCACTATGCAGCACTCCATGAAGCATCTATAAAGACCCTAGAGAACCAAGTTGGGCAAATTGCATCCGCTCTCTAAAAGGCCTAGTGGTGGACTTCCTTCCACTACTGAAGCCTCAACATCTCAAGCACCAGGTAAAGAACACGTGAAGGCCATAACTCTGAGAAGTGGTAAGGATATTAATGTTGCACCCAAAGCTGCTGGGTCAGGTGTTGCTGAGAAAGAAAAGAATTCTACTGATGTTATAACACCTAACGTTATAACGGTGGTGATAACTCATATTTATATGAGTTATTTATGCCTTTATTCTTATAATTAAAGGGAGTTCTTGAGTAATTTTAGTATCTTACTTATCTTATTATTGTATTTGTAGGAAAAGAAGGGCTATAATCTATTTTGTGTTAATTTGGCACATTTGGTGCCCTTGTGAACAATTTAATGTGTTTTGTGAGTGCTGTAGTGTTAAGCGCTATAGCGTTTGACGCTATAGCGGTAAGAAGGCAGGCCAGCTGAGTATTTAAAGCAAAAGTGCATTTTTGGCGCCAAGCTCTTTATTCCAAATCTCGTTTACTGTGCCTACTGTTCAGTTGACACGATCGGATTTTATTGGACATCACCTTTTGTACTAACTTTGGAAACACCAACTACAACAACTCCTTCTTCTCCCACAATCCCATAACCTTCGAAGATAGAGAGAGTTTTAGAGAGAAGAACTTGACATATTTTCTCCTCCATTAAACACTTTCAAGATTTTATTTTTATTGTAATTTTTCGTTTACCATTCTCTTCGGTGTAGAACTGACGTTATAGCATTGTCTTGGTGGATGATTTGGAAGCTTCGGTGTGTATCTTTTGCCACCATTCCTTCTCACTTTGTTCATGGTAATATAAGTGTTCTATCTTGTATTGTCTTGATGATGTGTAACATGAGCTAAACACCTTGAGTTGGATTGCTTAAGTCTTTGTAATGAACCATTAGTATTGTATTTATAATATTTCATGTTTTGTGTTTCAATCTTTGTGTCATACTTCTTTCAAACTTGTTTTAGGGTTGGCCACTTAAAATGGGTACATTCGTGGGTTCAGACATGGTCCATGGATAGATTTCAAAGATTGATATGAATGAAAGTTTGTTTAAAGACATTTAAACAAAGTTTGCTCCCTCTAGACATAGAAATGCAATAGTTCATAAAGCGAAAGTTGTGGGTTCCTCATTATACAGGGGTGAACTTATTTAGAACCTAGACATAGGCATCTTGTAATGAAACCCTGGCGTTAGTGACTGAAAAGCCCAAAAATCATTTGCAACATCGCTTGACGCTATAGCGTGTGACGTTATAACGTTGTGCTATTTGGGAATTTACTTAGATAAAGCAATCCAACTTACTTCTCTCATATCTTAAAACCACTTTTTTATTGTTTCCTTAAACAATCACTTTTCACTGATAACTTGTGATTACAAATATTTGCTACTTGTCCACTAAGTGCTAGTTTAGCTTAAACTCTAAAATTAACATCAATCCCTGTGGAGGACGATCTTTACTTATCATTATATTACTTTTTGCGATTGTGTACACTTGCACAACTACTTTTCGCACAACAAGTTTTTGGCGCCGTTGCCGGGGATTGCATTTAATTTTTTATTGTTTAAGAATTCTCGCATTCTTAGTGAGATTTTACTCTGGTATTTGTTTACGTGTTATAGCGAGAAACGTTATAGCGTATGCCCGAGCGAGCCACACGATTTTGAGTTTGATCCGAACTGAGAGAAGATTCGGAAGGTTGAGGCAAAGAACAAAGGGTACAACAACTCAGGCCAACTATGTCTGAGCATTTCACTGCAACTACAGGTAGAGGTACTCTTGGTGGAAGAACTCCTTCTCAAGCTGGAGGCAGAACTCCAAGAGGAGGAAGAGCACAAAGAGGTGGAAGGCAAGGTCCTTTTACTTTTACTAAACAATATGAAGAATATTGGTACAGTAGACGATTCATGAACCAAGGACACGATCAAATGGTAAATGACAGAGACAAGCTAATGAGAGACTATGCTGTTTTTGATCCAACCTCAATGGAAACAAGCATTACCAGGCCTGCTGTAACTGCTACTCATTTTGAGTTTAAGCCAATGATGTTCCAAATGCTCCAAACCAATGGTCAATTTGGAGGTTCCACTCAAGAAGATCCCTTTGCTCATTTGAGAAATTTTCTGGAAGTTTGTAGTAACTTCATCATACCTGGCGTGAGTGAGGATGTTTTTAGGCTAAAACTCTTCCCATACTCTTTGAAGGATAGGGCAAAAGCTTGGTTAAATTCCTTGGAATCCAACTCTATCACAACTTGGGAAGAGATGACAAAGAAATTTTTAGAAAAATACTTTCCTCCTAACAAGAACGCCAGGATGAGGAATGATATTACATCCTTCAAGCAAAAAGATGGTGAAACATTGCATGAAGCTTGGGAATGATGGAAGGGCTAAGGAAATGCTGTAACACCCCAATGCTACCCATTCGTTTTATTAAACATCAGAGTGCCAAATTTACAACTAAGCACGTATTGGAGTATTACATATTGACATTTTTAAAACTCAAACAACTTATTATCAAATAGAACATTCAAAAACCAATAACGTAGTTCTCATTTAACGATAATGAGATACGTAGCATGTCATATCATCTCAACATCATACAATCCAGAAAAACCAACAAAATAATAAAACAATAGTCTATAGTAATAAAACAGCTAATAAACTAGTGTTCGTTTCCCCCAGGTGCTACGTATCAGAGCAAAACGACACAGACTCGATAGGTGAAGGAAGAGAAACCCTTCACACGTGTGTACCTGCACGTTACTACAAAGGGTAACATTCAACAGAAAAGGGTGAGTCTCTAACAGCATAAAATGTATATGATAAATAGTATATTAGAGAATAGACAGCTATAATCACCACAGCACATCAACACTGTAATACAACTATCGCGGGCGGCACCAACAATCAACACATAAACAAAACAACCAGCAACGACACTATGGGTATGACGTATATGTATGAAATGCAACCCACATCGACGGGTATATGCATGTGGTACCAATCAACGTAAATAGCCTTTGTGGCTTCATAATCAACACTGAGCAAAGCTCTAAGGCCGAAGCCTACATCAACGTAATAATGCATTATGCCATGTATGAGACACCATGTACAACACACTGGAAACAATCCACAACACGTTTCTACGTTATGCACAACAACATCATCAACATCATCATTTGGTCATTTTTGACTCAATAGCAACAACATCAAATTTTAGTCTTATTTGACTCGCAACAACAACCTCAACAGCTTAGTCTTATGGACTCACAACAACAACATCAACAGTTTTGGTCTTATTGACTCACAACAACGACAGAAATTATTTAATCATTATTTGACACCACAAGACGTTACAACGCCAGGCAGCACAATATGACGCCCTTCAGAACACAAATCAGCAACTTAGACACACTTGGGCGCCAAACAGCACCAAAATTGGTGCTGGCGGCAACTCAGTGCCACCACAGGCGCACAAAACCACGGCAATCCGGTGCACAGCAGGCAACTGCGCCACCACAGGCGCACAAAAAACAGCAAAATGGCGCCCTGTGGCAACCTGCGCCACAGTGGGCGCCAAACAACAAGCAATTTGGCGCCTGGGGCATCCTGCGCCACCACAGGCGCCAAGCGACAGAAATCGGGCGCTGGGGCATCTGCGCCACCACAGGCGCCAAATAGAGCATCAACATGGCGCCTGGCAGCAACCTGTGTTGCGCCAGGGCGCCAAAAAACAAGTAACATGGCGCTAGCGAAGAACACATGTTTGCGCGAGCGCCAAAACCCGAAGAATATATGGCGCTGGTGGCGCCTAAAATACCTATTCCTTGATTTTTCACCAATTCCAACATCAAACAACCTTTGAATTCAACCATACATTCAATCATACAACAAATGGGCATTCAATCAACTTGTTGACATTTTGTCAAACACCTAGCATGCGTTCTAAGCTTCACTTATACATTCTATCAAACACCTTATGTGCAACGTTTTACAAACAATCTACTCAAGCAATCAACACTCAAAACAACACCAACAACATTCATATAATCATATATTGATCAAACATATTATCAAACATCTCCTAGGCATCATAGATTCTACCCTCCCATATACAACCCATCATACACCCTTTATACTATGAGACTCCCCTTACCTTAAGAATTGTTGGAGATGAAACCCTTCCACGAAATCACCAAGAAAACGCAGCAAACAAAGCCTCCTCTCCCTCGGTTTATGAACTCTTCTTCTCTCCCTCTCTCTTCTCAACGGCGCACGTTCCTTTCTTTCTTTTCTTCTCCTTCTCTTCTTTTCTTTTCCTTTTCTTTCTAAGTGAATGAGACAACTAAATTAGGCCTTATATATTTTGGGCTCATGCGATTGGGCCCTTTTTACACCCCCTTTCAATTGCTTCCACCACTCCCTAACATAACAAAATATTATATGATTAATTTAATATGATTAACCTCTGAAATAATTAAATAACTTAATTAAATAATTAATTAAATTATTTTTGAAGGCGTTACAAATGCCCTCACCATGGGATTCCTATAGTAATTCAAATGGAAACCTTCTACAATGGGTTGGAAGCACCAACAAGGTCTATGTTAGATGCCTCATCCGGAGGTGTGATTCTAAACTCCTCTTACAATGAAGCTTTGTGAGCTTATAGAGCGTATTGCCATCAACGACTCCTCATGGCCTACTTAAAGGTTAAACTCGCCAAAAGGTAGCGAGGGTTCACGAGGTGAGTGAAGTTTCCGCTCTCTCGGTTCAAGTGGCAACTCTCACAAATATGATCAAGGGTTTGGGTACTTGCAAAGCCTTATAGCATTTGGCGCTATAGCGCCTAAGGAATCAATCGTGGGCGCCATGAAACAAGCTCCACTGGAGAAACTACTTGTGTATATTGTGGAGGAGCCCACCTTTATGAAGAATGCACTACAAATCCTGCTTACATGAATTATGTGGGGTACAACAAGGGCAACAACCCTTATTCTAACACCTACAACCACGGTTGGAAGAACCACCCCAATTTCGGATGGGGGTATCATCGCCAACACAAGTACAAATGCTCCAATTATTCCACGGGTTTTCCACTTTCAACAAAGTCAAAGACAGAATGCTCCTGCTATGGATAACTCCATGGAATCTTTGCTGAGGTCTTTTATTAGTGATTGTAAAACAACTATGAAGACCCATGAAGCATCTATAAAGACTTTGGAGAACCAAGTTGGGCAAATTTCTTCTGCTCTCACTCAAAGGAAAAGTGGTGGACTTCCCTCCACTACTGAAACCTCAACATCTCATGCGCCAAGAAAAGAACATGTGAAGGCAATAACACTGAGAAGTGGTAGGGATGTGAATGATGCACCCAAAGTTGCAGGGTCAGGTGTTTCTGAAAAAGAAAAGAATCCTACTGACGCTATAGCGCCTGACGCTATAACGGTTGATAAAGGACCTGAACCTAAACTTGTGCCAGAATACCCTGCTCCACCTTATCCTCAAAGGAGAAGGCTTGGAGAGTTTGAAACAGTGGCCATGACTGGAGAATGTAGCATGTTGATGCAAAATAAGCTTCCAAGAAAATTAAAGGATCCTGGTAGCTTCACTATACCCTGCTCCATTGGAGATTTTTATTCAGGTCGTGCCTTATTCAGGTCGTGCCTTATGTGACTTAGGAGTAGGTTGGCAAATTTGATTTTCCTGTGGATTTTGTTATTTTGGATTTTGATGCAGATAAGGAGGTACCTATCATCTTAGGAGACAATTTACGCTCTGGGGGAAGACACTTATTGATGTCCGGAAGGGAGAGTCGACAATGAGGGTTAATGACCAAGAAGTCAAGATTAATGTTCAATGCCTTAAAGCTCCTCGAGGACAACAACAAGAATGCTCTTTTGTTGTTTCTCTTGACCAAGGTTCAAAACATTTTCAAAAAGCCAATGACCAATTGGGAAGAGTTACGAAAAACAATGATGAGCCCGAGTTTATTGAAGAAGGAGCAACTCGGAAGAAGAAATGATCATGAAAGAGGTTTGGGCTAGAAGATATGAGTCACTTGAACAAGAAAACTCAAACCTCAAGAAATGTGTTCCTTTCATAGTTCAACCACCAATCCTTGAGCTCAAGGAGTTACCTAAACACCTGAAATATGTTTATTTGGGGGAAAATGAGTCTCTTCCTGTAATCATCTCTTCTGGTCTCACCAAAGATCATGAGAATGAGCTCATTGCAACCCTAAAAAGACATAAGAAGGCTATTGGGTGGCAAATGGTGATATTCATGGGATTAGTCCAACTATCTGCATGCACATAATTGTTTTGGAGGAGAATTCTAAACACGACATTGAAGGCGCGAGGAGGGCTTAACCCTATAATGAAGGAAGTGGTGAAGAAAGAAATTCTCAAGTGGCTTGATGCAGGCATTGTTTATCCTATCTCTGATAGTGCATGGGTGAGCCCTGTGCAATGTGTTCCAAAGAAAGGTGGGGTAACAGTGATCACTAATGACAAGAATGAAATAATTCCTACAAGGACAGTGACTGGGTGGAGGATCTGCATGGAATACAGAAAGTTGAACATGTCTACAAAGAAGGAGCATTTCCCTCTCCCCTTCATTGATCGGATGTTAGATAGGCTTGCAGGTAATGAATACTATTGCTTTCTAGATGGTTATTCTGGTTACAATCAAATAGCAATAGTTCCTGAGGATCAACAAAAGACTACATTCACATGTTCCTATGGTACATTTGCCTTTAGAAGAATGCCATTTGGTCTGTGTAATGCTCCTGCAACCTTCCAAAGGTGTATGATGTCTATCTTTTCTGATTTCATTGAGAAATCTATGGAAGTTTTTATGGATGACTTCTCTGTGTTTGGGGAGAGTTTTCAAATGTGTCTGACTAACTTAGAAGACATCTTGGTGAGGTGTGAAGAAACAAACCTAGTCCTAAATTGGGAAAAGTGCCACTTCATGGTGCAAGAGGGTATTGTTTTGGGACACAGAATTTCAAAGAAGGGATTGGAGGTTGATAAAGCAAAGATTGAAGTCATTGAAAAACTGCCTCCTCCCACAAGTGTTAAGGGTGTTAGAAGTTTTCTTGGTCATGCTGGATTTTAAGGAGATTCATTAAAGATTTCTCAAAAATCTCCAAGCCTCTATGTCATCTACTTCAGCATGACACTACTTTCACCTTTGATGATGCATGCCTTGAAGCCTTTCAAAAGTTGAAGAAAGCTCTAATCACTGCACCTGCCATTGTCACTCCTGATTGGAGTAAACCATTTGAGCTTATGTGTGATGCAAGTGACTATGCTGTTGGAGCTTTGCTAGGTCAAAGGTATGACAAAATCTTCCATTCTATCTATTATGCAAGTAAGACACTTGTTGAAGCACAATTAAATTACACAGTTACTGAAAAAGAGCTATTAGCTGTGGTGTTTGCTTTTGATAAATTTAGATCATACTTGGTAGGCACAAAAGTTATTGTTTTCACTGATCATTTAGCCATCAAGAATTTGATCTCAAAAAAAGATGCAAAACCAAGGCTAATTAGATGAGTTCTCCTCCTCCAAGAATTTGATTTGGAAATTCGTGATAAAAAGGGTAAGTGAATTCTTGGTCTTAATTCTTGGTCAAAAAAAGATGCAAAACCAAGGCTAATTAGATGAGGAATACACGGCGTGAAGGAGAGGAAGGAAAGGTGGAAACTTTTCCTTTGATTCTTGGTGGGTAAGTGAATTCTTGGTCTTAATCTTCATCATTTCTCTTCCTTGTTCCATTTCTAAGAGTTCCATAAGCTCATTTCTACTATTTTGATTTCTCTATGGTTACCCAAGAAGAGAGAGTATTCGGCCAACTTGTTTAGGAAGGAGGGGTACTCATTTTGGTGATTTTGTTGGTGGTTGCTTGGGAATCTTAGCTCACCCAAGGTTAGGGGATTCTCATTATGTATATGATAACTTGTAGAATATGTGTTGTGTAGGAAAATAGCCTAGCATGAATTGATTGTGTGGATTATGTTCATTTTATGATTGTTATTGTATGTGTGTTTGAATTGTTGCTACCATGTTACTTGTTGTTGGAAACTATGTGTTGTGGATTTTGCATGTTATGTGTTTGAGGAAATGTGTCCATGAAGTGAAGTATGTGAATATGATAAATTGATGAAGTTGATTTGATACCTACATGTGTGTTGTTTTATGTGAGGATTAAGTTGTTGAATTAAAATTTAGGTTTAAGTAGGTTTAGTGGAAGTGTTTGGGTGAGGGGCTGTTCGCGTTTGTGTAGTAGTATGAATTTTCGCAATTATAGTGCAAGTATACACATCGTACAAGTAATAAAGTGGATATAAGTAAGAGATCGTTCCCACGAGGATTGGTGTGCTTTCAAAGTTCAAGTTTCAAAACACAAGAGAATCAAGTATCAAATCGGCAATAAGAGTTGGTTTAAAAGCTAAAGATGTAAATAGAATAAGTAAACAAATGTTGGTTGTGATTATGGATGAGAGATGAGTTGAGTTGTTGCATGCAGATAAATCCTTCCTAGCCAGACGTTATAACGTTTAGACGTTATGACGTTCAAATGCTATTCTGTAGAGACGTGGCCACGTCTGAACGCTGTTGCAAAAGAGCTATGCTTTTCAGCACAAAACGTCAGAGTTTCAAGTACAAGAAATCCTATGTCTAGGTTCTAAATAGGCCCACTCATGTATTTTAAGTACCCACAGCAATGTTCTATGAACTATTATCCATTCTATGTCTAGACTTAGATAAAGATGCCTAAATGTCTTTAGTGCATTGTTCATTCATATAAATCTTTGATTTCTTTCCATAGACCATGTCTGTACCTATGAATCTACCCATTTTAAGAGGCCAACCTCAAAACAAGTTTGGAAATATTATTACACAAAGATTTAAAACAGGCAACGCCAATACTTCATAGCATTAACTAGAAATTCATTAATAGCAAAACAACAACTCAACTACAAAGTGTTTAGCTCATGTTGAGCATCATTACAGAATGAAAAGGATGTGAAATCCTAATACCATACATAACAGAAAAGAACTCAAGTGCAAAAGATACACCCAAATATCTTCTTAGCATGTATGCTGTATAGACGTTACAACGTCTGAGTTTTACAAAATGCAGAAAATGAAAACTAAGTTCAGACAAGCTAAATATAGAAGTCTGTTTCGGATCTTCTTTACAAAACTAGTTCGAATTTAAATGGAGGGATGGTGAGGAGATGAAGATGAAGTGATTACGAAGTTGGTGGAAGGGATCTTTGCTTGAGAGAGTGCGAGTGAGCTTTAAATAGCCTCCTTGCTTACGCAGCGTCTTGATGTCACTTGCTCACCTACCATATCTGTTTCTTCTATTTTTCCTGACCTTTGCTCGAGCTACGATGCTCTTGTGCGTCAGCTTATGGGGAACATAAAATCTTCTGACTTTTATATCTTTGACTTATCATTGCTTAGCGCGCCAAAATGAAGATCTTTTCACCCTTTCTCCGCTACACTTTAGTAGGCGTGGTGAGGGCGTGGTAACGTTCAAAGACTAATTTCTGCCAAGCACACAAAAAAAAAGCATCAAAACGCTCTCAAGGGCACCACTTGGTGCCTAAATGCACAGATTTATCACTTCATCTTATTTATTTACCAAAGACTCAGAAATTACATAAAACTAGTTAAATAACCTTTGTATTGCTAGAGAACTTGCATGGCTTATTCTTTGAATGAGTATAAATAACTCATATAAATATGAGTTATCAGGGGCGCCAAATGCTTAGGCAAATGGCGCCTATGCTACTGTTTCGGCTGTGTGTGTTTGAGTGCAGGGGGAAGGGGCGCCAATGTCCCATGAATATGGCGCCTGATGGGCGAATTTGTGTGCTGTGTGGTCATGTGGGGCAAGGGCGCCATTTGCTAGGCAAAGTGGTGCCCAGTTCACGGTGCTGTGTGTGTGTGTCTCGGTTTTTGGCTGAGTTGTTGTGAGGGGCGCCAATTCCTTAGGGATATGGCGCCGTGTGGCCTGCTGGGGGTGTGGTGTCTTGGATGGCACGGAGCAGGCGCCAAAATGGGCAGCCTGCGTGTGTGAGTGCGCTTTGTGTGTGGCGCGGTGCGGCGCCAATCCCAGGCGGCCCAGTGCGCTGTCAGGATCTTTGCCGATCACGGCGAGTGTGTGTGGCGCCGATTTCTAGAAACTGGCGCTGTGAGTGTGCGTTGTGCAGCGTGTGTGTGGGTGTTGCACTAGTGTGGCGCCAAAGTGGCTGCCCCTTGGCGCCTAAGTGTCCACAATGTGTCTAAGAGATGGTTAGTTCCTAAGAATTAATTTAATCCTTGGCGTGACTAAATAGTCCCTAAGAATTAAATTAATCCTTGGCGTGATAAAATAATCCCTTAGAGTCTAATTAATCCTAAAAGGTTATCATAAGCCCCTAAATACTAAATTAATCACAATGTGCCAAAATAATTCCGTGAGTATAAAATTAATCTTTGGTGGGTCAAAATAGTCCTTAAGTGTAGAAAAGGTCCTTATGGAGTGGTTGGGCTTTTAAGTGAGAAATAACTTAATAATTGACCAAGTGGTGGTTAACAATTGATGAGGTGGTGGTTAATAATTGATCAGGTGGTGGTTAACAATTGATGAGGTGGTGGTTAATAATTGATGTAATGTGCTTATTGCGTTGTGATGCATTGTCATAGTGTCACATAAATCATATGCATGGCTTCGGCCAAATAGTTGGTGAGTGGCTTCGGCCAAACAGTTGGTGGGTGGCTTCGTCCAAACAGTTGGTGGTTACCCGACGGGGTTTTTGAGGTGATTATGGATCCACATGCATATAACACACATGCATATAATCATGCATCCCTTGGATTCTCATTAATGCTTAAATAATCCTTGTTGTGACTTGCTGATGTTCTAATTGAATGGTGAATGCTTAATTGCTATGGATTGTTGTTACTAGATGTTTTCCGAATATGATGCTTATCTTACTTGTTATTATTTATGTAAAGAGACTCACCCTAGCATTTTTATGTTGCTTGCTCTCGTGGCGACATGCAGGTGAATCTGAGTGAAGATATCTAGACTTTTTGGGGTTTGAGTCAGCTCTGATCTAGTTACACCCGGGATTGGGGTCTTAGTATTGCTATCTTGTGTTATGGACTAAACTGATTTAAATTATGTGTTGATGATGTTGAACTCAATTTTATTTTCCGCTGCTGTGAACTATTTTTGGATTATTGTAAACATTAAACAGGTTTTAGGGTTTTATCCCATGTGACTATGATATGCAGTTTACGCACTAGATGCGTTTGGATTTTTAATTACACCTTGATGAGGTTTTCTTAGATGTAGTATATTTATTTGAGGTGCGTGGAAAATGTTTTTGAAAAACTCTGATTTTTCTTTGAGTAAATAATAAGAAGTAGAAGGGGGTGTTACATTACATGACAGCCTTCAAAACACCTTTGGGGATGTCTCCCTACAGACTTGTGTTTGGAAAAGCTTGCCACCTCCCTGTGGAATTACAACACAAAGCTCACTGGGCCATAAAAAAACTCAACTTTGACCATGATCGGGTTGGGAAAGCAAGGTTGTTGTAGTTAAATGAGCTTGAAGAAATTAGGCATTCAGCCTATGAGAGCTCAGCTATTTACAAAGAGAAGACCAAGTTGTGGCATGATAAGAAGATTCAAAAAAGGGAATTGATGGAAGGAGGTCAAGTGCTTCTTTTTAATTCAAGGCTTAAATTGTTTCCTGGGAAGCTCAAGTCCAGATGGTCTGGTCCTTTCAAATTGATAAAGGTTTATCCTCATGGAGCTGTAGATTTGTATGATGAAGCAACCAACACCACCTTCAAGGTGAATGGCCAGAAGGTGAAGCAATACCATGGTGAACATGTGGTTAGGGACAAGACCACTATTGATCTTCAAGACCTCTAACATTAAAGAGGAAGTCTGGCAGAAGACTCTTAAACCAAGCGCTCTTGGGAGGCAACCCAATGGTTTAACTAACCAACTTTTGAGTTTTTAATTTTTGTTTTATGCAAGAGTGAAGGAGGTATGTTGGATATTTTTGCATAAAGTGTTGTGAAAGCTTTTAACGCTATAGCGTTAGGTGTGTTGTTAGCGCTATAGCGTTAAGGGGTGGTGTCAGATGAAGTTTCAAAAACAGGTTTTAAAGGAGCCTCGTTTTTAAGTATTGACGTGGCACACACGTTTCTGATACTGTTAACTGCTACGCCCTAGCGTGCCACGTTTCACCAACTCCCATCACTTCAAGTCATTCCACCCATCACCAACGGTCAATTCATAAATTCCCCAACTCCCAATAACCTCCAATCCACCCACTCTCCTCTCTCTCTCTCTCGCAAATTATAACTGTTACCCTATCTTCTTCAATTTCCCCACTTCGCCCATCTCTCAATCTCCCCTTTCTGAAACCGATTCTTTCCTTCCCTCAAAACCAGAAAATCCCTAATCTCCTTTTTAAATTCCAACCCGTTGAATGGGAGAAGTCTGTTCTAGAGAAGTTGTCAAGGGGTAAGGAGTTGATGGAGCCACCAATGTTCCCAGAGTGGTTGATAGATGATGAAGGTATGCAAGAGCCACCCAAGCCGGATAAAAGAGTCACCAAGGAGGCTGATCCAGAGGGGCTCAAGAAGAGAGCAAGGAGCCCAATCTTGAAGAAGGTGAAGAGCCACGCAAAGAAGAAGAAAAAAAGGTGAAGCGGTGAAGAATCGCTCAATACGTAAGATTTGGAGGAGATAAGTGAGGAGGATGAGGAAGAAACAAGGCAATTAATGAAGGAAGTTAATGAGTCTCTGAGGAAGAAGAAGATTCTGAAGGTGAGGAGGAGTCTGGTGAGGACCACCCAGAGGGAGAGGAAGGCTCTGATAGTGAAGATGAGGAAGAAATTCAAGCTGACCAACCACCTAGTCCTACTAGACCACACTCACCATTGATCACATCTCCACAAACCCACAACCAAGTCATTCCAGAAACACCACAGTCTGAAACCACCATTCCCTCACCTAACCCAACAATACCCATATCACCTCCACAACCACAACAAACACCACCCATCCCTGCACCATCCCAAACAGAATCCCAACCACCATCACCCATAGCTACAAAAGAGCCAATTCCAGAAGTGTCACCACCACAACAACAAAAATCCCAAAGTTCTGATATCGAGGCTGCTGGCGTTATAACGCCTGACGCTATAGCGTCTCCTGAGCAGTCAATTGAAGCGGAGTCTGTTGCAATTGCAACCAAGTCTCCAAGGCTAAAGCAAAGGTCGAATAGAAGCCCAAGAACAAAATCTCATGCTATTGCAGGTACATAAGAAGAGGCTCAAGCTATGGCAGCTAGTCCAGAAAAAGAAATCGTAGAAGGCCCAATTCCATTGGCAAGACCAGAGCCTGTGCTAAAAGAAAAGCACACTGCCCAAAAGAAAAGGCCAACATATACTTCAGCTAGAAGAAATCCAGGTGCCAAGCTTGCAGCCATTGAGGAAGATGTGATTGAGGGGGATGATAAAGAAGAAGAAGAAAAAGTAGGCCAAGGAACTGAAGAGGAAGTTTCTGAGCAAGAGAAGGAAGCTGCTAGCAAGTTAGCAGAAATGATGGCTGCTAAAGGAAAGGAAAGCTTCAGTGCATGCGCTATAGCATCTGACGCTATAGCGCCTGAAGAAAGCAAGGAAGAAAAGAAGAAAAGAAAAGTCACCAAGCCAACTCAGCCAAGCCATGTCAGTGACAGGACCAGGTCTGGCATCATTAAGAAATAGTTTTAACCCTTCTTTAGTAGTTATGTAGTATGTAGTTTGAAATAAATTGTGAAGCACTATAGCGTTGTTCTTGCGCTTCACAACCTATTAAGAACTTGTATAATTGTGTTTTTAATTAAGTCTGGGCCTCTCCCGGTCCCAATCAAGCGGTGAGGACACTGCTCCCTTTTATTTGGGGGGAGGACCTAAAGGGTTGTTTTGAAAAAAAAAGTTGAATAATTGCTAAGGAGCCTAGTAATGAGGGGGCTACAGCTAGTAAATATGTTTATCATAGTCCAGCGCTATAGCATCAAACGCTATTGCGTTGCTGTTTAGTTTCAATAAGTTAGGAACACTGGCCATAGACCTGAAATACCTAGTTAAGCCCTTTGTCATGCCTGAAATCCCCTATTTCGGTGTGAAATTGTTAGTCTAGTCTTTGTTTTGAAAAAGTTATTGATTTCACCAAAAGAATGCCACTATTTCCAAGGCTAAGAGAAATCCAAATCTAGCTAGGAATTGAGATGAGTCAGAGATCACACACACACTATTGAGCAATAATAAGCTTAGAAGTTGATTGAAATGCATTGGTGTGTGGGTGTGAGTGTGAATCTAAGAGGTTAGCCCCTTGAGAATATGTTTGATAAAATGTTCATTGGAAATGTAGAATTGATCATGTAATGTGTGTTTTACATATATGTATGTAGTTTTGTCTTAGTTAAGTGTCATTACTTGAGGACAAGCAATGGTTTAAGTTTGGGGGTGTGATAACTCATATTTATATGAGTTATTTATGTCTTTATTCTTATAACTAAAGTGAGTTCTTGAGTAATTTTAGTATCTTACTTATCTTATTATTGTAGTTGTAGGAAAAGAAGGGCTAGAATCTATTTTGTGTTAATTTGGTACATCTGGTACCCTTGTGAACAATTTAATGTGTTTTGTGAGTGCTGCAGTGTTAAGCGCTATAGCGTTTGATGCTATAATAGTAATAGGGCAGGCCAGCTGAGTATTTAAAGCAAAAGTGCATTTTTGGCGCCATGCTCTTTATTCCAAATCTCGTTTACTGTGCCTACTGTTCAGCTGACACGGCCGGATTTTATTAGGTATCAAAGGACACTTGGCATTTCTTGAGTGGAAGACTAGCTTTAGTTGGTGAAAGGGTTACATCACCTTTTGTACTAACTTTGGAAACACCAACTACAACAACTCCTTCTTCTCCCACAATCCCATAACCTTCGAAGATAGAGAGAGTTTTAGAGAGAAGAACTTGACATATTTTCTCCTCCATTAAACACTTTCAAGCTTTTATTTTATTGTAATATTTTGTTTACCATTCTCTTCGGTGTAGAACTGACGTTATAGTGTCGTCTTGGTGGATGATTTGGAAGCTTCGGTGTGTATCTTTTGCCACCATTCCTTCTCACTTTGTTCATGGTAATATGAGTGTTCTATCTTGTATTGTCTTGATGATGTGTATCATGAGCTAAACACCTTGAGTTGGATTGCTTAAGTCTTTGTAATGAACCATTAGTATTGTATTTATAATATTTCATGTTTTGTGTTTCAATCTTTGTGTCATACTTCTTTCAAACTTGTTTTAGGGTTGGCCACTTTAAATGGGTACATTCGTGGTTTCAGACATGGTCCATGGATAGATTTCAAAGATTGATATGAATGAAAGTTTGTTTAAAGACATTTAAACAAAGTTTGCTCCCTCTAGACATAAAAATGCAATAGTTCATAGAGCAAAAGCTGTGGGTTCCTCATTATACAGGGGTGAACTTATTTAGAACCTAGACATAGACATCTTGTAATGAAACCCTAGCGTTAGTGGTGAAAAGCACAAAAATCATTTGCAGCAATAGCTTGACGCTATAGCGTGTGACGTTATAACGCTGTGCTATTTGGGAATTTACTTAGATAAAGCAATCCAACTTACTTCTCTCATATCTTAAAACCACTATTTTATTGTTTTCCTTAAACAATCACTTTTCACTAATAACTTTTGATTACAAATATTTGCTACTTGTCCACTAAGTGCTAGTTTAGCTTAAACTCTAAAATTAACATCAATCCTTGTGGAGAACGATCTTTACTGATCATTATATTACTTGTTGCGATTGTGTACACTTGCACAACTACTTTTCGCACAACAGGTGGACAACACACCTGAACCAAAACTTGTGCCTGAATATCCTGCTCCACCTTACCCTCAAAGACTGAAAAAGGCACATGAGGACAAGTAGTTCAACAAGTTTTAGAAGTTACGAAAGCAATCAGACATTAATGTTCCTTTGGTGGAGGCATTACAACAAATGCCTAACTATGCCAAGTTCATGAAGGATGTCCTCACAAAGAGAAGAAGGCTTGGAGAGTTTGAAACTGTTGCAATGACTGGAGAATGTAGCATGTTGATGCAAAATAAGCTTCCAAGAAAATTAAAGCACCCTGGTAGTTTTACTATACCCTGCTCCATTGGAGATATTTATTCTGGTCGTGCTTTATGTGATTTAGGAGCAAGTATCAACTTGATGCCTAAGTCCATTTACACCAAATTGGGTAAAGGAACTGCCAGACCTACTTCTGTAACCATTCAGCTTGCTGATAGGACTCTTGCCTATCCCGAGGGGATATTAGAAGATATTTTAATAAAAGTTGACAAATTTGTTTTTCCTGTGGATTTTGTTATTTTGGATTTTGATGCAGATAAGGAGGTACCTATCATCTTAGGGAGACCATTTCTGGCTACAGGGAAGACACTTATTGATGTTCAAAAGGGAGAGCTGACAATGAGGGTCAATGACCAAGAAGTAAAGTTTCAATGTTCTAAATGCTTTGAAGCTCCCTGAAGTCAACATTGAAGAGTGTTCATTTATTGTTTCTCTTGACCAAGTGGTTCAAAAGCACTTTCATAAAACCAATGACCACTTGGGAAAGGTTCTAACAAACAATGATGAGCATGAGTTTATTAAAGAAGGAGCCATTCAAGAAGATGAGATGACTGTGAAAGAGGTTTGGGCTCGAAGATATGAGTCACTTGAACAAGAAAACTCAAATCTCAAGAAATGTGTTCCTTCCATTGTGCAACCACCTACTCTTGAGCTCAAGGAGGTACCCAAGCATTTGAAATATGTCTATTTGGGGAAAAATGAGACTTTACCCGTAATAATAGCTTCTGATCTTTCCAAGAATCCGGAGAATGAGCTCATTGAAACCCTAAAGAGACATAAGAAGGCTATTGGGTGGCAAATGGCTGACATTCATGGGATTAGTCCAACTATCTGCATACACTGAATTGTTTTGGAGGATAACTCTAAACACAACTCTGAAGGAGGTGGTGAAGAAAGAAATTCTCAAGTGGCTTGATGCAAACATTGTTTATCCTATCTCTGACAGTGCATGGGTGAGCCCTGTGCAGCGTGTCCCAAAGAAAGGTGGGGTAACAGTGATCACTAATGACAAGAATGAATTGATTCCAACAAGGACAGTGACTGGGTGGAGGATTTGCATGGACTACAGAAAGTTGAACAAGTCTACAAAAAAGGATCATTTCCCCCTTCCTTTCATTGATCAGATGTTGGATAGGCTTGTAGGTAAGAAATATTATTGCTTTCTAGATGGCTATTCTGGTTACAATCAAATAGCAATAGTTCCTGAGGATCAACAAAAGACTACATTCACATGTCCTTATGTCACATTTGCTTTTAGAAGAATGCCATTTGGATTGTGCAATGCTCCTATCTTATCAGATTTCATTGAAAAGTCTATGGAAGTCTTCATAGATGACTTCTTAGTGTTTGGGGAGAGTTTTCAAGTGTGTTTGGCTAATTTAGAAGAAATCTTGGTGAGGTGTGAAGAAACAAACCTAGTCCTAAATTGGGAGAAGTGCCACTTCATGGTGCAAGAGGGTATTGTTTTGGGGCACGGAATTTCCAAGAAGGGATTAGGGGTTGACAGAGCAAAAATTGAAGTCATTGAAAAGTTGCCTCCTCCCACAAGTGTTAAGGGTGTTAGAAGTTTTCTTGGTCATGCTGGATTCTATAGGAGGTTCATTAAAGATTTTTCAAAAATCTCCAAGCCCCTATGTCATCTACTTCAATATGACACTACTTTCACTCTTGATGCTGCAAGCCTTGAAGCCTTCCAAAAGTTAAAGAAAGCTTTAGTTACGGCACCTATCATTGTTACTCCTGATTGGAGTAAACCATTTGAGCTGATGTGTGATGCAAGTGACTATGTTGTTGGAGCTGTGCTAGGTCAAAGGTATGACAAAATCTTTCACTCTATTTACTATGCCAGTAAAACACTTGTTGAAGCACAATTAAATTACACAGTTACTGAAAAAGAGCTATTAGTTGTGGTTTTTGCCTTTGATAAGTTTAGATCATACTTGGTGGGTACAAAAGTTACTGCTTTCACTGATCATTCAGCCATCAAGTATTTGATCTCTAAAAAGATGCAAAACCAAGGCTAATTAGATGGGTTCTCCATTTGATTTGGAAATTAATGATAAAAAGGGGGTGGAGAACCAAGTTGCTGACCATTTGTCTAGAATTGAAGGAGAAAATGCAGGTAAGAACAAATGGTGAAATGAAGGAGATCTTTCCTGATGAGAAGGTATTGGCAGTAATAGTGAAAGCGTGTAACGCTATAACGGTTGCCGCTATAACGCAAGATGCTATAGCAACCGATGCTCTCGCACCTTGGTTTGCCGATATATTGTGAACAACTTGTCGTCAGAAGAAGTGTGCTGCAGATTTGAATTACCAATAGAGGAAAAGGTTCTTCCATACGATTGAAAGAATATTATTGGGATGAACCTTTCCTCTATAAAAATGTCAAGATCGGTTGTGAACCTTGTGGTGGACACTTTGGAGGAACCGCAATCTTGCTAAGGTCTTTGCCGCAATGTGGATACTATTGGCTACTCTGTTTAGGGATGCTCAAGAAATGGTGAAGCAATGTGAGAGGTGCCAAAGGATTGGGAATATCTCCAACAAACATGAAATGCCCTTGACTAACATATTAGAGATTGAACTCTTTGATGTGTGGGGTATGGATTTTATGGGGCCCTTTCCTCCATCTCATGGGAATTTGTATATCTTGGTGGCAGTGGATTATGTCTCTAAGTGGGTTGAAGCTATTGCTCTACCCAACAATGATGCCAAGTCAGTGAGCAAGTTCCTTCAGAAAAACATCTTTACCAGATTTGGGACACCTATCAGTGATGAAGGTTCCCACTTTTGCAACAAGTTAATTGAATCTCTCTTAGAAAAATATAGAGTGAGGCACAAAATTGACATTGCCTACCACCCCAGTCAAATGGGCAAGATGAATTGTCAAATAGAGAAATTAAGAGGATGCTTGAGAAAATGGTGGGACCTTCAAGGAAGGATTGGTCAATTCACTTGGATGATGCTCTATGGCTTACAGGACAGCCTTCAAAACACCTTTGGGATGTCTCCCTACAGACTTGTGTTTGGAAAAGCTTGCCACCTCCCTGTGGAATTACAACACAAAGCTCACTTGGCCATAAAAAAACTCAACTTTGACCATGATCGGGCTGGGAAAGCAAGGCTGTTGCAGTTAAATGAGCTTGAAGAAATTAGGCATTCAGCCTATGAGAGCTCAGCTATTTACAAAGAGAAGACCAAGCTGTGGCATGATAAGAAGATTCAAAAAAGGGAATTGATGGAAGGAGGTCAAGTGCTTCTTTTTAATTCAAGGCTTAAATTGTTTCCTGGGAAGCTCAAGTCCAGATGGTCTGGTCCTTTCAAATTGATAAAGGTTTATCCTCATGGAGCTGTAGATTTGTATGATGAAGCAACCAACACCACCTTCAAGGTGAATGGCCAGAAGGTGAAGCAATACCATGGTGAACATGTGGTCAGGGACAATACCACAATTGATCTTCAAGACCTCTAACATCGAAGAGGAAGTCTGGCTGAAGACTCTTAAAGCAAGCGCTCTTGGGAGGCAGCCCAATGGTTTTTAACTAACCAAATTTTGTGTTTTTAATGTGTTTTGTGTAGGAGTGAAAAAGGTGTTGTTGAAGATCTCACTTTAAGTTGTTGTGGAAGCAGTTAGCGGTATAGCGCTTGTTGTGTCACTAGCGTTATAACGTTACTGCGTGGTATCAGAAGGAAAGTTTCAAAAATATTTCTAAGTGAGAAATTGCTTTTGTGCTGACGTGTCGTGTGCAGATTTCTTTCACCAAACCGCCCTGTGCACGCTTTAACACGTACCCCCACTCTATCACTTCTTTCACTAACCCATCAACAACTGTCACTTCATTAAAGCGCCCTAACTTCCCATAACCTCCATTCACCCCACTCTTCATCTCTACCAAATTTCTAACCGTTATCCTCATCTCTAACCTCTCCTCTCCGTATAACACCATCATTCCTCTCTCTCTCTCTCTCTCTCTCTTAGAATATCCCTTCAATTTCTTTAAACCTAAAAATCCCTAATTTCTCACGCCACTTCTTCGTGACCGTCAAGCATGGTTAAGAAACAATCAATCTCCAAAACCGCTGGAAAGGCTAAACTGGCTGAATCCAGTTCTTCAAAACCCATCGATCCTCAGAACGATCCTGAGCGTTTATGGAAAATGAATTTCATTGCTGAAAAAGGTTTTAAGACCGATAAGGCACCTGATGCCTTCACGTCCACCGTTACAGCGCTGGGTTGGGGGAGTTTCATCAAGCATAGAGGCGATTTCATCGTTCCCTTGGTGAGGGAGTTTTATCAAGGAATCCCAAGCCCTAAGGAAGGAAAGCCCCAAACCTATTATGTGGTTAAGGGTGAGATCGTAGATTTTAGCCCAAGTGCCATTAATGAATTTTTCAAAATTCAAGTTATCATGGGAAAGCTCTGGAAAGCAAGGTAAATATATGGGGGAGAGATGAAATGGAAGAAGTCAGAACAAGAATCTGTGTGGAGGAATCAACCTGGGAGAAATTCGGGTCAGAGTTCAAATTAAGGAAGCCATTTCTGAATGATGAAGCTTCAATGTGGTTCACCTTCATCGTGCACTCTCTTGTGCCCACATCTCACACCACCTTTGTGGAGAAGGAAAGACTCATCGTGCTGGATGCCATCATGGAAGGCTAGAAAATTGATGTTGGGAGGTAAATTGAAAAGTGCAGACAGAAAACAAAAGGTAATTTGTATTTTCTTTGCTTAGTTATTGAGTTGTGCAAGAATGTTGATGTAGAGATAGAAGCGAGGATGAGAGAAGATTCCCACTGGGGCCATCCTGCAATTTTCAAACCAAGACAGTGTGGTCTTTATAACGCAAGACACTATAGCGTTAAATCAACTTAAGAAGAACCATCAGGCACTCTACAAGTTTGTTAAGGCTAAGTTTGAATGGGAAAAAGCTGTGATCGAGAAGCTGTCTCGTGGAAAGGAAATTTTGGAACCACCTGTGTTTCCTGAATGTTTGATTGAAGATGAAGCTGTGGAAGAAGAACTCAAGAAGAAAAGAGCAAGAAGCCCAGCTCTGAAGAAGGTCAAAAGTCCTGCTAAGAAGAAAAAGAAAGTGAGCAGTGAAGAGTCTTTGAACACAGAAGATTTTGAAAGCATAAGTGAGGAAGATGAAGAAGAAACAATAAATCTCATGAAGGAGGTAAGGGACACTGAGGATGAGGATGACTCACTTGAAGAAAGTTCTGAAGAAGTAAACCCAGAAAGATGATCTTGACAAAGAGAAGTTGGATGATGAAATTCAAGCCGATCCAACACCTAGCCCTACGGACCCCAATCACCACTAATCTCATCTCCACCAATAAATGCCCAAGTTGTTCCTAAAACCCCACAATCGAAGTTCCGGACCCTCCTCTCAACCAAACAATTACAAAATCACCTACCATACCAAGCCAACCTCTCCTACTCCTAGCCAACCCCAAACGAAACCAATCCACCATCCCCACTAACCACTAATGAGCCAACTCCTGAGATGCCACCACAACAACAACACTCCCAAAATGTAGATGCTGAGACTGCTGGCGTTATAACGCCTGACGTGATAACGTCTTCTGAGAAGTTGGTTCCCACTGATGAGGTGATTGCCGCAACCAAATCACCAAGGCTTAAGCAAAGGGCCAACCGCAAATCCCAAGTCCAAGGTTCACCATATTGCAGTGCTTGAAGAAGAAGCGGAAGTCGTGGATCAGAAGCACGACAAAGCCATTGTGGAAGGCCCCATTGCCACTGCAATTCTAGAACCTGTGTTGAAGGAGAAGCATGCAGCCCAGAGAAGGATCCCCACATATGTTAAGTAAGGAGGAACCCTGGTGCCAAGCTAACAGTCATTGCTGAAGACCTTGCTGAAGAGGAAGCCAAAGAAGATGCTCCTACCGAGGCGAGATTTCGAGCAAGAGAAGGAAGCGACCTCGAGTTAGGTGAAATGATAGCCAACAAAGAAGTCAAGGATCAAGTGCCAACGTTATAAGCGGGTGACGCTATAGTTATCCGAGAAAAGCGACCCGAAAGAAAAAGGGCAAGTCTGCAACTCCACCCCCAAACCACACACAATGAGTCAAAGTTAAAACAAAGGTCCGCCTCACTAAAAAGTAGTTTAGCCCTTCAATATCAGAATGTGTGTGTAGTTGTTTCAATTCAATAAACATGTGAGGCGTTATAGCGTTGTTCACGCACCTCACAGTATGTTTAGAACATGTTTTTCAAATTTAGTGTTTGTTTCTGTTAGAGTCCTAGGCCTATCCATCTAATGTTCAAAGCAGTGAGGACACTGCGGGTCTTTTGTTTGGGGGGGGGGGCCTAAAGAGCCAAAAAAAATCAAAAATATGTTAGAAATACATGATCAGTACTATTTTCAGTTTGATAATCAGTTGAATATGTTCTGTTTGAGCTAATTTTAGTGATGCTTGTGTGAAAAAGTGTAGAGTAGCCTTGCTTTAACAATATCTTTGATTATTGCTGCTTTTACATAAAGTATCTCTGTGCTTAAGTAGAAACTTAGTTAGCTTAGGACTATCTGATGCTTAAGTTAGTCTTGGTTAACCAAGGTGGAATCAATGCTTGACTAAAAACTTGAAGAGCTTTTGAAGCTAAGTTTGGGGGTGCTCAGGTTATATTAAGGCTAGGTACAAAGATCTTAGGGTGGTCATGACTCATGAATTCAATGTAATCTTTTGTATTGTAAATATCATTGTAATAGGCTATAGCTACCCGAAACAAAAGTTGGGCTGTTCCAAAAAGCTTATCAAAAAGAAGAAGCGAAAGGAGCCCAGTAATGAGGAGGTTACAGTCAAGAAATCTGTTCATCATAAGTTCCAGCGTTATAACATCAAACGTTATAATGTTGCTGTGTAGTTGTCAATAGTTAGGAACACTTACCATAGACCTGAAGTACCTGTTTAAGCCCTTTGTCATGCCTGAAATCCTCTATTTCTGTGTGAAGTTGTTAGTCTAGTCACTGTTTTGAAAACGTTTTTGATTCCACCAAAAGAAGGCATCTAGCTAGGAATTGAGATGAGCCAGAGATCACACACGCACAATTGAGCAGTAATAAGCTTAGAAGTTGTAGAATGTAATGGCGTGTGTGTGTGAGTGTGAATCTGAAAGGTTAGCCCCTTGAGAACTTGTTTGATAGATAGTTAAGCAAGAGAAAGTAGAACTGATTGTGTATCATTTTCTGTATATATGTGTAGTCTTGTGTCTTAGTCAAGTGTCATTACTTGAGGACAAGCAATGGTTTAAGTTTGGGGGTGTGATAACTCATATTTATATGAGTTATTTATACCTTTATTCCTTAAGTTAAAGTAAGTTGACAAGTCATAAGTGTGTCTTATTTGTATATTTTGTTAGTTTAAGATAAAGAAGGGCTAATTACTATTTGGTTATTAATTTGGCACATCTGGTGCCCTTGAGAACGTTTTAATGTGTTTGTTAACGTTACAGCGTCAAGCGTTATAACAGTGAAAGGCAGGACCAGCTAAGTATCAAAGATAAAAGTTCAGTGTTGGCGCCAATCACTTTAAGCTAATCTTCGTACACTGTGCCAGCTGTACATGCTGACAGACTCGGCTTCTCATTGGCTAGCGAGGGCCACTTGGCATTTGGAGAGTGGAGAATATCTTTGGTTGGTGAGATGCAGGGACGGATCCAAGAATTTTCACTAGTGGGGGAAAAATATATCCTTTAGTACAAATTTATTTTCTTTTTTATTTATCTCTTGTAACTTTCTACCTCTAATTTATCTTAGGGGGCAACCCTTATTTTTTTATGGGGGAAAAATAAATTTGTTATATATATTTCCAACCAAAATAATTTTTAAATGGGGCAAATGCCCCCAATTTAAGACAAGTAGATCCATCACTGGTGAAATGTGTCAATCACCTTTTTGCATAAAGTACCTTTTTGGAGATACACACAAGATCTTCTACTTCTACACCACTTCACTCCCACCTTAGAAGCAAGGGAGAGTTTTTGGAAGAAAAACTTGACACCCTTCTCCTCCATTGAAACACTTTCAAGCTTTTATTTTTATGTGATAGTTTATCGTTTTTTCACTGTTAAGCTGACGTTATAGCGCCATCTCTGTTTATGAGTTGGAACCTTCGGTTTGTATCTTTTGCAACCGTTTCTCTTCTTCTTGTTTACGGTAATATGAGTTATTTAACTTGTATTTTGTTAATGATGCTCAACATGAGCTAAACACTTGTAGTTGGATTGCTTTAAGCTTGTAATGAACCTTTAGTATTTCGTTTATAATATTTTACGTTTTGCGTTTCAATCTTTGCATTCTACTTCTTTCAAACATGTTTTAGGGTTGGCCATTTAAAATGAGTACATTCATGGGTAAAGAAATGGTCCATGAATCGAACTCAAAGATTTATATGAATGAAAGGTTGTTTAAAGACATTTAAACAACAGTTACTTTATCTAGACATAGAAAAGCAATAGTTCATAGGGCAAAGCTGTGGGTTCTTTATTATACAGGGGTGGACTTATTTAGAACCTAGACATACTTAAAGACACAATATCAAACGCTACAGCGCTTGACGCTATAGCGTTTGACGTTATAACGTGTTACTTTTGGGGTCATATTTGAACTATTCTTCTAACTGTTCTATTCAACACACCTTTTTACTGTTACTTGTGACTATACAAATTTTGTTACTTGTTTCACTAGTGTTAGTGTAAGTTAAAACTTTAAAATTAACATCAATCCCTGTGGAGACGATCTCTACTTTTATCACTATATTACTTGACGCGATTGTGTACACTTGCACAACTACTTTTCGCGTAACAACCGTTCAGTTCATTTTCCGGAAGCCAGACATGGCCAAGCTGAAAGCCTATGCCACTGAAAGGTCACAAAAGGTCCTTAAGGAAAGATATAGGAACCTGCTGGAATTATTAGAAGTAAACGTTCAAACTGACGCTATCTCTGCCATGGCCCAATACTATGACCCACAATTGAGGTGCTTCACATTCTCCAACATTTAATTGGCACCTAATCTCGAAGAATTTTCATTGATTATTGGGCAACTTCCAGGTAATGCAAAACCGTACCATTTCTATAGGAGCTATTCTCGAATTAAAACTATTGCTAAGGCCCTCCGAGTTGATGCGGGGGATATCAATAGTAAAAAAATCAATGAGAAAACTCCTGAAGGGATACCAAGGGTACGTATGGAAGAGCCAATGCACAAATTGGTGGGGTGCGAGGACTGGGAGACCCTCATAGATATGGGTTGTTAATGACCTGCAATTGATGTGTTTGTGGTGCGCAAGTGTCGAGGAGAAAACTCGGCATTCCCGATTTTGGCTGATGTTTACCATACTCTGAGTCTCTACCACAAAGAGAAGAAGAATAGGATTATTTGCAGTCTGCCAATACTGTATATATGGTTGACAACTCATGTATTCAAAGGAAACTTCAGGGAATGGTGCCCTATTGCTGATTTGAAAAAGTTGGGCGCATTGAACTATAGTGCCCAAGAATGGAAACAGAAATTCATTGAGCTCACAGACGATACAGTGCGTTGGTTTCCGCTAGTAGGAAGTACAAGGCGGGTTATTATCAATTGTGGAGATTTCGCAAATGTGCCGCTAGTGGGAACATCAGGTTGTATCAATAACAACCCATCTTGGCTTTAAGACAGATGTGTTACCCGATGAGGGGCCCGCCCGCTCAGACATCCTTACTGGGCTTCAGAACTGTTCTGACAGACAAGCTTATGTTGGACAGAATAGTTAAGGCATGGAAGAAAATCACCTATGCGGGGAGCAAAGAGTTAGGGAACACGAGTTGTGGAGCAACAGATAGTTACCAAGAATGGGTGCGAAACAGGGCATAAATGATCAAGTTGCCATTTCCAAGTTCGTCACCTAGACCGCAACAAGAGACCGATACAGTGCTAGAAAGAAGTGATGAAATGAAAGCAATGAAAGACCAATTGGCTAGGTCAGAAGGCGAGAAAGAGGCATTGGAGATCCAACTGAAAGAAGCTCGCGCCGTTCTCGGAGATCTAAAAAGGGAGTGCGATGAGAAATCTCAGTAAGTGGCAAAAGCCAACAAAAGGGCCCGAATCGAGAAAAATTCCAGGAGTCATATAAGTGCCACGACTCAAGATCAGATGGAGCAAGTTGCCAAGGCTGTAGAAGAAAATGAGCAGCTGAGAAGGGTCCTTGGTGAGATGGAACAACAACTGAACACTCTCCAGGTCCGAATAGAGAAGGAAGCAACCTTACACACAAGAGATCAGGGGTTCGATGAACATACCTACACTAATTAATTTGATAAAAGAATATCAAGAACGCCTAGAAGAGAAGCACCTAGAAATACAAAGGATCTCCATACAAGAGAAGGCGTGCTTGAGGAGAATTGGCAATTGAAAGGAGAGATAGTGAACCTTGAGATCGCCCAGCAGAGAATCGTGACATATACTTCACCTTGACACGAAACTCAAGGAAGTCATCCTCGATCTGAAAGAGAAAATCAGGAACAATCTGTTGGAGGTCAGGAGCTCGATCGGCATGTATAGGGCTGCCATTGAAAGGAAGAATGAGGAGTTGTGAAGCTTAGACACTGGGCCGAGGAAAGGCGTCACTTCTTGAGATTGGTCAGTAGTATAGGTGAACCACATAGACATTTGGTATGAAGTTGGGCGTTGGACTTACAAATTGGAGGATATCAGAAGGATCCCTAGTTTCAAATTTCGATTGTGGTTTCGATTGTGCCCAGCTTTTTCAAATCAGCAATAGGGCACCATTCCCTGAAGTTTCTTTAGGATACGTGAGTCTTCAACCATACATACAGTATTGACAGGCTGCAAATAATCCTATTCTTCTTCTCTTCGTGGCAGAGGCTCAGAGTATGGTAAACATCAGCCAAAATTCAAGACCACAACCAAAATTCGAAACCACAATCAAATTTCGAAACCAAAATTCGAAATCAGGGATCCTTCTGATATCCTCCAATTTGTGGGTCTAACGCCCAACTTCATACCAAGTGTCTATGTGGTTCACCTCTACTACTCTGACCAATCTTATGAAGTGGCTCCTTTCCTATGCCCAAAGTGCTCTAAGCTTCTCGCCTCATTCTTCCTTTCAATGGCGTTCTATACATGCCGACGAGCTATTGACCTCCAACCCGATTGTTCCGGATTTTCTCTTTGTACAGAGCGATGACTTCCTTGAGAGTTTCATGTCAAGGTGGAGTATATGTCGATGATTTTCTCGCTTGGACGATCTCAAGATTCACTATCTCGCCTTTCAATTGCCAATTCTCCTGAAGCACAACTTCCCTTGTATTGGAGATCCTTTGTATTTCTTGGTGCTTCTCTTCCAGCGTTCCTAATATTCTTTTATCAAATTAGTGTAGGTCTGTTCATCGAACCCCCAATCTCCTACATTTAGGGTTGCTTGCTTCTCTATTCGGACTTGGAGAGTGGTCAGTTGTTGTTCCATCTCACCAAGGACCCTTCTCAACTGCTCATTTTCTTATACAGCCTTGGCAACTTGCTCTCTCCGATTTTGATTCGTGGCACTTATTTGACTCCTGAAATTTTTCATGATTCGCCCTTTGTTGGCTTATTCCATCGATCGACATTTCTCGTCGCGCTCCCTTTTAGATCTCCGAGAACAAATACGAGCTTCTTTCGCTTTGATCTCCAATGACTCTTTCTCACCTTTTGACCTAAACAATTGGTCTTTCATTGCTTTCATTTCATCACTTCTTTCCAGCACTGTATCAGTCTCTTGTTGTGGTCTAGGTGACGAACTTGGAAATGGCAACTTTATCATTTCTCGCCTGCTTTCGCACTCCATTCTTTGTAACTATCTCTTGCTCCACAACTCGTGTTCCCAACTCTTTGCTCTCCGCATAGGTGGTTTTCTTTCATGCCTTAACTATTCTCTCCAACATAAGCTTGTCCGCCGTAACAATCTCGGCCCGTAAGGATGTCCGAAGCGCGGGCCCTCATCGGCAACACATCTTTCTTAAAGCCATGATGGGGTTGTAATTGATACAACCCGATGTTCCCACCAATGCAAGACATTTGCGAAATCTCCACAATTGATAATAACTCGTCGTGTAGTTCCTACTAGCGTAAAAACCAACGCCTTTGTATCGTCTGTGAGCTCAATGAATTTTTGTTTCCATTCTTGGGCACTATAGTTCAATGCGCCCAACTTTTTCAAATCAGCAATAAGGCACCATTCCCTGAAGTTTCCTTTGAATACATGAGTTGTCAACCATATATACAGTATTGGAAGACTGCAAATAATCCTATTCTTCTTCTCTTCGTGGCAGAGACTCAGAGATGGTAAACATCGGCCAAAATCGGGAATGCCGAGTTTTCTCCTCGACACTTGCGCGCCACAAACACATCAATTGCAGGGGAACCCACAAAGTCTCCACCACTCGGAAATAAAACCAAGTCATAAATTGCAAGGGCCAACATATCTATGAGGGTCTCCCAGTCCTCGCGCCCCACCAATTTATTCATTGGCTCTTCCATACGTACCATTGATATCCCTTCAATAGTTTTCTCATTGACTTTTTTACTATTGATATCTCCCGCATCAACTCGGAGGGCCTTAGCAGCAGTTTTGATTCGAGGATAGCTTCCATAGAAATGGTACAGTTTTGCATCACCTAGAGGTTGCGCAATTATCAATGAAAATTCTTCGAGATTAGGTGCCAGTTGAAAGTTGGAGAATGTGAAGCACCTCAATTGTGGGTCATAGTATTGGGTCATGGCAGAGATAGCGTCAGTTTGAACGTTTATTCTAATAATTCCAGCAGGTTCTCATATCTTTCCTTAAGGACCTTTTGTGACCTTTCAGGTAGCTTAGTGGCATAGGCTTTCAGCTTGGCCATGTTTGGCTTCCGGAAAATGAACTGAATGGGGTTCCTTGTTTTATTCATCAATTCCATGTCTAACAGATTATTTCTGACCAAGGTACTCATTTTGCAATTCAGAACTTAAATTCCTCGACAAACTTTCCTGGATGGACAAATAAACAAAAAGTGAGAATACTGAAAACAAATAAGAAAATGCATGAAAATAAGTCAAACCCTTAAATCAAAGTTGTGGGCTTGATAAAATGTACATCTAAGTCAAACCCTAATTATCATTTTTTGAAGTGAATAAACTTGTATTTTTTTGGCTATTTTTTCTATTATTTTCGGATTTTTTTAATATTTTTGGGAAGACTGTAATTACATTTTTCTCGATCTGGTTGTATATAATTTTTATCATTTCCCAATATATTTAATTATTTTTACGACTTGATCGAAAAGCGAAAAAAAATCGAAACGGGTAAAACCGGCCAAATCAAATCGCAAACTAGACCCACCCCCACTAACAATTGCCTATCTAAAAAAAAATAAGAAAAACTCAATTGCACGAAACAATGCACATTGACCTTTCTAAGCGAGAAACACTCGATTAGTCAAATCACCGAACGATAGCCTAATCGAACGAGAGATTCGCTTTAGGGTTTGGCAAATCAATCTAATCGCTATTGTACTCGCAATTTGCAGCACACGACTGGAATAAACTAACATGTGACACCGGTTAAAATTGGGTGTTCAAAATGTTGGTTACAACTTTCATAACACGCATGCACTAGTCTCCAGCTAATACTAGTGTCGCGACCTCAAGTATTATCCTAAGAATACTAGCAGCAACTAGGAGTGTTCGTGGTGCGGTTTTGTTCGGTTTTGAGACAAAAAGTGAACCGAACCGCAAGGTAAAATTATATGCGGTTTGGTTTGGTTCGGTTGGCTTCCTAAAATAAAACCAAACCAAACTAAACCAATGCGGTTTGGATTGGTTCATTTGGTTCGGTTTTTTACAAGATAAAAATAATTTAAAACAGAGTTAAAATTAACTAACATAAAAAAGGCTAACATAAAGCTTTAAGAAAAAATTTACTCAAATATATGTAGTATATACATCACTCTCTTTTAATTTTTTTCAAATAGCTAAGACAATGTTTATAAAATAATTTGAATTAAATATTTTGTTGTAATTTTTAAATATAGCATAATTATATGGATTGTTTGTAAGTGAGTCAAATAATTAATTGCGGTTTCCCTATTGGTTTGGTTCGGTTTTGAATATTTTGTTGTAATTTTTAAATATAGCATAATTTTTAAATATACCGATCAAAAGCGGTTTTTTGCGGTTTTCGGTTTGGTTTGCGGTTTCCCTATTGGTTTGGTTCGGTTTTGTACACCCCTAGCAGCAACACCAACAACAACAACAACAACAGGATCAAGATACCTTACCAGATACTTCGTTACAATCATCATCAACCACCACAACAATAGGATTAGGATACCTTGCCTAAACGAGATACCTTGCCCGATAATGCCCTACGACGAACAACAACAGTAGGACTAGGATACCTTGCCTGAACGGGATACCTTGCCCGATAATGCCTTACAGGGAACAACATCAATAGGACCGGGATACCTTGCCCGATAATGCCCTACGGAGAACAACAGGAAGAGGACTCTGAGGACCGGGATACCTTGCCCGATAATGCCCTACAAGAACAACAAGACCGAAACACTCAAATGGGGTACCTTGCCCGATAATGCCTCGAAGAACACCCAGATGAGGACTATTAGAACCGGGATACCTTGCCCGAACGAGGTACCTTGCCCGATAATGCCCTTACTAACAACAACAACGACAACAACTATTGAGGTACGACTCGCCCATGTTGCGACGAGTCCTTGCCCATACTGAAACAATGTTCCTCCTACAACTTAAATTATTAAGGTATGACTCGCCCATACTGTAGCGAGTCCTTGCCCATACTGTGACAAGGTTCCTTAAACATCATCATCATCAACTATCATTTCACTAATGTAACTAACTCTTCCTTCCACTTAAGTTATTAAACTTAGGGCCCGTTTGTTACGAATTAAAAAATAAGTGATTTTGTTGTTAAATAATTTAGAGATTAGTATTTAGAGATTTTTAAGAAAATGAGAAGTTGTTTTGTGTTTGTGTAACATACTGAAAATCACTTATTTTAAAAAAATCATTCTTAAAAACTTATTTTTATGAGAAGCTACTCAAAACAGCTTCTCATATGAAGCAATTTTAAGATTATTTTCAGCTTTTCGTTTTTTTAAGAATCTGTAACAAACGGACAACATGTCATAAGTGATTATTTTTTTTAAAAAGTGATTATTTTAAAAAATAATCTGTAACAAATGGTCCCTTAATTACGAGTAACTCTCACGCTATATTCATGCTATATCTACTCATCTATGTCTGAGTGTCATCATCTATCGTCAATAACTTAATTAACTTCGTTAAGCTATAAAATGTTCTTTAGCTAGCTAGCACTAAATCATTAATTATCTATGGACCTCACTCATTTATTTCCCTATGTTACTCGTGATTTGCAATTAGCTCGACTTGTCTTCTCATCACTAAGAATTATTCTGAAAGTCCATTATCATGTTTTCGGTACTAGGATGTAATTACTAATTGACATGTTCTTCCCCAGTCTCAATTGTATTAACCATTCTCTATTATTTATTAATACATCGCAAAATAACTTTTGACACCAATCCTTATAGTTACTCCATTTTAACTCTAAATTCACCTCAACTATCAACTTTATTCTATTTTCATATGTTGACTCTCCATTCCTTACATGTTAATTAAATTACATTATTTAACACACAATTGACTAATTATACTCGATTCGTTCTCTAAACTCGACATAACAGTTACAGTCATCCAATTCATTTTGTTACAGTCATTCAAATTATTTATTTACAGTCTCCCAAATCATAGAATTATAGTCATCTAATTCATATAGTTACAGTCCTCCTGATGATTTAACAAACCGTCATCGAATTATTTAGTTACAGTCATCTAAATTATCTACGGTCATCCAAATTGAATAAACGAATAATCGAATAAATACAAACAAATATGAATCACGATAATCGATACTATTATAGTCATATCCCCTATTCCCCATATAGAAAATAAACCCTTTCCCCCGTACCTGATATTGATGTTTACTCCAATGGCGAATAGATGAAGACAAATCACGAGTTCCTTAGCGTGACTCAGTTCCAACAGGGCAATGATTGAGTCGAACATATACGGTTATGTAACAACAACAAGGACAGTCCAAAAATCATTAACTAAAAATATTAAATATAATCAATCACTCTTTTCATGAATTAACTTTAAAATCCCGTTTTCATCGTCAAAATATTTTAGAAAACAATATACTAAAATATTAGTAAATTTAAAGTAAGTTAAACTCTAAATAATTTGGAGACTCAAATACTAAACTATTCATCAATATCATAATTTAAATTTATGTTCTTGTAGGCTAATATATTACACATATAAAATAGTATATTTTAGAAAAGCTCATATATATAATTTCGTTCAACAAACACCATAAAAACATATAATTTAGTTTAATAATGAAAATGGCCTCACAAGGACTTATCTTTCTTTTTGAAACCCAAGTACACACAGTGATTAAGATTACACATATTTGGCATCAGATTATTTTTTACATGATTAACTTGAATAACCTAAAGCAGAGAAGAGTAAAACTAACCAAAAGGGTGAATTCCAAAATAAAGCATGCAGTACTTGTGTGGGTTGAAGAAGAAAACGCAGCGCTGTCTTGGTTGAGAGTTGTTAGGGTCTGCTCGTTTCTGTGTGTGTTGCAGCGTGAGGGAAAAGAAGAGAGAGCTGCTGGGTCGGGTTCTGGGCTGGAAAGTAAACATGGGCTTGAGTGAACTTAAGTGATGGTGCGCTTAGTAAAGAAAACGGGGCTGTATGCGTTAAAATTCTTTTTAAATCATTTCTAAAGCCCAATTTCACCACAACTATTATTTTGACACCTCCTTAGCCCAAAATAATTTCTAAAAATATGTTAGACTTTAAACACTAATATTTTATAAAATAAAATAAGCAACTAAAATAATAATGTTTCAAATACACATAAATATATAATCATTTGAAATATTAATACTTACATGAGTAAAATAAGTATATAGTAGAAATTATATATTACTAATAGCCTATAAAAATACATTTAAATGTAAGTTCAACTAATTTTAATAATCCAAGCACCCAATAAATTAAAATAATTTAATCTTATCAATATAAAATAATTTATAAAACAAGTACATGCTAAAATAATTTAATCTCATCAATATGAAATAATTTAATCTTTTCAATATGAAATAATTAAGTATATGCTTTAGGAAGCAACTAGAAAGCAAAGTAGCATAGTTCGCTACTTATTTTATTTGCAAAACACAGCTTGTTCCTAGTTCTCCACAACCACCAAATAGTTGACAGGAATAAGAATATCTTTTCACTATCAATGTTCCTTCTCACCCAACCATGTAGATTGTCTTCCTGATGGAACATAGAATCAGTAAACGCAACAGATCTTCAGAGTCTGGAGGAAAGGACACAGTCTCTTAGGCAATGTCAGATGCTTTCAGCAGCAAGATTACATCAGGGACAGACATTTTGAGTGAAGCATTCCACAATGACAAAGAACCTCCCTTGTAGGAAGAGACCCATGCATAGTTGTCCATAAGATGAATTTTATTGTTTTTGGTGCAGGCAATTTCCACCACCAGCTCCAGGGTAGAGAGTCACCCCTTTAAACAACAATATCAGTTTTGATAAGCCAAGAATGAGCAGCCTTAGCTGTGTAGATTCCATTTAAATTTCCTTTCCAAGTAAATCTATCAGTAACCTCCGAATTCAAGAAAACATGAGTCAAATTGATCCTCTCACAGATTGCAGCCGGTATGCTAGTATACAGTAGATTGAAATTCCACTGTTCGTTAGAATAAACATCTTTCACCCTCATATCAACATCATGGATATCGACATAAATTATCTAATCAGCAAGTCTTCCAACCTCAGACTAGTTTGAAAACTAGAAAGAGGAATTCCCATCACCTAACCTGAACTCAAAACCATCCCTAAGAACAATTTTTGCCTTCATGATCGCATTCCAGGTAGCAGAACCTGGCTTCTTTGGCAAGTCCGGGAAAGTTGCATTCTTCACATATTTCTGTTTAATAATATGTACTCTGAGTTTATCTGGACCTTTGTGGAGATCCCAGACAACCTTTCCTAACATTGATGTATTTGCTTCCCTAGCCTTTCTTATTCCAAGACAACCCAATTTCTTGGGCAGAGTGATTTTATCCCAACCAATGAGGTGAACACCAGAGGTAAAATTACCTTTCCAAATAAAATTTATTGACATCTTATCAATTAAATTACACGTGGATTGAGGTAACCATCCTATTTGCATATAATAGGTTTGGATAGAGTTTAAGACCGATTTCACCAAAGTTACCCTTCCTGCCTTGTTTAATAGTTTATGCTTCCAAGAGGCTAGTCTCTGAGTAATTTTTTCCTCTAGGGATTCATAATCCTTCCTCTTGAGACGACCATGAAGCATAGGAAAGCCCAAGTATTTCTCAAGAGAAAGAGTTCTTCTGATCCTAGTCTTAGAGACAATCAAATCCATCTTGCTACTCCTAGTTGAAGAGGAGAAGACTTTTGATTTGGCAACATTAATTTTAAGACCAGATAGAGAAGCAAACCTAGTTAAGCTCTCAGCTTTAAGGGCTGCCTTAGAAGCAGTATCTTTGGCAAAAAGAAGCAGATCATCAGCAAAAAATAAACGTGAGAGAGGCGGGCCATTTCGAGACAACCTGACCGGTTTCCAATAGCCATCATCTGCAAAATTGAGAATTTTCTGAGACAGGAATTCCATACAGATGAAAGAAAGATAAGGGGAGAGGGGATCCCCTTGTCGAAGGCCTCTTGTAGGATTAAAATTCTAGAGCCTTCTGCCATTTTAAATGATTGGGAGAGATGAACTCGGGACACAGTGCATAATAAATTTAATGGTGATGGTAGCAAAGCCATTCTGCTGTAAGCAAAACTCTAAAAAGTCCCAATTGACACTGTCATACGCCTTTTCAAGGTCTATTTTAAATGAGAAATGCTAGCAAAACTCATTTTTAGACACCCTTTTCAACACTTACTCTATGATTGGTTAAAATTCATGTGGGTCCCACCACTTTGGAATTGGGACCCATTACTTTAGTGGAACCACATGCAATCTAACTAATTATAGAGTGAGTGTTTGAGAGAGTGTCTAAAAGAGAGTGTTGCTGACATTTCTCATTTTAAATACCATATCACCTTTTTTCCATTTAGATGTGTGAGTTCCAAGAAAAAGATTATTTATAGGAAATTATTAGACTGTTTTTTTAACACCAAGCACTCATTTCTCAAGTCTTACAGCAACACATGCTACTTGAGAAGGTTCCCTATTCAAGGTTCTTTTGATTTCAAGGGTTTTGGGATTACTTAGAGCTTGGTTGACATATATAGGATATACATGAATGTATTACAACACAAGACTTAATACATACTCAGAGATTAGATGAATCCCTTCTGGTTTAATTGCAGCTGAGTATGGAAGAGAGAAAACTTGAATGTGTGAGAAGGTTGATAGCTCAAAATTTAATTCACTCTATTGAAAATCAATGAAGACCAGAACTGTTGTTATATAGAGTTGTTGTAGCCCTTTAACTCATGGTCCAAGAAATAAAGATGTTGCATCAGAAACTAGCCCTTTAACCCGTCTGCATGCATGATTGTTGAGTTGCCAAGATGCCCATAAAAACCATGAACAAACCTACCATCACTGTCTCTAATAAGACCTCCAAAGGACGCAGCCGGAGGGGTCAGCTGCGCACTACCATCAACATTGAGCGCCACCCAGCCAGACGGAGGGGCCTGCCAGGAGACCTCCAAACCCGAGCTCTGTCTCGCGAGTCTATGTCCAGACCCGAAAGCTGAAACAACATCATTCCAAAAACCGAAAGCTTGGCCAGCCACATCATGTGGTCTAATAGGCGTGCTCTCAAACACAAACAAATTCCTCGCGAACCAAATCTTTCAGTAGATAATAGTAGGAAATGCATTGGAGCTGCGAACCAAGTCATGCAGCCAAGAAATGAGGATGGCATCACTGCCTGGTAATATAAAACCAAAAGGAGCACACAAATTCCAAACCTCCTTAGCGTGTTTGCAAGTAAAGAAACAATGACAGATAGTTTCTTCCTGTGAGTTGAAAATTATACAAACGACAGAGTCTAGTACATTTCGCCTATGCAGAGTGTACCTTGTTGGGAGCGAGTTATGCGCAAGTTGCCAAATGAAAAAGTGTACGTTTGCGGGGATTTTCAGATGCCAAAGACATTTCCAATTGTGGTCAGTCACATTGTTGCTGGTACCTGTAGAAAGAAAATGGTATACTGATTTGACCGTGTAAATACCAGTCGACTCACCAGCCCACGTCCAAGTGTCTGCTACCATAGGCGCCAGAGTTGGCGTTAAAGAGTTAATAGCATCCTTCCACTCTTGAGGAATAGAGGTGTGAAGAAGATCGAGGTACTAAGTTCCACCAGCGTAAAGATCAATTATTTTCAAATTACTGTCATAAATATGCACCGACTGCAACTGAGGCCCAAGAGGAGTAGTAAACAACCAACTATCATTCCACACACTGAAGTTGTCGTTCCCAAACTTGAAAGTGAAACCTGTTCCAAGGCACTCCCTAGCTTTCAACATAGAATTCTAAGTGCTGGAACCCCTAGAAGTAGGAGCTCCCAAGAAGGAGCGATGTGAGTCCTTCAGAATGCGAACCCAGAGCTTCTCCGGAGTAGTTGTGACGCCCCAAATAAGCTTGCCTAGGAGCGTCGTATTATTATGGCGAGCTATACGGACACAAAGGCCACCGCTGTGTTTCTGTTGAGTGATTTTGGACCAACCAACCATATGCATATCGGATGAATTATTACCTTGCCATAAGAAATTTCAAACCGACCTGTCCACCTGAGAACAAACCGATTGAGGGAACCATTGCAGCTGCATGCCATAAGAGGGTATGGAGGTGAGCACCGAATTACATAAATTTAGTCTGCCTGCCTTATTCAAAAGCTTTCCTTTCCAAGACGTTAGTTTTGAATTGATACGGTCCAACACACCATGAAAGTCCTCTTTCGTCACTCTCCCTTGGAAAATTTTAAACCCCAAATACTTAGCAATGGAGGAAGTAAAATTGATATCAAGAATGCTTCTGATCTTCGCTTTCTTTGATTCAGGTACGCCCTTGGAAGCAAAAATTGTTGACTTTGCTAGGCTTACTTTTAATCTAGACATGGAGGAAAAACAGTCCAACACCCGCTTGATCATTTTGGCCTGAGCAACAATTGCCTTAGCAAATAAGAGAACGTCATCTGCAAAAATAAATGAGAGATACCTGCACCATTTTTAGTCAACTGGAGAGGCTTCCACATATTGTGACTGACTGCTGTCGAAATCAATTCCCCAAATCGTTCCATACAAAGCACAAACAGGTACGGGGAAATAGGGTATCCTTGCCTGAGTCCCCTCTTAGGAGAGAAACTATTTGTGTGGTTACCATTCCAAAGTATTGAAATAGATGAGTGCGTAATACCATGCATGATTAGATTAATGATCCTGCCCAGGAAACCAAACATGTAGAGGGTATCTTTAAGGAAGAGCCAGTCAACTCGATCATAAGCTTTTTCCATGTCTAGCTTCAAGATCATGTCCCCTTTCTTACACCGCTTCTTACTCATCTGATGGACAAATTCCTGCAAGATAATAGCATTTTCAATTGTACCCCTTTTCGGTTTAAAGCTACTCTGGAGAGGGAATAGTGTCAAGTCCGACGCGCAAATTATAGGCTAACCAACACATTAGAGATGAGCTTGTGAATAACATTGCACAAAGTTATTGGACGAAACTCCTTGAATGATGTAGGACAGTCTCCTTTCAGAATAAGGACCAGGAGAGTCTCCACTGCTTTAGCGTCAAAGCTACCTGTAGCAAAGGCATTTTTCACAAAAGCCCAAAAATATAGGTTGAAAGCCATCAGGGCCAGGGGCTTTATAAGACTTCATAGACACGAGAGCTGAGTAGTCCTCCTCCTTTGTGACAGGCTCCAACAGAGATTGATGAACATCATCACTAATGGAGTTCCGAATAGCGCCCAACTGACTTGGGAGAACGTTCTCCGTAGAGCAAAAGAAGTCTTAAAAAACTGCACTGCCTTCACTTGAAGTACCTGTTGATCATTACACCAAGTGCCACAAGGAAGGTCCAGTCTGTGAATCTTATTACACTTCCTCCTAACAATAGCCTGAGTATGGAAGAACCGTGTGTTTCTACTTCCCAGCTTGACCCAGTTCTCTCTAGATTTTTGGTACCCAATGGATTCCTCCTGGAATAATATGGCCTCATATTCTTGGAAAAGTTCTCTTTGAAGTTGCACCAATCTAGCAGAATCATTGTCCTCAAGATGGGTTTGGTGGTTTGTTGCGTTAAAAACACACTTAGAGCAAGTGTACTCTATCGCGGAAGTAGTATAAAAAATATCGTCTCCACAGGGATTAATTAATAAGTACCAAACTACTTAAGATTAATTATTATTTAGACGAACGAATGTTTGGTGATTATAGAAACTAAAATAACAAGAAGTAAATAGCAAGAATTTAAATTGTAAAGTTTGATCAATGGAGAGAAGCCTAGGGTCACGGTTTCACTTGCAAGGTTCGATTCCTCTATGTCTAATCCTACCCGAATCCCACTTATTTTATTCAATTACCAATCCCTTTACTAAAGCTATTAACCCGTTTGGTCATTCGTGATTAATATTCTTTTCCCTAAATTAACCCTAGTTTGGTCATGCTAGAATTTAAATTTAAGGAAAGCATAAAGTACAAAAAGGTTGAATGATTGGAAGACTAAATTAAAGTTTGGTCATTCATTAATTATAGTCTCAATTATCCTATAGATCCACCAACTAATTGCAGTACGGTCGCTGATCAACTAATTGATTATTAACATGCAAAGGGTTGTCAATCCTAATTATGTGATAAAAACAATAGGATAATATTAATTGAAATAAAACTAGAAATTCAAAGCATAAATTAAAACATAAAAAGGTCTCTAATCAAGCAAGATCCACCTAAGACCCTAGAAAAGGATTTAGCTATCCATAGTTATCAAGACCACTGAAATAAAATTGGGAGTCATAAATTACAGAGATAAAAATAACCCGGAATGGAGGAATTTCTGATCTGAGTATTTAGTCTCCTTTTCCTGCTTCAGAGCTCTCTCACGGTGTCCAGAACGGGTACCCAAAACTCTTCAATCTGCGTCTGTTTCAAACGCTGCTTTTTTCAATTCTCGTAGCCTCGGGTTCCGTGTTCGTTTGCTTCCTCTCTCTCGTCGTCCAATCTGGTGGTGTGCGGCTCCTTTCTTTCTAATTTCCACCGTGTGTGTTTTTTTCTCTCTATGTTGCAGCACTATTATATATATATCTATGTCTGAGGTGTGCGGCTATTGTCTCTTCAAATCACATTCCCTTTCTTTTATTTCTCTAATTCCCCCCTAGGGTTGCGTGCGCAGCTCTACTCTTCTTCCTCTCACGTCACCCTCGTCTTTCCAAGCAAATGGGTTTTCTTCTTTAGTTAATGGACTAAGCCCAAGTCCTTGTTCCATCCCAATTCATTTGTGCTAATGACACCTCCTTTTTGCTATAAACAATTTATTTTGACAGTTTCTTTATCTAATATTTTTCCTACAAAATAATGAGCAAAATCAGTCGCTTATATATTTAATTGATAATAATTGCTCTCAAAGAGACTTGAAAATACCACTAAAAATGCACTAAATTGGAGTTTATCATGGTTTCTTCTTCCAATAATTCTGGGACATTGTTCCTCATGATGTTTATAATGCTGACCTGCAAATTTTTTAACAAGGTTGGATGCTTACTAACTTTAATTCTAATATTGTTACTCTCATTCCCAATGTTGAGGAGGTTGATAGAGTTGATCAATATAGACCTATAACTCTAGTTAATTTATAATTTAAAATTATTACTAAAGTTATAGCTGACAGACTTGCTCTTGTTGCTCCTAATGTCATTTCGGAAAATATTTCTAATTAAATTTGCACTGCATCTGAATCTATTTACTTGCTTCAGAAAAAGGCTTTTGGGGGTCAATTAGCTCTTAAAATTGACATTAAAAAGGCTTTTGACACAATAGATTGGAATTTTTTACTTCAAGTTTGGGCGGCTTTAGGTTTCAATAACAAATTTTGCTCTTGGATAAATGTTATCATTCATTCGGCTAAACTATCTTTCTCTATTAATGGGTCTGTTGTTGGTTTATTTGGCTGTAAGAGGGGCGTTAGACAAGGTGATCCTTCTCCCTCTCTCTGCTCACTTGGTGAAGATAGTAGAGGAATATCCAAGCTAGTTGATGACTGTAAGCTTCACTTATATGGTTGGTCCTGAGGGTTTCGTATACAAAGTCATGTTTTATATGTCGATGATATCATGATTTTTGTTGGCCTACCAAAAGAATTACGACTAGTTTGTTGGATCTTTTCTCCCACTTATGAGCAAGTTTCTAGTCGGGTGATTAGTAAGGAGAAATCTAAATTTTATACACGGCAACATTTCCATTCCCGTATCACGACTATCTCTCGATTCTCTTGGATTCTCTCGAGGAGCTATCCCTTTTAATTATCTCGGTGTTCCGCTTTTCAAAGGCATGCCTCGTAAAATTCATTTATTACCTATTTCGGATAGAATAAAGGCTAGACTTCCTCCTAGAAAGGCTCTCTTTTATCTATCATGGGGAGAGTTCAACTTGTTAATTCTGTTATTCTTAGCATTTATGCTTAGCCTGCTAATCTTCACAATATGGTGGATACCTGGATTAGAAATTTTGTTTGGTCTGGTGATCTCAATACTAGGAAAATTGTTATTGTGGCTTGGAGTAAGGTGTGCAAGCCTTTTCAGGAAGACGGTTTGGGTCTTTGGTCTATCAAAGCTATTAATAATGCTATCATGCTTAAGCTTGGTTGGAACTTCTTTTCTACTAATCTGCAGTGGGCTCTTCTTTTGAAAGCTAGAGTCTTTAAAAAAACAAACTGGTTAGCTATCATGTTTCTTCTTCTATATGGCTCGGGTTTAAATCTTACCTTTCTGATATCATTGAGAACTCAACTTGGAAGTTGGGGAATGGTGTCAGCATAAACTTTTGGACTGATACTTGTCTTTCTAGGCCTATTGTGGATATTATTGGTATACTCTCTAATCTTCACAAGGATTTAAAAGCAAGTATTAGTGATTTTATAGTCAATGACAATTGGTCCATCCCTGCAGACCTTATTCATCACTTCCCCCAGTTGGTCTCTGAAATTCAAGTGATAACTATTCCTTTGGTTTGGTCTAAAGATCAGTTGATGTGGAATCACTCTATCACTGGGGATCTGACCATCAAAGAGTCTTTTCTTTTCCATAACCCTCCAGTCGTCGTGATCCATTGGACTACGATTATTTGGAAGCCTTTTTTACCTCCTTCTAAATCCTTTATTCTGTGGAGAACTCTTCTTAATAAGATGCAGACTGATGATCAAATCTGGCTTAGAGGTTGAACAATTGTTTCTATTTGTAGCCTATATGGTAATGCTTCCGAGACTTCTCAGCATCTCTTCCTTGATTTCCATTTCGCCCAAGAATTTTGGAGTTGGCTTGGGGGTATCCTGAGTATCCAAATTGATACTGCTTCTTTTCAGAACATCTTAGCCTTGACTTCTCAGGGCTGGAGCCCTCAATTGCAAGATATTGTATCTGCTGTTATTGTTAATATTTTATGGGTCATTTGGTATTGTAGGAATCAGGTTAGATTTAATAACAATGTTATCTTCTACACTCGGCTATCAACTTAATCCTTTCAAATGATGCTTTAGCTGGGAATGCTACTAAATCATCCACGTCTTCCTCTGTTGCTGACTTCCCAATTATCAAGACCCTCAATATCATCGGTAATTATAGAAGCTCTGCTAACATCAAATAGGTTAGCTGGACCCCACTGCACCCTACATGATTAAGTGAAATACCGATGGCGCTACTAAGGGTTGTCCGAGTCCTACCGCTTGTGGTGGTATTTTTTGAGACAGAAGTGCGGCTATTCTTGGTTGCTTTTCTTTGTCCATCGATAACAGTTACGCTCTTCATTATGAAATTGTTGGGGCTATACTGGCTATTGAGATTGCTTTTGATATAGGTTGGAAGAATCTATTGTTGGAGTGCGATTCATAGTTAGTGGTCTCCGCCTTCAAGAATTTCACAATTGTTCCATGGAGGCTTAGAAATCGTTGGAACAACTGCATACATTTGACGAGACAAATGAAATTTGTTTGCACTCACATTTATAAAGAAGGTAACACTTGTGCTGATAAGCTTGCCAGGCTTGGTACTAACATTTCTGGTTTTGTCTGGTAGAACCTACCTACTAGATTCATTGCTGAAGAATTCTGCAGAAATAGGTTAGGTTTGCCTAGCTATAGGTTATGTTGATTTCCTGTTAGATGGTTTCAGTCTCTTTCTGGCCTTTAGTTGTTGGTGTGCTGCAAATGATTGTTAATGACTTTGGTGCCAACCTGGTTGGGATGAGAGTCATTATAGTGATGGTCCCGCGTGCCAATTTTATCTTTCTTGGATTGGTTTCCTTTTAATAGAATTGCTCCATTTTTGTTTTGGTTGTAATGTTGTTTTAATCATGGGTATTGGCCTAGTCCCTCCATATCTCTTGTATAATTTCCACTTTTTTTTTAATAAATTGTAGGGGGTTACTCTTTCTTTCTTGATGGTTTTTCCCTAAGGGGCTTTGAATCATAATGTTTTAACGAGGCTCCATCAACCCTTCTTTTGTTTAAAAAAAATATCATCCACGTCTTCCTCTATTGCTGAGTTCGCAATTATCAAGACCCTCAATATCACTGGTAATTATAGAAGCCCTGCCAACATCAAATAGGTTAGTTGGATCCGCCCTGCGCCCTACATGATTAAGTGCAATATCGATGGCGCTGGTAGGGGTTGTCCGGGTCCTACCGGTTGTGGTGGTATTTTTAGAGGCAAAAGTACGGCTATTCTTTGTTGCTTTTCTTCTTCCATCCGTAACAGTTATGCTCTTCATGCTTAAATTGTTGGGGCTATGTTGGATATTGAGATTGCTTTTGAGAAGGGTTGAAAGAATCTTTGGTTGGAGTGCGATTCTCAGTTAGTAGTCTCCGCCTTCAAGAATTTCACAATTGTTCCTTGGAAGCTTAGGAATCGTTGGAATAATTGCATATAGTTGACGAGACAAATGAAATTCGTTTGCTCTCACATTTATAGAGAAGGCAACACTTGTGCTAATAAGCTTCCCGGGCATGGTACTAACATTTCTGGTTTTATTTGGTGGAACCTTCTTCCTAGATTCATTGCTAAAGATTTCTGCAGAAATAGGTTAAGTTTGCCTAGCTATAGGTTCTGCTGATTTCCTGTTTGATGGTTTTAGTCTCATTCTGGCCTTTTGTTTTTGGTGTGTTGCAAATGATTGTTAGTGACTTTGGTGCCAAACTAGTTGGGATGAGAGTCATTATAGTGATGTTCTTGCATGCCAATTTTATTTTTCTTTGGATTGGTTTCCTTTTAATAGGATTGCTTCTTTTTCCTTGTGGTTGTAATGTTGTTTTAATCATGGGTATTGGCCTAGTCCCCCCATGTCTTTTGTATATTTTCCACTTTTTTTAATAAATTGTAGGGGGAATACTCTTTCTTTCTTGAGGGTTTTTCCCTAAGGAGGGTTTTCCATCTGAAGGTTTTAACTAGGCTCCATGAACCCTTCTTTTGTTTAAAAAAGACTAGAGCTAATTTGGCAAAGAGGAAGATTGCACAGAATGACTTGTGCCCTATCTACAATAAGGCTCCTGAAATTGTTGCCCTGTTTCAAATCCCTATTCTGTAAACAGATTCACAGAATGGTTGGGAACCTTCACTACAAAAAACCGTTCAAATAGCGGGGGTTTTTCTGTGGAGGTTTTAAAAACCCCCTCTAAATAATTTTAAAATGACACTATCAGCCCACTCCGTGAGAATCTTTCCTTTATTTTAAAGGGATTAATAAAAAAACCCTCAAATTTAACAATTTGTTTTCCCTCTTTTCTTTTTCAATGTCCCGCTCCCCTTCCCAAAACCCTATTTCTCTGAAAACGTTTTTCACTTCCCACTCTCTCTCTCTCCCTCTCATTGAAATCCACATCCTCGCTTTCTCTTCGTCGCATTGGCACCGTTCAATGCACCAACACCATTTGTCGCACCACCGCTGTTGACACTATCTCACGTTGAACCTGATTGTGATTGCGAAGTGGGTATTGGGGTTTTGATTTTGGGTTCCTCTTTTCTCCTTGTTCCAGGAAAGTTTATCTTTCATATCTTTCTCTTTTTATTTTGTTTTCTAGTTTTCCTGGGAACCGACATTCAGTCTCTCTTGTGCCTCGTTCACTTCATCGCTCCCGGTGTAACACCCCAAAATAATTCAATTAATTAACTTAGTTGAGTTATTACGGGTTTGCAACATTTTACTTTTAAGTCAAGTAATTCATTAAGTGAAGGTTAAGCATGTGTTGCATTTTAGGAAAATGTCTAAGTTAGGAAAGGGTGTGGGTAGAGGAAGCCCACGGCCTAATAAGGCCAAGGCCTCATTTAAGTCCCTTAGGACATGTTATATGGTGACTTCGTAGGAGACCATCTCCATTGTTCCCAAAAATAGTCAAGTTACCAAATTAAGAAAGTAGAGAGAGAAGTGAGACTTAGAGAGAAGGAAGAGAGAACCGAGCTGAAAAAGGGAAGAGTGAGCTGAACCTTGAAGGATTCCTAGAAGTGCTAGTGAAGAGGGTGTGTCTACGGTTATAATCAGGTTAGGGGGCTCTTTTAATCCTTGTAATGTTTTGTGTTTGATAGTGTTTTGGTGTGAATGGTTCTGATCACCTTGCATGTGTGTTTTATGTGTTGTTCATAACATGTTGTGCTGTGTTTTTGCTCCTTGTTGTGATTGTGGTGAGGTACGATGGTGGATCGGTTGGGAAAGAGAGAGGAGTGTAACACTCTCTCTGTTCTGCGTGGTACGAAGAGAGCATTGCATGGTGAGGCATTAGAGTGTGAATCGGTGTAGTGTGAAGAAAATGAGCTTGCATGTAGAGTTAGGGAGAGGATCGGAGCCAATGGAGTGAGTATCCGAGGGTGCATGAGTGTGGTGAGCTGGAAATATGTTGCATGTTGGGGTTAATTAAAGAAACAGAGTAAACCGAGTACCTTTCAGCTTAGAGTGAGAGAAACCGAGTTGAGGGAAGTCAACGCATAGAGTGTCTTAGTGTTGAGAGTCCGTTTGTGAGCTTGAGGGAGAGTATGTGTGTAAACACCATTAGCGAGGGGTAGGGACGCATAAACCGAAGTGTAGGTGTTTCGCCTTAAGGTTACCGAGGTGTAGAGGGAGTGAACCGAGGTGTAGAGGGAGTGAACCGAGGTCTTCAAGCCGAGGTAGCGTCACCGAGGTGAAACGCCCAAATGCCTAAGTGTAGGTGAACTGAACCAGGGAATGCCGAGAAGTGAATCCCCATGAGTTAGACGATTTTAGTGTAAGGGAGTGCGTGGCGTGAGCGCGCCACAGAAGTGAGGGTTTGAGTGTAGCATGCCGAGGTGCCAAGGAGCTAGGTGCCGAGGTGATGTAGAATGCCGAGGTAGCCGAGGTACACACATAGTGTCTTGCCGGTGATGTTGAGTAGTTAGCCGAGGTACACACATAGTGTGCCGAGGTGATGTTAGGCGCCAATGTTGCCTAGCACATTGTGGGGCGCCACTTGTGAGTGCTATTTAGCACCAAATGTGCATAAGTAAGGGGCGATTAAGTCCATTTTGGTCCTTAGGTGACATTTTGGTCCCTAAGTGTCGTTGCGGTCCTCGGTGTGACAATTAGTCCACCATGGAGTGCCGAGGTGATTGAGAGGTCGGTTGTTGAGTAACGACGGTGAACGACGGTGTAAGCATTCACATGCGTTATGTTTGATTGGTGTGTGATTGCATTTGTCATGAAGTCACATGTTCATGTGCATATAACGACGGAGGAGGTTTCGACCTCGGATGTGGTAGGACTTCTGGTCTCCATATCAAATAACGACGAGTAACGACGGAGAGCCGATAGGCTAAATAACGACAGTGGAAGTACCTCATTGCATAATGCCACGTGGTTGGGTTGCATACATGCATACATTTCATAATTTAATGTGTTTTTGAGTGATTGATAATTGTTGTGGTTGTTTGAACTATCGGTGAGTGTTGTATTAGCTGAACCGAGGTGCTTTAGTGCTATCTCTAACCTTAAGCTTCTTCACATTATATTACTTGTGTTAAGAGACTCACCCTAGCTGCTTTATGTTGCTTCTCATGTCGGCAACTTGCAGGTACACATGAGTGATGGTTGTGCCTAGTTCAAGTCGGTTGTGTCTGCTCTGGTCGTGTAACACTGGGTTGGGGCCGAGTAGCTTTTAGTGCTTTTTATGCCGATCTTGTGTATTTTCTGATATGTAGTCTTTTGAACTAAAACTATCACATTTTGTTGTAACTTTTACTATGTATTATGACTTGATGTTTTACTGGCCGAGGTGCCTTATATGTGTTACTGGCCGAGGTGCCTTATATGTCTTACTGGCCGAGGTGCCTTATGTTATGGGCTTAGACCCTTTTGCCGATGTGATGCGCATGATTACATGCTTAGTATAATGTTGTGCAAATGTTTGAACTTAATTGATTTCCTGTTTTCCTTTTAAATCATCAAATGTAGCCCTCCTTTGAGTGGAATTTTGAAACTCTGATTTTAATTTAGTAGATCGAATTGATTAGATAAGGGGGTGTTACATTGTTGGTATCAGAGCATAAGTTCGGTCTTGTCTGACCAAGTAGTGAGTCTAAGTGTCTTAAGCCTCGAGTCTTAGGCTCGTTCTAAACCAGTTCTTGATTGTGTATTCCGAGTTGGTAGACAGTTGCAGAATTTATGGAGAAGATAGTGTGGCTACTAGCCGAGCTGGGAAAGATAAGAAGACTTTCCAACCCCAGTACCGTTGGAAGCCTTATGACCATTCTGGTGGTAGAGGAAAGGGGAATTTCGCAGGGAGAGGAAAGCCTAGTAGGGGAGACGCTCCTGCTATTATGACCTGTTACAAGTGTGGATTGCCTGGGCACAAGGCGAAGGAGTGCAAGGCTGAGGTGAAGTGGTGTGCTTAGGTGTGAAGTGCCTAAGTGTAGTAGCCAAGGTGAAGTGGTGTGGTTAGGTGTGAAGTTACTAAGTGTAGATGATGAAGTGAGGTGTGAATAAGCCTATGTGTAGTTGATGAAGTGTAGTGCATGGACGTCTAAGCCAGTATTGCCGAGGTATAGGGTGTATATACCGAGGTGTATGTGTTGAGGTGAGTATATTGCGGTGCTAGCGAAGTGTAGTGGTCTAGGTATAGTTCATTTGAGGCGTATGTGTGCCGAGGTACTGAGTGGTGCAGAGTTTCTGAAAGTATAGTCGAGGAGAAACGAGGTAGTTGTAGAGATGAATAGTGAAGAGGTGATGTTCCGAAGTGTATCTGTAAGTGGCAACTGAGGTAGAAGCCGAGGAGGATGATGATGAGGTGTAGCTGTCTAAAGGAAGTATCAAGGTGTAGATTAAGTATGCCTAAGGGTAGCTATTTTAAGTGAGGTGTATTATGATCAAGGTATGTACTGTCGAGGTGAAGGAATCGGCTTTACTTCCTGCTAGGAAAGTGCGCAAGTTGTTAGGAGAAGGGGTTACTCTGTTGCATTATGGGCGTCATTAACAGTAGAGAATCAAGTCAAGATTGAAGACCTGCCAGTGGTTAGAGAGTTTGCCGAGGTGTTTCCTGAAGAAATTCCTGATGTGCCACCTGAGAGAGAGATCGAGTTCACCATAGAATTGATTCCTGGAACAAGACCGGTGTCTATGGCACCTTATAGGATGTCTGCATCCGAGTTGTCCGAGCTGAAGAAACAGTTGGAAGAATTGTTAGAAAGGAAATTCGTGAGACCAAGCGTGTCACCGTGGGGAGCACCTGTGTTGCTAGTGAAGAAGAAAGATGGAAGCATGAGGTTGTGCGTGGACTACGCACAATTGAACAAGGTTACAATTAAGAACAAGTATCCACTACCAAGAATTGGCGATTTGATGGATCAATTAGTGGGTGCTCAGGTATTTTCCAAGATTGATTTGAGGTCGGCCTACCATCAAATCAAAGTGAGGACGAAGACGTACCAAAGACGGCTTTTAGAACTTCGGTATGGACACTACGAGTACTTAGTAATGCCATTCGGTGTCACTAATGCTCGGGAGTATTCATGGAGTATATGAATCGTATTTTCCATGAGTACTTAGATCGGTTTGTGGTAGTGTTCATAGACGATATCTTGAGTACTACTCCAAGTCGAGGAAGAAGATCATGCCGAGCACTTAAGGAGTAGTCTTGAAGGTTACGAAGGAGAAGAAGTCAGTATGCGAAGTTATCCAAGTGTGAGTTTTGGTTGAGGAAGTGAGTTTCCTAGGCCATGTGATTTCAAAGAATGGGATTGCGGTGGACCCTTCAAAGATTGAAGTCGTGTTGAAGTGGGAGGCACCCAAGTCAGCCACCGAAGTGAGGAGCTTCTTGGGGTTAGCCGGTTACTACAGAAGATTCATTGAGGGTTTATCCAAATTGGCGTTGTCATTAACCCAATTGACATGTAAAGATAGGGCTTTCGTATGGGATGACCGTCTGAAGAGAGTTTCAAGAGTTGAAGAGGAGATTGACAACGTCGCCGATCTTGACGTTGCCTAATCCAGAGAGGATCCTTTTGTGGTCTATTGTGATGCATCTAAGTTAGGTTTGGGGTGTGTCTTTGATGCAAGAAGGTAAAGTAGTGGCGTACGTGTCAAGGCAACTGAAGACTCATGAGAAGAATTACCCCACTCATGATTTAGAGCTAGCTGCCGTGGTGTTTGCATTGAAGATATGGAGGCATTACCTTTATGGTTCGAGGTTCGAGGTGTTTAGTGATCACAAGAGTTTGCGATGACTTGTTTGATCGGAAGGAATTGAATATGAGGCGAGGAGATGGTTGGAGTTATTGAAGGACTATGACTTGATGCGAACTATCACCCGGGGAAGGCCAATGTTGTAGGCGATCGCGTTGAGTAGGAAATCTCTGCATGTGTCATCGATGATGGTAAAGGAGCTAGAATTGATTGAGCAGTTTAGAGATTTGAGCCTAGTATGTGAAGTAACACCTCGGAGTGTTAAGTTGGGGATCTTGAAGATCACCAATGAGTTCATGGTTAGTATAAGGGAAGCACGTAAAGTTGATGTGAAGTTGGTTGGTTGATGTCTTTGTGGGAGTTGGCCGAAGCCGATAACAAAGATTTTGAGTTGGATGCGCAAGGATTGTTGAGGTTCGGAGGTCGGATATGTATACCGATGATGAGGAGACCAAGAAGGCAGTGCGGAGGAGTGTCACGAGAAGTCGGTTGAGTATCCATCCGGGAGCTACGAAGATGTATCAAGACTTGAAGAAATTATTCAGTGGCAAGGAATGAAGAAGGATGTAGCTCGTTTCGTCTATGCTTGTTTGACTTGCCGTAAGTCAAAGGTGGAGCACCGTGGCCGGCGGGTTGATGCAACCGCTGCATATTCTGAATGGAAGTGGGACAAAGATTTCCATGGACTTTGTAACCGGGTTGCGAGGGACAACAAGAGGTTTGACACCATTTGGGTGATTGTTGATAGGTGACAAAGTCATCACACTTTATTCCTATTAACATCACATACCCAAAGCTTTAGGGTTAGCGAAATTTATATCAATGTCATTGTGAAGCTTCATGGAATCCCTTTGAGTATTGTATCGCATGCAGATCCAAGGTTTACTTCGAATTTTGGAAGAGTTTGCAAGAGGCGTTGGGTTCCAAGTTGCGTTTGAGCTCGGCATACCATCCTCGGGATGATGGTCAATCCGAGAGGACTATCCAATCCTTAGAAGACTTATTGAGAGCTTGTGTGCTTGAGCGAAGGAGGTGCGTGGGATTCGTATCTACCATTGATAGAATTCACTTACAACAACAGTCATCATTCAAGTATTGGAATGGCACCATTTGAAGCATTGTATGGCCGTAGGTGTAGGACTCCACTATGTTGGCATGAAACAGGAGAGAGGGTTGTGTTGGGACCCGAGTTGGTTAGAGAGACTACCGAGAAGGTTAAGATGATCAGAGAAAAGATGAGGGCGTCACAAAGCAGACAAAAGAGTTAGTGAAGGTGGTTTGGGTAGGAGCTGCTGGTGAGCATGCTACTTGGGAGCTAGAGAGCAAGATGAAGGAAGCCTATTCCGAGCTGTCTGATTGAGGTAAGATTCCGAGGACGTAATCTCCTAAGTAGGGGAGGGTTGTAACACCCCAAAATAATTCAATTAATTAACTTAGTTGAGTTTATTAAGGGTTTGCAACATTTTACTTTTAAGTCAAGTAATTCATTAAGTGAAGGTTAAGCATGTGTTGCATTTTAGGAAAATGTCTAAGTTAGGAAAGGGTGTGGGTAGAGGAAGCCCACGGCCTAATAAGGCCAAGGCCTCATTTAAGTCCCTTAGGACATGTTATATGGTGACTTCGTAGGAGACCATCTCCATTGTTCCCAAAAATAGTCAAGTTACCAAATTAAGAAAGTAGAGAGAGAAGTGAGACTTAGAGAGAAGGAAGAGAGAACCGAAGGAGAAGGAAGAGAACCAGAAATTTGAAAAAGGGAAGAGTGAGTTTGACCTTGAAAGGATTCCTAGAAGTTCTAGTGAAGAGGGTGTGTCTACTGAGTTATAATCGGGTTAGGGGCTCTTTTAATCCTTGTAATGTTTTGTGTTTGATAGTGTTTTGGTGTGAGTGGTTCGATCACCTTGCATGTGTGTTTTATGTGTTGTTCATAACATGTTGTCTTTGTGTTTTTGCTCCTTTGCTTTGTGATTGTGGTGAGTGCGATGGTGGATCGGTTGGGAAAGAGAGAGAGAGTGTAACACTCTCTCTGCTTACGTAATGGTACGAAGAGAGCATTGCATGGTGAGGCATTAGAGTGTGAATCGGTGTAGTGTGAAGAAAATGAGCTTGCATGTAGAGTTAGGGAGAGGATCGGAGCCAATGGAGTGAGTATCCGAGGGTGCATGAGTGTGGTGAGCTGGAAATATGTTGCATGTTGGGGTTAAGTAAAGAAACAGAGTAAACCGAGTACCTTTCAGCTTAGAGTGAGAGAAACCGAGTTGAGGGAAGTCAACGCATAGAGTGTCTTAGTGTTGAGAGTCCGTTGGTGAGCTTGAGGGAGAGTATGTGTGTAAACACCATTAGCGAGGGGTAGGGACGCATAAACCGGAAGTGTGGGTGTTTACCTTAAGGTTACCGAGGTGTGAGGAGTGAACCGAGGTGTGTAGGGAGTGAACCGAGGTCTTCGCCGAGGTAGCGTCCACCGAGGTGAAACGCCCAAATGCCTAAGTGTAGGTGAATTGAACCAGGGAATGCCGAGAAGTGAATCCCCATGAGTTAGACGATTTTAGTGTAAGGGAGTGCGTAACTGTGAGCGCGCTACCGAAGTGAGGGTTTGAGTGTAGCATGCCGAGGTGCCAGTCGAGCTAGGTGCCGAGGTGATGTAGAATGCCGAGGTAGCCGAGGTACACACATAAGTGTCTTGGGGGTGATGTTGAGTAGTTAGCCGAGGTACACACATAGTGTGCCGAGGTGATGTTAGGCGCCAATGTTGCCTAGCACATTGTGGGACGCCACTATGAGTGCTATTTAGCACCAAATGTGCATAAGTAAGGGAGCGATTAAGTCCATTTTGGTCCTTAGGTGACATTTTGGTCCCTAAGTGTCGTTGCGGTCCTCGGTGTGACAATTAGTCCACCATGGAGTGCCGAGGTGATTGAGAGGTCGGTTGTTGAGTGCCGAGGTGATTGAGAGGTCGGTTGTAGGTCCTGGGTGATTCTACCGGTGTAGTAGTAGGTCGACCTTAGCACCGTGATGATGTCTAGATGGTGTGGGCGTCGGTGTGAGCGACGAGTAGCACGACGAGAGTAGAGCGACGACGAATGCTGACGGTGAACGATGGTGTAAGCATTCACATGCGTTATGTTTGATTGGTGTGTGATTGCATTTGTCATGAAGTCGCATGTTCATGTGCATATAACGACGGAGGAGGTTTCGACCTCGGATGTGGTAGGACTTGATCTCCATATCAAATAACGACGAGAGAGAGATGATAGCTAAATAACGACGGTGGAGGTACCTCATTGCATAATGCCCTGCGTGGTTGGGTTGCATACATGCATACATTTCATAATTTAATGTGTTTTTGAGCCGATTGATAATTGTTGTGGTTGTTTGAACTATCGGTGAGTGTTGTATTAGTTGAGCAGGAGGTGCTTTAGTGCTATCTCTAACCTTAAGCTTCTTCACATTATATTACTTGTGTTAAGAGACTCACCCTAGCCGCTTTATGTTGCTTCTCATGTCGGCAACTTGCGGTACACATGAGTGATGGTTGTGCCTAGTTCAAGTCGGTTGTGTGCGCTTCTGTCGTGTAACACCGGTTGGGCCGAGTAGCTTTTAGTGCTTTTTATGCCGATCTTGTGTATTTTCTGATATGTAGTCTTTTGAACTAAAACTATCACATTTTGTTGTAACTTTTACTATGTATTATGACTTGATGTTTTACTGGCCGAGGTGCCTTATATGTCTTACTGGCCGAGGTGCCTTATGTTATGGGCTTAGACCCTTTTGCCGATGTGATGCGCATGATTACATGCTTAGTATAATGCTGTGCAAATGTTTGAACTTAATTGATTTCCTGTTTTCCTTTTAAATCATCAAATGTAGCTCTCCTTTGAGTGGAATTTTGAAACTCTGATTTTAATTTAGTAGATCGAATTGATTAGATAAGGGGGTGTTACACCCGGGCTCCTCACATCTATTGATCGCTCGCATCGCTGCTCCGCACGCACTCCGCCCAACTTTTTCCACATATTCGGCTTCTTTTAAAGAATTTTTTCGAAGGTGCGAGCATCCAACTTTCAATTTTAAGTCTCTTACTTCAGTGTATTTCCTAATTTACTTTCTGGTACTCTCTAAATGTTGTTGGCTGTATTGGATTTGAGTGTTAGGTCAGTTATTGACCTAACTACTAGTAACTGTACTGGGTAGAGTAATAAAAGGGAGGTTCTGTCCGGAGAAAGGAAGCTCAGGAGATGGAGCAGGAGCGATGCCACGAGGTTCTTTTTTGGTAAGCTTTTGTTCACCCCGCTTGCCTTGATTCTGCTGAAATTTATCTCATTATCCCTTTTTCCTTTTGCCACATTCTTTGACGTCTCAAACATTTTCTTATGATTGATCTTCAACTTCGTTATAAGGAATGTTTCATGTTGTCTCATTGCTCACAATGATATGCAATCTAGTTGTATTTGGCAACCCGCAGTCATTGAAGGTATCTATTTTAATGTGCGCTTTTGAGCTTCTCTAGTGTCAATTTAGTTATCTTGTCTCTGGTCTCGACTCCTTGTCATAGTTTAGACAATTGATTAACATATTACATGATCCGTGGAGAAAGGCTCATAAAATGAGTTAATTGTGATTAGACGTAAGTTATTTCTCAAATAAAAATTGTTCTTGCAAGCAATTTGTTTAAGAGAATACCGTTTGCTCATTTATCCTTACTACCCCTTTCTATTAAAGACACATTTTTTTATTGATGAAGTCGGTTGCTTTAAAGATATTTGGGCAAATATCTAGATGAACTCTCTGTGGAGGTATTCGAATAAGTGTTTGGAAAGGTTTTTAATGCTATTTTCTCTTATTTTACTCGTGTTTTTGTTTATAAGAATTCTAATTTCTTTCGATAATCGTATGTGCATGACCGCTTGTTCAGATGAATTTTCAACACTTGGCTTCTTTTTTTCATGGTATGTCTTTATCTCGTTGTTTGCTCATTTCCTATTTTCATTAAAGAGAATAAAGTTAGAGATTTTCATTACATTATTTTTTGACATTTATGATTGTCTTAGATGGTGATTACTACTAGTTTATCATGGAGAATGGCTTCGGTTGAAACATTGATTGTGCATGGAAATGAATCTTCCATTTGCACTACGCCAGAATTGTAAAAAGAGATCGCCACCTTTAGTAGCGTTTATAAAAAAACGCTACCCATTTTAATAACACGCTACACCATTAGTAGCGTTTTTACTTTAAAACGCTACCAATTAGGTAACACGCTAGATGGATCCTAGCGCTTTTACTTAAAACGCTAGCAAATTAGAAAACACGCTAGACGGATCCTAGCGCTTTTATTCAAAAACGCTAGCCAATTAGAAAACACGCTAGATAGATCCTAGCGTTTTTATAAAGCGCTAGCTATTTAGAAAACACTCTAGACAGATCCTCAGCGCTTGTTTTCAAAACGCTAGCCAATTAGAAAACACGCTAGATAGATCCCTAGCGTTTTTATAAAACGCTAGGTATTTAGTAAACACTCTAGACGGATCCCTAGCGCTTTTATTCAAAACGCTAGGTATTTAGAAAACACGCTAGATAGATCCTAGCGTTTTTAGAAAACGCTAGGTATGATTAAATAATATTTTTTTGTTTCCCATTGAGCTACTTCCTTTCTCACTAACACTCTCACCCGTAAACGCAAAAAACCTAACACCCTAACTCAAATTAACATCATCTCTCTCAACGAAAATCATCTCTCTCTCGCTGAACATCATCTCTCTCTCACTCGCACAACATTGGTGAGTTTTTGTTCCTTGCTCTGTTTCTTGTTAGATATTAATTATGGGTTCTAGTTTAGAAATATATTAGTTTTGTCACTTGTGCACACTAGACTCTTCTTCTTTTTTTTTACCACTAGCCTCTTCTTGTTAAACATAAATTAATTATTTGGAAGACTATAATATGATATAGATATAGCTTGGGAAAATAAGGAGTGGATTTGAAAAAATTTTAAAAGAGGAATTTTTGTTTGTTTTTTTATATGAATTGATTCTTCATTATATTCGAATTGCTTGATGGGTCATATGTTAAAGTTCTCTTCTCAGGATTTTATTATAAATATAATTTGGAAATTATGGATAGAAATTGATTCTTCATTATATTCGAATTGCTTGATGGGTCATATGTTAAAGTTCTCGTTATTTTTTATTAATAGATAATTATTATATTGTTTTTGTAAATTTAACAATAACATGGATTATGTTATATTGCAGGTCAGATGGCATCACTTAGTGATCATGAGATCTAGTGGTCAAGACAGTAGTCATTTATGTTATATATGGTATAGCTTTAATTTGTAGCTACTTTTGAGTTTCATAATGTAAGTTACTTATGATGTTGTATGATTTGTAAACAAAAATATCTATTAATAGGTTGAATTTTGTGTGTATCTATATATTGGATTGTAATGATATTGGCTGAATTTTGTTGGAATGATATTTGATGAATTTTGCTTGGAAGGAATGAATTAATAGGTTGTAATTAAAAGGAGAATAAACAAAAATAAAAAAATAATTAAAAAAATCAGTCAATAGGTAGCGTTTTAGAGTGAAAACGCTAGAAATGAAGTTAAAAATTCATTCAATACCTAGCGTTTTAAAGTTAAAACGCTAGGAATTGTAAAGAGGAGCTAGAGGATCCCTAGCGCTTTCGTGAAAACGCTAGGAATGCTAATAAAGGTGCTATAGCATCCCTAGCGTTTTACATAAAACGCTAGGAATGCTAGTAAAAGGTGCTATAGCATCCCTAGCGCTTTCTGAAAACGCTAGGAATGCTATAGCACCTTTACTAGCATTCCTAGCGTTTTCGTAAAACGCTAGGAATGGTAAACACGCGCTAGTTGATCCCTGGCGTTTTACATAAAACGCTAGGAATGCTAGTAAAAGGTGCTATAGCATCCCTGGCGTTTTACATAAAACGCTAGGAATGCTAGTAAAGGTGCTATAGCATCCCTAGCGTTTTTCTGAAACGCTAGGAATGCTATAGCACCTTTTACTAGCATTCCTAGCGTTTACTGAAACGCTAGGAATGGTAAACACGCTAGTTGATCCTCAGCGTTTTATGTAAAAACGCTAGGAATGCTATTAAAATTTTTACAAGGCGCGCCTCTCATCTCCCTCACACACTCACGCATAACCCGGAACTCATCTACCTAACTTTTCTCCACGAACAACCCGTAACTCATCTTCGTTCATCGCACCTTTGCGAACCTCCACGACCCAGGAAACCCTCTTCGTTCATCTCCTTGGTGCTACGACCCAGAAACCCATAAACGCGACCCAGGAAACGTAAAACGCAGAAACCTATCCTCTTCGTTCATCCTCTCTCTCGTTGGTGCTATCTTACCACGCAGCTCACTCCCATTTGTTTCCTTTTACTCAGCTCTCTCTCTCCCTTTCAAAAGGTATTTACGCACTCACGTACTCTCCACCTCTCTCACTGCGCAATGACTATTTGTTATGGTTTTTATGGTTTGTTATGTATCTTTTGTATGGCTTTCTCTGTTACTTAGCTCAATGTTGTATCTAATTAGTTGTTAGATTAGTCTAGCTTAGATAGCATTATTAACTTGACTAGTGCATGGCTTTCCTAGTGTATGGCTTTCTCTGTTTACTCTAGGTTACTTAGTGCATGACTTTCTCTGTTTAGTGCATGGCTTTCCTATATATGTTTAGTACTCTAGGTTATATACTTAGTGCATGGCTTTCCTCTGTATGTTTACTCTAGGTTACTTAGTGCATGGCTTTCACTTTGTTACTTAGTGCATGGCTTCTTCTATATTTTGTTAAGTGTTTGTTGGTTCTAAACAATTTTAAAGCTAAAACTCACCGAGTCTATTTCATTTGGGTCATTGCAAGTCGGATGGCATCACATAGTGATCACGAGAGTAGTCGAGGTGGTGATGGGGGTGATAGAAACACAAAGAAGTTCACTCCCGAGGAATTACATCGAAAAAGAATATCGTCAATCGGATAAGTAAAGGACACGAGAAATATAAGGTAAGTTAATTACTAATTATTAATGTTGTTCTCTACCTTTCCAAGTTATCTAATTATTTAATGATTTAATTATTTAAGGTCCGATGGAGTGTTAAAGGTTTGCCAATTGGAGACAACGGCACAAATTTAATTAGCTTTATTGGTACTAAGGTGAAGCAAATCTTTCCAATTTCAATTAAAAGTTGGAATGAGAAAGATAATCGAGTTTTGCCTAAATGAAAGATGATTTTGGGACTTAATACGTATATAATTTTAGACCTCTTTAATAATCTTATTTAGTGATTTTTAGTTATATTTATTTTATCCATTTTTATGTATAACTAGAAACACTTTGATGTCGATGAGTCCCAAGAGATTGGATCTTGAAGGAAGCGGGAAGGTTGCATAGGGCTTACGAATCGATGTGGGGAAAAGTATTCAAAAGCGTCCCGATGGGACCATCAGACAGAGCCTCGAAAGATTGTATGCCTAATTATAACTAAGGAGGATTGGACCAAATTTGTAGATATACGCACTACGATCCGGATTTCTGGTTAGTATATTAATTATTTAAGTTATATATATATTTCACAAGTAGATATCATTCATTAATGTATACTTATCTTTTTAAATAGAAAAAGAGCAAAGCGAATAAAGAAAGAGCTTCTAATCCCGAGTACCCTTATAGAGGAGGTTCTAGTGGATATCAAATTCTCGAAGAAAGATTGGTAAGACACAATTAGTTTAATTTATTATGATTTAATGAATCTTTTAATTTACAGATTGATTAACCATTATTAAACTTAAATAGTTCTTGGAAGAGGGAAAGATCCAACTCAAGAATCCCTTTGATCGCATGCGATTGTCCGCAGTTAGAGGCCCGACAAAACAAGGATGGGGAGATTGTGGATCCGAAAACTAAGGAGGTCAAGGACAAAATTGTAAGTATTCCAAAATTCATGAAAAAATTGCAAGTTGGAATTTGTGTGCGACTATATTTTTTTAATCCGTTACTCGATTTTTTTGACACGTGAACATATTTTTATTGTCGATTAAATTTCGTTGACACTTGTTTATTATTTCTATCCGTTACTCGATTTTTTTGACACGTGGACATATTTTTATTGTCGATTAAATTTCTTTGACACTTGTTTATTATTTTTATCCGTTACTCGATTTTTTTGACACGTGGACATATTTTTATTCTCGATTAAATTTCTTTGACACTTGTTTATTATTTTTATCCGTTACTCGATTTTTTTGACACGTGGACATATTTTTTATTGTCGATTAAATTTCACTTGACACTTGTTTATTAATTTTATCCGTTATTTATGTTTGTGCATCAGCAAAGCATATCACAATCTGTATCACAAGGAGATTTAACAGATTGTGATGGTCACCAAGATGTCCTTGCTCGTGCCTTGGGAAGGGAAGAGAGACAGGGTCGGATTAGAGGTTATGGATATGGGATTCCTCCGACAACTGTGTTTGGGCCAAAGAAGAGCCAAAGCAAGGGGTGCGGGGATTGTAGAGTCATGGCGGAAAAGTATGACGAGCTATCCAAGAATGTTGCTGTGCTAATGGAAGAGAGACAGATGTTTAAGCAGCTCTTGGCACAAAGGATTGGTGCACCATCCCCTGCTGCACCACCCCCTGCTGAACCTATTGAGCCTGCTGCACCCCCCCATAGCGCCCGAGATAGCTGCACCATCCCTTCAACACAGGTATTTAACAAAACTCGACCTGTTTTTTGTACATATGTATTTGATAAAATTATCATGTATATTTATTTTTCTTTATAATTGATTTAGGATAATTGTGAATGTGAGCTATATATTGCAAACCCACATCGAAAGGTTGCAGTGGGTTTGATATGTAACCAATTGAGTGCCACATCGCACAATCGTCGTGCCATGCACGAAAACCATTTGAGAGTTAGGGTAGACTATTCAATAGAGGGTCTGCACCATTGCTCTGCTCCAATTGCTAATGCGGATATATTTCTTGTGGATCAAGCACTTAGTACTTTTGTGGCATGGCTTTGAACAACTTGTCGTTGTAAGTGACAATATTTTTGTTAATAATTAAATGACTATAATGTGTGTTAACTAACTAGCTAATTAATCATTTTTTTAATATATACTAGGTACCCCATGTGTCCCGACCTTCCCTTCCATGAAAGTGTCCCAACCTTCCCTTCCACTACCAAACTCTCCCGACCATCTTCTATACAACCAGTCCAACATGTTGGTCAATTTCCCAATGATGAATTCGAACTACATCGATTCTCTAAAGGTCCACATTCAAAAAATGAACCAGATTTACCAAATTTTTTACCGCCCGATAACATTGTGGGCACAGAGCAGTTGGTAATGATCAACATCGAGGATATGAAAGCTATAGTTGAGATGGATTGGGCCATCCACTCGATATTAGAGTATACGGGTATGTATTAAATTATTTGTACACAATAGTTGTTTATATTAGAGTATATATATGAGGATCTCAAAGTTGTATATATATTATTTATAGGTTTTTGTACAATCGTCTTTCGGTCCCTTCTCAACGGACACGTAAGTATTTCTTCTTGTGTCCGGCGTGTATCGTTGTGTTTAAGCAAGGTAATACAGAGGAACGTATTCTTGTGATTAAGAGTGAAGTACAAAGTTATATCCATTCACGCTTCATGGAAGCCAAGCATTTGAAGGGCGACTCTTTATTTTTGGCACCACTCAATAATGGGTGAGAAATTTAGTCTTCAATCACTTGTTTAATTATTTTGAGGATTGTATTATAGTGTAAATTAATGTGTACTCATTCGTTCTTCATTTACTTGCAGCAACATTGGGTACTCTTTGCAATAAACCCTAAGCAAAATGTTGTCTATTATCCGGATTCACTTCAAGGCCATTACAACGCTCTACGAAGACTTCAGTAAAATCGGTTGAGAGGTGTGTATGTGTAACCCTCTCATTTTAATTTGTATAATTTAATATATGTATTTTGTTCAACTTAACGTTATATATATATATGTATGACGTTACTGATGCTTTGAAAAGAATACTTGGGATTATCTACGACTAAAACAAGATGGCTACCCATAACTGTAAGCTTTTAAGAATCATTCTTATAATTTTAATTAATTGATTTTTGGTCATAAAAATGTGACAATTAAGTTATAATCTTTTGTTTTGTAGTGTCCTAAACAACCAAATAGCAATGATTGTGGGTACTATGTTATGAGGTATATGAAAGAGATTATCACTCATGACAAAGTAGCAATCCCAACCAAGGTAACTACTTAGATTTATTTTTATATTGATATTATAATACTTACTCACATTTAATAAACATTTTAATTCTAATTTTATTTCATTTTTTTTCAAGATTTTCCCGAATTTCAAAAAATCCAGAATTACTCTGTTTGAACAACTTACATCGCAAATGTGGGAAGTGGTGCCATTTTGTTTCTAGCTTTTTGTAGCAAGTTTTGAGATTCATAATAGTTTAGTTATTATTTATGTTGTATATATTGGATTTATATTATGTTGTAAGTACTTCTTAGAATGATATATATTGGATTGGAAATATTATTTGATGAATTTTGTTGATCGAATTTTGTTTGAATGATATATTGGATTGGAATGTATTTTCTGAATTTGTTGAAAAGGGAATGAATTTATAGGTTGTAATTAAAATGGAGAACAAACCAAAATAAAAAATATTTTAAAAAAATTCAGGTCAATAGGTAGCGTTTTAGAGTGAAAACGCTAGAAATGAAGTTAAAAATTCATTCAATACCTAGCGTTTTAAAGTTAAAACGCTAGGAATTGTAAAGAGGAGCTAGAGAGATCCTAGCGTTTTTACTGAAAACGCTAGGAATGCTAATAAAGGTGCTATAGCATCCCTAGCGTTTTATATAAAACGCTAGGAATGCTATAGCATCCCTAGCGTTTTATATAAAAAGCGCTAGGGATGCTATAACACCTTTTACTAGCATTCCTAGCGTTTTATATAAAACGCTAGGAATGCTATAGCATCCCTAGCGTTTTATATAAAACGCGCTAGGAATGCTAGTAAAAAGGTGCTATAGCATCCCTAGCGTTTTTATAAAACGCTAGGTATGGTAGTAAAAAGGGCTATAGTATCCTAGCGTTTTAATTTAAAAACGCTAGGAATGGTAGTAAAAAGGAGCTATGGGATCCCTAGCGTTTTTATTTAAAACACTAGGAATGGTAGTAAAATGAGCTATGGGATCCCTAGCGTTTCTGAAAAACGCTAGGAATTGTAAAAAGCGCGCTGGTCAATGGCTAGCGTTTTATATAAAACGCTACGTATGTCTAAAACACGCTGGGTAAATGGCTAGCGTTTCTTAAAACGCTACTAATGGGGTGTACGCATTAGTAGCGCCAGCTTCTCTAGCGTTTTAAAACGCTACCAATGCCCAAAAAAACGATAAACCTTGTGCTGTTTGGCGTAGTGTTGGCTTCACAAAAGAGGTTGTGTCCCCATTGCTATGAGCAACCGGATGAACTAAACAAGCGAGATTAGAAGAATCCATGAAAATGGAGATTATTGTTAAGGATAATATGGCCAAGAATTAGCAAGACAAGAAAGAGAGAAATATGTTGTAACAGAAGTCAATGTTTTCTTAGGATATTTTAGTATGAGATTGTTTTAAGCTATTATAGATTTGAGTTGTATTACATTGAATATTTGTACTACAAATATTTTATTTGACAATGAAACTGAATATGTTTGAAATACATTTAGGTACCATGGTTATATTTTAAATAAAGTTTTGAGTACTTTGATTAAATTATCATTGTTATATTCTTAATGAAGTTTTGAGTACTTTGATTAAATTCATGGAATTTTGATATTATATATAACACATGGGTGCTAGTAGTAGAAGCTAATGATGATGTAAAGGGAAGACCTTCTCAATTATAAATAATAATAAAAAAGTATTAAGATTTTATATAGAACATTTAGAGGAGGTTAAAAACCCCCGCAATAAAACTCTCAATAAAACCCCCACAAATAGATTCGATACCAGCGTTTTCTAAAAACCCCCGCAAAATGATTGTGGCACTTGAAACTCCGGCGGTTTTAAAAACCTCCGTAGTTTAATTTGCGGGGGTTTAAATCCCCCGCTATTTGACTTAAAAACCTCCGCTATTTGATCCGTTTTTTGTAGTGCTTCCTAATGGATGCTAACTCAGAATACCTAAAGGATAATATTTTCTTAATTTGCTATACTCTATGGAATATCTGGAAGATTAGAAATGAAAAGGTTTATAATGATAGAGCTCCTAACCCTATGGTCGCAACCCTATTAGCAAAGTCACAATGTAATGAGTTCTTGAATTCAATTTGTAGGAATGAGGATGGGGAAGTTCTTACCGGAGCTACGAATTGTGTTTTTGCTACTACTGCACTGGTGTTGTTGAAACAATAGGAGTGAGATTTGCCCTGCAACTTGCCTCAAATCTGAGCTTTGAAGAAGTTGTGAGCGAATCTGATTGCATTGAGATTGTGGAAGCGTGTCAAGGAAACACCATCGGGCTCCAATTAACTAGTATTCTCTCTAATATTGGTGAGGTTCGATCTCAGTTTCTTTCTTGTAGCGTAACGTGGACAGCGAGAGAAGGAAACAAGGCGGCCCATCACCTTGCTCAGCTTGCAGCGGCTAACCAGCTTCCTAAAAAATGGATTCAACATCCTCCTAACCTTCTTCGACGAGCTATCATAGAAAAGATCGAAGAGAAATTTTCACCGGTGCTGGGTGAGTGTGGTAGCTTGCGTAAAGTGTGCTGAAGATAGGTTTTTTTGCTATAATTGGAATCTTTTGTATGATTGAGTAGGTGATTAAGAGAAGTTAAGAGTTTTTAATTTTAGCCAATTGATCCACTCGACTAATTTTCAAACAAGACAACACTTTGCAAATTTTAAAAATTAACTAAAAACAATAAAATAAAACATATGAAATAGGAAAGATATATTTACCCATTTATATATTATAAAAAGAAAACAGAAATACAAAAGACACTAAAAGTTGTTAAAGCTGACAAGATATACATGATAAGGTAAAGAAGCATATATATGTAGAACATGGAGAACATCTTTTGTTCAATTTTGTCTACTCAATCAGTTCAGTTTTGTATAACACACTCCAATCTAGTTTCAGCTTTTGCTTCTCCAGCTTCATGGTTTTCCACTTTTACACCTTCTTTATTCTTACCCCACAACACACTGTAGAGTCCAACTACTAGCAAAATAGTGCCACCAATACTGCCATAATTAAAAAGAAAAATAATTAGGCACTTATAACTTTTAATCATATCACATACTATTAAAAGAAAAATAATTAGGCACTTATAACTTTTTAACTTTTTAATCATATCACTTATAAAATATAAAATTTGTCTCGAATTTGTTACTAATTATTGTAACGCCAAATTAGTGACAAATTTCATTTTTTCCGTCAATTTTAGGTATAATTATTTTTAAGCATATTAAATGTTTTGAAATTAGAATAATAAAATATGCACCTTCCCCAGTAAAGTGTTTCTTTCCACCAAATTGCTGAAAAAATTGCTGTTATTACAAGAGCTAGAGGAGTGAACATAGCTGTAAAAACTGGTCCTTTCATCTCAATAGTGCATACTTGTAACCAATAGCAAATGCCAGTTACAATTATTCCCTGCAATGCAATAACAATAAATATTAGTGATGTAAAAATTAAAACACCATAAGTAAATTTTGTTTCCTATCTAATTTAAAGTATTTTAATTACACCTCTTTCATCCTATATTTAAAATATATTTTCTCCCTTCAAAAAAATATTACAATATATTTTTACCTAATTATAAAAATATGTATATTAAAAAAGTTATAAAGTTACAGCGGTTATATTTCTACCTATTTTGCTAGGTTTGGAGGAAAAGATAATGGTTGCAAAGTGAAGTTACATGAATTACTTGATTAGAGAGAGAAGTTTTTCTCTCAAAATGATATTACTTGATGCAGCTGGATACAGAATTACTTGATTAGAGAATTACTTGATGCAGCTGGATACAGAATTACTTGATTAGAGAGAGAAGTTTTTCTCTCAAAATCGTAGGGCTCTACATGCCGCTGCATGGTGCAACCAGCTGCAGAGGATCGAAATTGGAATTAAGATTCGATCATCATAATTAAAATTCGATCATCATAAATTACACTTTTAGAAAGGAACAATGAGTTTTAAGTGTGAATAAAACCCTATTTAGAGAATTAGTCTGATAGTTTGTGCTGGATAACTCAAAGTGCCATGAGGTTAAGGGCTCTCTAATTCTAGTGGTTTTAAAAAATGAAACCATGACACCACGAGATTAGGACAAGAGAAGCACATGATTAAATTTGATATATATATATATATGTAAGATCAAATCATTAATTATATATTTTCAATCAAATACAGTTAATCAATCATGAGAATTTAGTTGAGAAATTTAGGTCATTGATAGTAACCTTTGTGCTATATAATAATTGGATGAAAATAAAGTATATGGTCCATTCAGATCTTATACGTCAACAGTGTTCTATATGATGTGAATTTGGATCACTATGACGTTCTCCCATCCCCTTGAAGAGAAATGCAACCACCAAGATTTCCACTAAGCTCCATTTCAAAAAGATACTATCATTAGCCAATTTGGGAGAAAAATATCTTAGTAATGGGTAAAAAGATTATATTGCAAAGAAACAAAAAATTTCTACAAAGAAGAAAAATTTTATAGTGGACTTCGACCCACTCACGGTGGGTCGTGCTTGAAAATAATTTGTAACCCTAACGCTGTCTTTTGAAAGTAGAAGACCGCAATCCATCTCATTTTTATGACTGAAATGGTGACGTGACCGTGGACACTGGAATAAAAAGAAAATAAAGCATAAACATGTGAAGAAAAGTCTAACTTTGGGGATAGGGAGAGTACTTTTCATTAGTTAAAACACATGTGCACAATAGAGATAGAATTAAAAGTCTATTTGGATTTAGGGAAGAAAAGGGAAAAAATCAAGGAAGAAAAACACGCGCATTCTAAAAACGCTTTTCTCTTTTGGTTTTGATGTAATCGTTAGAGACAGTCGAAAAAATATCATGTGGGCCCCACAACTTCTAAAAACATGCCCACAAAAAGTTTTGATATATTTTCAACAATGACGCGACCGCGATTATGACCGCATAAGCCATGTTTGACCATAATTTTTACTCACCATGATCTTATTAATTAAGATTGCTATGATAAAAATGCAAGTATTAGATGATGGACATACACAATAAGCCACAGAAAGAAGATGAATATCCCATCCTAGCCTCCATGCTGAAGGATTTCTCTCCATTGCAACCGCCAAAAGACCGGATTGTATGGAGCTAAAAAAGCATTGTATAATCGTGAGGCGAAATTTTGCGGGGTATTGCTTCACAATAAATCCCTGAGACAGAGAGGAAACACTATCATTTGCTAAAAAAATTCGTTTAAGCAAATTCATCATATATTTAAATATAAAAGGCAGAGCAAACACTAGCGTTGTACTAGTGCAAAATCGAGAAAACACTATCATCTACTAGAAAAGCTCGATTTAGCAAAATCGACATGTACTTAATATGAAAGGCAGAGCAATGAAATTAAAACCTACCTGTAAAATAAGCCACAAAGACCATGTAGTGTTTGCTGAGAGCATCATAAGCGAACCTTTAATGCAATCCCCTTTGGAATGAACTATAGTTAATGAGTGAGAATTGTGCTTCTCATGATTTTCTTGATATCCCTTTATGAAATCTATTGGCGGTCCTTTAACTAAAGCAAAAACTATAGCCCCAGAAAGACTTAGAACAGAACCCAAAATCTTAGCCATTCCATGCTTATGCTTTATTGAAATGCTTTCCAACCTGAAATTTCAAGAACCACATATATTTTTTTTAAACTATTAACAATACTAATTAAGAGTTTAAATAAATAGTTTAGTGTTTAGAAATTTACCCAATTAAAAAAGCCATGATGAAAGTTATTGAAGGGATGGTGTTTGTGCTTGCAGCAGCAAATGTTGCAGTTGTATAATTAATTGCAACATAATAAAGATTTGAACTTGCTGTTAACCTTTAGGCACAAATAACAAAATATTAGAGTTAGAACTTAGGATATATAATATTATGTCACTATCATAAAGTATAATTTAGGGTTTTCATCTTACTAACTGAAGTGTTAATTAAATAAGTAAAGGAGTCATGAAAGAGACACATCCATACCCAACAAGGGAAACTAGGAACAATTTGCACAATAAGTTGCATGTCAATGGAGCAGCATGGTTACTGCAAAAATTCAAATTTAGTGTCAAAATAATTTTTATTATAAATTGACGTGCAAAAGTATCACTGAAAGAAAAATAATTCAAAACAGGTTGAGACGCCAGACCCTACCAATCATCTAGAGCACACTAACCGTTTTTAAAAAAAGGGGAAAATAGATAGAGATCACGAGGGTTAAACGAAAATCGATGAGAAACGATTTAGCTCATTAAAAAATAAAGAGAAGGGTATGTTAGGAACCTGTCAAAGAAAGCAAATGGAGATAAAGCAAGTGAAGCAAAGATTTGGCGATAAACAACAAAGACATAAGGGCTCATTCCATTAGAAATTGCAGCTTTAGATAACAAGGCCATTCCAGCATATACAAATTGAACAAAGAGCATTGCAACATAAGGTTTATATTTTTCCATGGAGTTTAGTAAACTAGTCTTCTTCATTTTTTGTGCTACCTTGTTTACCAACATGAATATATGGTATCAAAACAAGGGAAACTTGTTCAATATATATAGAGTTTTCTTTTCTTTTTTTTAACACAATTTGATATTGGCATTATTTTTTATTTTTTGTTGGATTTAATGTGCTTTATATAACTTGATATTAAAGTGGCATGAAATAGGCCCATCAATTGGAAAAGTTAACTTGTTCAGCTTAAGGGGGTATATAGTGGGGTAATTGGCGCATGCTAGATGGTACCTTTGTATAGCAATGGTGGCAACTTTATAAGAGAACAAAATGTGATGTTATGTTACCAAAATAGTAGAATTAAGAGAAACCTTTTTAATACCACTATAATACTTTGTTCAAAGAAGCAATCATTCAGTTAAGTAGTTATTTGCAGCTGATAACTCCTTTTTGCTTCTATTAAAAAATCTTTTTTTTTTATAAGCAAATGTTAGTGGGGGTGGGGGAATGTTAGTTTTCGGGGTTTGAACCCTGGACATCCTTCTTGCAAATTGCAACTCTTTCACGTCCCTTAGCTCGCCAAATGAGCTACCTTCCTGGGACTTAAACAATCTTTCTTAAAGGGTGTGTTGCAAGTGATTAGGCACATAATTATAGAACCGAACAGGTGTGGTAAATCTGAACCGAACTCGTTTAACATATTAGCAGATTGTGCAGAAATTGTTTTTTAACATTTGTTTTCGGGTTTTTTTTACAAATTAGAGTATATAATGGAAAAAATGGTACAACATCGGGAGGAGATGGCATCATATATAGACGACACATTGATTTTGGATCATACAAGTGTGTTCACAACTCAACAAGTACAAAATTAAGTGTAACTATTTTTTGTTTCAAGTGTACTTCATTGTTGGTAACTAACTGACTATTATTTTCATTTTTTTCCAGTTATTTGCTACTCTTGTTGAGCTGTTGGCTTGGGTACGTAGTGTCAGGAAGTCCCTTGGGATGGTGATTGTGATATCTAGATCCGACAACTGATAGAGGCTGGCAAAAGAATACTACATGTTGATATGTGAAAAAGTCGGAAAGTACAAGTACGATGAAATAGTTCATACCAAGACTAGAAAATGCTGCTGCAAGTTTAGGTTGAAAGGGAAATTATTAAGAAGCTTGGAGGATGAATTTTGAGGGTTATGTCTGGAACACATAACAACACATTATATACGTCTGTGAAGGTCATTCGTACACTACTAAATTAACTTCTAAGAGAGCGAAGTAGTTGCTAGAATAACTAGGAATTTGGTCCCACCTAATTGCATCCTTCTTTGAAATCAAAGCTATGAAGCCTAAAGAAAGCCACACAACTTTGAAGCAAATACACAATGCACTCAAGGTTACAGTCGAGTCTACGTCAGGGTATGACTAAGCTCCAACATTTGATGAATTATTATGAGTGTGATCAATATCTGTATTGGCATAGGGTTGCACAAGGCACTTCGATTGACAAATACATGTTTTGGGCAAATCCAAACTCGATTGAGCTTCTAAATACATTCCACGTTGTATTGTTGATTAATTCCACGAGTAAGACCAACTAGTATAGGTATCCATTGGTTGAGATTGTCAGTGTAACCTCAATGGAGAGGACTTTATCTGTTGCATTTGCTTATGTCAAGGGAGACAATTTGTAAAAAAAATTCCGGGTTCTGGAACAACTAAGGGGTCCATTTAGGAGATATGCTGATTTTCCACAAGTTATAGTTACTGACAGGGACATTACTATAATGAATGTTGTGGCTATCATATTTCCAACATCTGCCAACTTGTTGTGCCAGTTTCACTTTAAAAAGGATGTGAGGGCCAAAGTTAGGATATATGTGCATCCGATGGGGAGAGATGACGACATGGACCCGATGCACAGAGTTGATGATGTGATGGATGCATTTCCAAAAGTAGTCCATGCGGCCACTACGAAGGAGTATGAGTAGGCTTTCCAAAACTTTTAGAGTGTTTCGATACCATTTGACAACTTCATCTGTATGTGAAGAACACTTGGCTCACCCCTCATAAAGAGAAGTTTCTCGATGCATGGATAAACTGTTATATGCACATAGGTAACATTACAAGTCTTCACACTCGTCGTTAAAGAGACTATTGCACGATAGTAGGGGAGACTTGTGTTTGTGTTGGGATTCGATATGTAGCATGCTTAGGGTACAACATACTGAACTTAAGATGGCTTTCGAACAAAAATATGCCCTAAAGAGTGGTGAAAAAGCCTTGTTGGCTTAAGGACTTTATCTGACAGATTGTTAATGAGTTTGGGCCCAAGTGTTTGTTTTTCCAAAAGGGTTTGGGCCCAAGTGTCTAGATTAGACTAAACCCTACCTATACAAGTGTAATGTTGTCATCTTCAAAGGATATGAAAATCTGATGCAGTTTTGTTTACTTTCTTCTCTAGCAACTCTAGTTTTTTGTTAGTTATAGTGTTGATCCTAACATTTGGTTCTTTTATCTCTTTATTCTATGCCTCCTAAACCCACCTTGGATGATGCAATCCATGCCACCCATCATCACATTGATACACAACTAGGGCTGGTGCAGACACAACTAGAAAACCAGCTACATAATAATGACACCAGACATGAAACTCTTCAACAAGCAATAACTGTTAGACATGAATCCATCACTAACCAGCTTTTCGATATGATGGGCCAGCTCTTTACATTGGGGATTTCACATCAGCCAACATCACCATCAAGTGTTCCTATTCCAAATTCACCTCTAGTACCCCTTGCTTATGAAAGTATTATCACTAGCACATCACCAACAACTACCCCTTTTACATCTTCCATTAATACCACCCCAACACCTAACATTTCCACCAACATCAGACCACCCCACAATCAAAATCACATTCCTCAAGGCACACCACATTAACCTTTTGCCCGCTACGTTGTTCCCCAACCCACACCAGAAATATTTTCCTAACCCTATATGCCAAATTTGAATCCCCTCAAAACCCATCTTAGGAACCCCAAAACTAGAAATAGCACCATTTGATAAAAATGACACCTTGGAATGGTTGTTTCAAGCTAAGCAAATTTTTCTATTTTATCAAATTCACCTTGAAAATCATTTAAACATGGTTGCTTTTTATATGAAGGAGATGCTTTAGCATGGTTTAAATGGATGTATCAAAGCCAATAGTTGTTTGATTGGGGTTCATTTACCCGAGCATTGGAATTATGATTTGGTCTTTCATCCTATGAAAATCATCAAGCTTAATTGTTTAAACTAACACACCAAGGACCAGTTTCTGAATATCATGGTCAATTTGAAAAACTAGGGAAAAGAGTTATGGGTTTACTAATTGAGGCTATTCTAAACTATTTTATTTCTGGCCTTATACCTGAAATTAGAAGTGAGATAGCTATTCAACCCCCCATTTTTATATCACAAACTATTGGACTAGCTAAACTCATTGAAGCAAAAACCAAATACACCAAGCCAAAATTCCAAAAACCATACCAACACCAATCATCCTCACAAAGTTTTCCGCGAACAAACCTCACCCCTCTATCTACCCCAACTACAAAATCAACTGCCACAAATACATCCACCACCCCTTTTGCACGAACAAACCTCACCCTCTTGGACTTTCCTTTAATTGTGATGAAGAATTTATAGCATGGTATAAGTGCTCCTATAGTTGTTTCTTACTACTGATGGTATAAGCCCTCTCTCCATTGCAAACTCACGTCGTGGGACTCCCATTCACAAAGTACTGAAAACCGATCCAAAGATAGACACATGCAGCCATCCACAATGTCCATTTTGCACTGAACCCCATTCTTTCCATCATATAATCAAGAAACTTCAACTCACCGAGTCATAGGCCTTCTCGAAATCCACTTTGAACATATGCATCGGCAAACTTTTTCTCCTAGCTATGTTAATCATCTCATTTGCCACTAACACTCAAGTCTAAAATTTGCCTTCCTTGTAGGAATGCTGTTTGTGAAGATGATATAATACCAGGCAACACTCCGTTTAACCTGTTTACTAGAAATTTTGCAATTATTTTGTAGATGCATCAAATTAATGAGATTGGCTGACAGTCATTCAAGCCTTGAGGATCTTTTTTTTCCCAATCAATGTCACAAATGACGAAGTGAAAGCCTTAGGAAACCTTCCATTAGCGTAGAACTACTCAACCACCCCAAATATCTGTTCCTTTACCATTGTCCAAAGCATGACTTAATGAATGTAAAATTGAAACCATCCGAACCCGGACTTTTATCTCTTTCACAACTCCATACAGCTTCTTCTAAATCTTCCATAGGAAATGGTGATGAAATATAGTCTGATTCATCGCTTGATAGTTTCTTAAATCCAAATCTATCCAATGTAGGCCTATCTAGCCACCCTTCTTTGAAATGATCGCTGAAATGTCTTCTCACTTCCTCTTTGATTTCCTCAACTTCTTCCACCCACCTTCCTTCCACCTTTTTTTTAGATAGGTAATTGTTAGTGGGGGTGGGAGAAATGTTAGTTCCAGACATGAACCCGGGACCTCCTTCTTGCACTCATATGGTGCACTCCTTCATGTCCCTTAACTTCATCACTATATCTACCACACCTTCCTCTCCTTTCCGACCTACTAGTTATTGTGATGAAATACCTGGGATTAATCTTGCTTTCTCTGCCATGATACTTGACCAAAGAGATCATTTTCTTCTTACTGAGAACCCCGAATACACATTGAAAAAGTACATCGTACGTCCATCCTGTTCAGTAGTAAAACCAAGAAAACCAAGTTGAGAAAATGAGAAAAGAAAATTCAGCATACCTCTGCGCTAGATAGACAGGATTCCTTCAAGAGACCGATGAAAGACTATGCGAGCCATTTGAATGTTAAGACATATGGGTAAAAACAAACAAGAATAAGCAAAAAACATAACTAATTTTTTTTGTAAAAAGACACAAATTATTATAAATCAAATTTATAAATGACCTTTTTAGTATTGGGTGACAATAGCTTATTATTATATATAATTTAATATTAAATTTGAGTTTTCGGTAGCAATATTTAGGGGTGGGAGTTGGGTGGGTTATGTGGATTTTGATGCGTTTAAATACTCAACTTAATCAAATATTTATGGGTTGGGTTAGACAAAATTAGAACCAAATTTTTGTGTATATGAGCCAACCCAACTCATTCTTAAATGGATTGGGTCGGGTTGGGTACCGGGCTCATTAGTAAAATTTATTTTTTCAAGAAAAGTCAAAAAAGAGAAGAATAATATGTCTTATTTTGGACTTCCATTACAGCTAATTAAACCAAATACAAAAGAAAAAGGTCTTCAGAAAACCCATGAAGCTCATGCAGAAGAAAATTTTCTTCATACGAAAATGTCTTAATGAAACTAAATAGATCATCTCCCTCCTATGAAGCCGCTTTCTATAATGAGTTTCTAGTCTGCAAAACAGAAAAAACAAGTCACTTTCATCTACATATTGAAGAGTAGTCTAAATCTAGAGTTTGGTTAAATTTTAAATTAGAATTAATTTTCAAGGTAGACTAAATTAAGTACTCTTTGACACATTTTCAAGGAAAAATTGAATTAATTTTAAAAATGAAATTTAGTTGAATACAATCGAGAATTTATTTAAGAGTTCTATGCACCTAAACTTCGGTTATCAATTGGTATATGTAAGTTCACACACCAAAAATTAGTATATTAAGGTCATAATGGTATGGGTTTAGTGGGTTCTAAAATTTTAGACCCGTGCATGGAATCAAAGAAACCAGGAGGAAGTATTCTCTCCAACTTACAGATAATTAAAGAAATATTCAGCTTCATCTTAATAAGATCATTCTTTCTCAATGTTGAAGTGAACATATTCTTAAAAAATTGACTCACTTCAATAAGTGGTTCCAAAACACACTTTGGCAATGAGTTAAAAGCAATTGGAAGTAAACACTCCAAGAATACATGACAATCATGACTTTTCATCCCATAAATCTTCCAGGTGTTCACATCTGCACATCTTGCAAGATTAGAAGAATAGCCATCTGACATCCTCAATCCTTTCAACCATTGACAAACATATTTCGCTTCTTCGGGTGTTAGACAAAAATTGGCTTTGGATTTTAACATCTTGCCACTAGCCAATGGCACTAAATTCAAATTAGAACGAATCTTGGCATTGCTACAGTAAATAGCGGCATCCAATCTAGCCTTATTATTGTCTTTGGTTCTATCTTTCACATTCATCACAGTGTAAAATATGTTGTCAAAGAAATTCTTCTCAGTGTGCATAACATCGAGATTGTGTCTCAATAGATTATCTTTCCAATATGGGAAATTCCAAAATATGCTTCTTTTTTGTCCAGTTATGCTCCCGTCCATATCCATCAACTCGGGAGAGCTCGCCTACCTCCGTGGCTTGTGGCAAATTCATAATTCTACTCCAGATTTCATCTGATGTAAACAAAGGCGGTGAGACTTCTGTTTCAACTACCCCTTTCTTGAATGCCCTCGTGTTCTTTCTAAATACATGATTTTGCGTTGAGAATCTACGATGCGAGTCAAACCAAAATCTTTTCCCATACTTCAGCGCAAACGCTTTTGTGTGTTCCATGTAGTGGGGGGATGCTAATTTACCATTAGTCCCCCAACCAGACAACATACCGTAAGCCGGGAAGTCGTTAATTGTCCACATCAATGTCGCTCTCATCAAAAAGTTCTTCTTTTTGGCTGCATCATATGCCCAAACACCCCGCCACAATCTCTTGAGATCATCAATTACAGGTTCCAAAAAGATATCTATGTTAGCTTTTGGATTTTTTGGACCAGGTATCAGACAAACCAAAAACATAAACGGTTTAGTCATGCACATCTCAAGAGAAAGATTGTAAGGGGTAACAATGAGTGGCAAACAATAGTAGGGAGAAGATGATGCTTGGATATATGGAGTAAATCCATCAGAGCACAAGCCAAGTCGAACATTTCGTGGGTCTGAGGCAAAATATGAATGCACTCGATCAAAGTGTTTCCACGCCTCAACCATCAGATGGATTGCGTAAAATGTCTGAGGTATGCCTATTCTCATAATGCCACGTCATTTTCTTCGCAATTTAAGCCAATGCAAACATTCTTTTAAACCTTGGAACTATAAAAAAATAGAACATCAACTTTACAGGAATAGGTTTATAGTTACGTTTTTCTCCTTTACGAACATGATACATCGACTTTCCACAGAATCTGCATGCTTGTAGCTCGACATCAGTTTTACCAAATTTGTTGTCGTAAAACAACATGTGCCCATCTTTGAAACAGTCAATCATCTTATATTCCAATCCCAACTTTGAAACTAACATTTTTGCTTCATAATAACTTTTTGGCAAATTATCCTTATTAGGTGTCCCGTTCAACATCATTTGAGTCACAAAATTTAAACCAAACTCACAAAATATTGCTCATGGACTTGAGAGCTAAAAGCTTCACACAGATTGATAATTTTGACTCTGGCGAGCCTTCAAACAACAATGTGTTTGCTTTTAACACACAATAAAATCTTTGTGCTTCTTCATTTGGAGCTTCATCATGATCGTCATACTGAGGCTCATCAAATGGTACATTCACTCCAAGACCATCACAATTCACAAATCATGTTTTCCATCGACTGAAATTGTTCATTAGATGGAACACAAAAACTAGAATTGTTTGAAGCCCCTAAGTCAAAATTTGGAAGTTGTTCTCCATGGTCCACCAAAATAAATTAATTAGGCTTAAACCCGTTACGATACAAGTGCTCCCGAATTTCATCATCAATATTAATAGGTACACCGTCGCAATTAAGGCATGGAAATCTAACCCCCCTCCTTCTTTTTTAACCAAATCATGTTGCCACGCTACCCTAATAAACTCTTAAACCCCATTTACGAAAGTTTCTTTCAAAAAAGATATTCCCGAATATAACCGACCATACACCCAACCACGATTTAATTGATTACAATTCATCTACACACATTTAAAAAAACGCGTTAGATTCCCATAACATTCTCAACATATAACATATCAATTTAGTGGCATCGATATTATCTCAGTGGAGATGATTTCGAGCCGAATATGGAGGTCAAGGACAACACAAAACCTTTTTCCATCCAAGTAGTGAAGGAATTTATTTCGAACTCCCAACCTTACCGTTGTTATAAGTATTGTCTAGCAATTATCTCAATGGAAATGATTTCGAGGAAAATATGGGGGTGAGGACAAAGACTCACCCTTTTCCATCAACAACACACAATAACAACATCCAATATAGTCATCTAACCTAGAGTTCATCAAACATCAAAACAACAATTTAACACAATTTCAATTTCGAAATTAACGTACACTTGTGTAGTAATATGCGCAACAAGACAGCAACAAATCAAAGACCTGCGAACACGTAACACGTTAAGAAAAAATAACCGAGGCGTCGGTGACTTGTCTCAAGAATTTATCCGCCTACAGCGCAAATTCCCGAGATACAACCGGTCCTTCTCAATTGCAAGTAACGAAAGAGGATCGTAACTAGCAAGAATGAATATTTTTATTCGAACAGAGATGAACCGGGGATGGTGTATTTGGAAGAGAAGAAATAATTTCGCGATTTTTTTCAATAGCTAATTGACTAGCTTTATATAGCCACACATGTAGCTCTAAACAACGTTCCAAAAATATTAAAATTAGTAATCGCTTATGCATATTAATATAAGAAAGAAAACTGATCCAAAAATAAAAGCCAATCAATTGACTTATAAAACTTATTGAAACGGATAAAATTGTTTCCGTTGAAGCATCTTATCATAAGAACACTAACGTATATGTATATTATATATCATGTCCGTTAAAACCAATTGAAACAAACGTATATATATTTAAGCCAAATCAAAGAAAACTTAAAACTTTCAACGTTACTTTGATGATCTATTGAAACTGATATTATAAAGATAAATGCTAATCTTAACGTTTCAAACAATTAAGGCTTCCTTGAAACATCATTTTACTTTAAAATATATTGTAACATAAAAGTAATGATAAAGAAAATAAAGACTCCCCTTTGATCATATTAACGGATATACAATGATAAAATAAGTAGTTATCAAACACCAAAAGAAAACCAATGATAATATATCCGTTAAATTATAATAATAACTATATATTATAATCACTTTAAAATAACTTATCCCCACTTTTGAAATATTTATTAAATTAATAAAATAAAATACAACAATCCCCCACATATTTCAAAAGTTGGGAAAGAAACAAATAAAAGAAGTTTCCTGGGTTAACATCGTAGATGTAATGCATCGGATCTCAGATATAGCAAGCTATGGAACCAGTCCTAGACAGATAAAACATAACATACAGTGAATTGGTTTAGCAAGCTATGGAACCCGAGACACTTGTTATATGTTAGAGGTTTTACTATCACATTACACCCCCACAATTCTTGCTGTTTTCGCGGTGGTGCGCTACTAGGCCGTGCGCGTGCTCGGTATTCATGAGTGCTCTAGAGACCTCGCCAGATCTCATGCAAGCGGCCCCACTTGACACTCATATAGGTGATTTCATCAAGTGTATGCTGCAAGTCATACACCACCCATAAGGGCTATGAAAATCATTAAAAGCTTTAAGCTTAACCTTTTAACCCTGCAGTCTAGCACTATCACAATAACACCATAGGAAGGGACAATAATAAAATTAATTACTTGAATTAATTTTCAAGGTGCTAACAATATCAAGAAGTGACTTGTTTTACCACATTGAACCTTATTCATGGGATCTCCAATCACAAAGGTTGGGTTACCATCACTTCTTAATTTAAATTGGCTTAAGTCCCATTCCCCTCGATGTTTCACAAATCATTTTCTTCCCTAGGGGTTTTGTCAGAGGATCGGCCAAATTTACTTCTGACTTCACATAATCGATCGATATCATTCCATATTTTTGCAATTGTTTGACAACATTATGTCTCAATTGCACATGTCTATTTTTGCCATTATAGGTCTTATTTTTTGCAACGGCTATTGCCGACTGACTATCACAATGTATTGACACTGATGGTGTTGGTTTTATTCCCAAAGGAATTCCAGCTAGAAGGTTTTTCAACCATTCAACTTTCATGCACGACCAATTCGATTGCTACAAATTCCGACTCCATAGTCGATCTAGCAATAATGGATTGTTTGGCTGACCTCCAAGTTACCACACCACCACCAAGTGTAAAAATGTAACCACTAGTGGATTTTGTCTCATCTGAATCAGATATCCAGTTAGCATCACAAAGATCCTTCTAATATCGCGAAATCCACTATAAGTAATACCATAATTTGTGGTACCTCTCAAATATCTCATAAGGTGAGCAATTGCCTTCCAATGATCCTCGACCGGGATTATGAGTATACTACTCGGGACGACCGATCGCGCACGCAATGTCCGGTCAAGAAAAGTTCATTAAATGCAAGAGGGCTCCCAATTATTTGGGCATACTTAGATTGGTCAACAGGATCCCCTTTATTTTTCTTCAAGTGAGAGTTAGTATCATAAGGGGTACTCAAAGGGGTAGAGTTATAGTAACCAAACTTCCTAAGCTTTTCCACATAATGATCCTGTGATAGTGTAATGCTATCACCTTCCCTTATGAGTTTAACCCTCTAATATAACATTTGCCTCACCCATATCTTTCATATCAAAAATAGATGAAAGAAAAGATTTTGTTCTAGTAACAATATCAAGACAAGTACCAAAAATGAGCATATCATCCACATACAAACAAATAATCACATGTTCTCCACACACAGTTTTAGTGTAAACACATTTATCAACATCAGTTGTGGAGAAACCATCATTAATCAAAGTTTTGTCAAACTTTTCATGCCATTGTTTTGGTGCTTGTTTTAAACCATATAGGGATTTAAGGAGTTTGCATACTTTGTTCTCTTGACCAGAAACTATACATCCTTCAGTTGAGTCATATAAATTTCTTCTTCTAAATCACCGTTCAAAAAAGCGGTTTTAACATCCATTTGATGAATAACAAGTTTATGAATAGAAGCTAAAGCTATTAAAACTCTAATAGAAGAAATTCTTGTTACTGGAGCAAAAGTATCAAAATAATCAATGTTTTCTTTTTGAGAAAAACCTTTTGCTACTAATCTAGCTTTGTATTTATCAATAGACCCATCAGGGTTATATTTTCTTTTGAAAATCCACTTGCATCCAATAGGTTTTGCTCCAGGTGGTAAATCAACTAAAGTCCAAGTTTTACATTTGGAAATTGAATCTATTTCAGTTTTAATAGCTTCTTTCCAAAATTTCGATTCAGAAGAAGAAATTGCTTCAGAAAAAGTTTCAGGATCTTTTTCAACAAGGTAAGTATAAAAATCATTTCCGAAGGATGTTTCTTTTCTTGGTCTTTTACTTCTCCTTAATTCTTCATAAGGTTCCTCATGAGTTTCATCATTAGTAGATACTAATGGTTGTCTAAAAATACTATCATGCTTCAAAGGAAATATATTTTCAAAGAAATTAGCATTTTTTGTTTCCACAATAGTATTTTTATCTAGAACATCACTTTTCACAACAAGGAATCTATAAGCGAAGACTATGTTCAAAGATATCCTATAAAAACACAATCAGAGGTTTTGCAACCAATTTTCCTTTTCTTAGGATCAGGCAACATAACTTTAGCTAAACACCCCCACACTTTTAAATATTTTAAGTTAGGTTGATAACCTTTCCACAGTTCATAGGGGGTCTTACCGGTTTTCCTATGAGGAGTTCTATTTTGTATAAAACATGCAGTTAAGATAGCCTCACCCCACAAGTTATTAGGCGCACTAGAACTAATAAGCATGGCATTCATCATTTCTTTCAAAGTCCTATTTTTCCTTTCTGCTATGCCATTAGATTCAGGTGAATATGGGGGAGTTGTTTCATGTATAATACCTTCCTTTTCACAAAAATCATTAAAAGCTATATACTCTCCTCCACGATCGGATCTAACTCGTTTAATCTTTCTATCTAACTGATTTTCTACTTCGGCTTTAAAAGTAAGAAAAGCTTCAAATGCTTCATCCTTTTGTCTTAATAAATAAACCTTAGTGTATCGCGAAAAATCATCTATAAACGTCACATAATAGTGTTTACCACCCCTAGTTGGAGTTTGTTTTAAATCTCCTAAGTCTGTATGAATTAAACTAAGCAACTCAGTTTCGCGATGTATGCGGAGGACAAGACTTCTTTGTTAACTTGGATTCTACACACACATCACATTTACTATGTTGTTTATCGCTAATAGAAATCATGCCAAGACGTTGTAATTTAATAACATAAGGAAAATTAATATGTCCTAGTCTAGCATGCCATATATTATAAGAGTCAATCAAGTAAGCAGAAGTGGAAGCATTGTTATTAAAATAAAAAGTGTTTAATACAAAAAGTCCATGATCATAATATCCTTTTCCAACAAAAGTGTTGTTCTTGGTAAGAACAATCTTATTGGATTCAAAGGTCACTTTGATTCCATGTTTCAGCAGAACACCAACAGAAATCAGGTTTACCCTTATATTAGGCACATGAAGCACGTTTGTGAGAGCCAAAGCCTTTCCTGATGTGAGCTTTAGAAGAACTTTTCCTTTCCCCACAACTCGGGCTGGATGTGAGTCACCCGGATATATGTGTTCTTCACCTTCCCTACAACAATGTAGGAGGTAAAAGCCTCTCTGTTAGCACAAATGTGCTTGGTGGCACCGAATCTACCACCCACTTGTTCACATCACTGGTTGCCATATTGACCGGAGAAACGCACAAAGCAAAGAATGACAATGTCATCCTCATTATCATCTCCACCAAAGATCGCCCAAGTTGGCGTTTGCCTTAGAAGGATTATCGTTTCTCACCCTATGCAAACATTTAGGTGCATAGTGTCCTGGCTTTCCACAAACAAAACAAAAGCCCCTTTTCTTGAATTCGTGAGCTATGAACAATAGGGTTATAATCATTGTTCTTTTTGCGAGTTCTTTTGATTAGCAAATTTATTGGAATCATACCTTTTGTTTGAAGAGTCAGATTTCGCATAAGTGACGGGCATAGGAGCAGGTACCGAAACAACAGGTATGATGACAGAGTTGTTGTTGGTTGCGTCAGCCATAGAGATAAGTTCTTGATTGTAGTAATATGCGCAACAAGACAAAGAACAAATCAAAGACTCGCGAACACGAACACGTTAAGAAAAAATAACCGAGGCGTCTCGGTGACTTGTCCTCAAGAATTTATCCGCCTCTACAGCAATAAATTCCCGAGATACAACCGGTCCTTCTCAATTGCAAGTAACGAAAGAGGATCGAAACTAGCAAGAATGAATATTTTTATTCGAACAGGAGATGAACCGGGGATGTTGTATTTGGAAGAGAAGAAATAATTTCGCTGATTTTTTTCAATAGCTAATTGACTAGCTTTATATAGCCACACATGTAGCTCTAAACAACGTTCCAAAAATATTAAAATTAGTAATCGCTTATGCATATTAATATAAGAAAGAAAAGCGATCCAAAAAATAAAAGCCAATCAATTGACTTATAAAACTTATTGAAACGGATAAAATTGTTTCCGTTGAAGCATCTTATCATAAGAACACTAACGTATATGTATATTATATATCATGTCCGTTAAAACCAATTGAAACAAACGTATATATATTTAAGCCAAATCAAAGAAAACTTAAAACTTTCAACGTTACTTTGATGATCTATTGAAACTGATATTATAAAGATAAATGCTAATCTTAACGTTTCAAACAATTAAGGCTTCCTTGAAACATCATTTTACTTTAAAATATATTGTAACATAAAAGTAATGATAAAGAAAATAAAGACTCCCTTTGATCATATTAACGGATATACAATGATAAAATAAGTAGTTATCAAACACCAAAAGAAAACCAATGATAATATATCCGTTAAATTATAATAATAACTATATATTATAATCACTTTAAAATAACTTATCCCCACTTTTGAAATATTTATTAAATTAATAAAATAAAATACAACAACTTGTAAACAATTATCAATTCCAATTTAACGTACACTTCTCAATTAACATCTCCAACAACATACACTTTTCATACATTATTCAACATAATATCAATCCTAAACACTAATATCAATCAAATTTCTAAACAAAAAACATATTTCGATCAAATTTTAATCAAATTACAATCAAATTCATAAACACTAATGTTAATTTCTAAAGAAAACTCATTCATATACACTAATATCAATCAAATAAATTTCTAAAAATTTTAAAAATCAATCCTAAACACTAATATCAATATCAATCCTAAACACTAAAATTAAATAAATTTCTAAACATTCTAAAAATCAATCCTAAACACTAATATCAATCTCAATCATAAACACTAAAATCAAAAAAATACTAAAAACAAAAATAAAGAAAGGTAACATTTTTGAGTCAAGAATCCAACGGTCTCGTGGCGTTCCGGTGATGATGCACACTCTGGTGCGGTGGTGAGAAACAAATCGTGGTTGTGGGTGAGGAAAGAAAGAAAGCTCATTGAGATAAAGAGAAGGTTTGAATAAGAGAGAGAGAGAGAGAGAGAAGAGAGAAAAAATAAACCTTAGTGATGGTGGTGGAGGTGGCGGTGGCGTGGACGGGGGTGGTAGTGACGAAAATGGAGAGATATCGGTGGTGGTGGTGGTGGTGTGGGTTTCGTAATGGGGAAGAGGAGAGAAATGAGTGAGAGAATGGAAATGAGTGGGAAGAGGAGAGAAAATGCCTTCAGGTACATTAAATAACTTAGTGACAGATTTTTAACTGTAGCGAGGGAATCTGTCAGATTAGTGACGGATTCTGCACCATCAGTCAAAGATGGTCAGAACACTACGCCAGCGTACAAGGTTTGTCAGCGTTTTTTTTGGGCATTGGTAGCGTTTTAAAACGCTAGAGAAGCTGGCGCTACTAATGCGTACACCCCATTAGTAGCGTTTTAAGAAACACTAGCCATTTACCCAGCGTGTTTTAGACATACGTAGTGTTTTATATAAAACGCTAGCCATTGACCCAGCGCCTTTTTACAATTCCTAGCGTTTTAGAAACGCGCTAGGGATCCCATAGCTCATTTACTACCATTCCTAGCGTTTTAAATAAAAACGCTAGGGATCCCATAGCTCCTTTTACTACCATTCCTAGCGTTTTAAATTAAAACGCTAGGGATGCTATAGCACCTTTTTACTAGCATTCCTAGCGTTTTATATAAAGCGCTAGGGATGCTATAGCACCTTTTATTAGCATTCCTAGCGTTTTATATAAAACGCTAGGGATGCTATAGCACTTTTTTATTAGCATTCCTAGCGTTTTATTTAAAACGCTAGGGATGCTATAGCTTTTTTTATTAGCATTCCTAGCGTTTTTCAGTAAAACGCTAGGGATCCTCTAGCTCCTCTTTACAATTCCTAGCGTTTTATCTATAAAACGCTAGGTATTGAATGAATTTTTAACTTCATTTCTAGCGTTTTCACTCTAAAACGCTACCTATTGACTGAATTTTTTTAAATATTTTTTTATTTTGGTTTGTTCTCCATTTTAATTACAACCTATAAATTCATTCCCTTTTCAACAAATTCAGAAAATACATTCCAATCCAATATATCATTCAAACAAAATTCATCAACAAAATTCATCAAATAATATTTCCAATCCAATATATATCATTCTAAGAAGTACTTACAACATAATATAAATCCAATATATACAACATAAATAATAACTAAACTATTATGAATCTCAAAACTTGCTACAAAAAGCTAGAAACATAATGGCACCACTCCCCCTTCTGCGTGTAGTTGTTCAAAGAGTAATTCTCGATTTTTTGAAGCCGGGAAAATATTGAAAAAAATGAAATAAAATTAGAATTAAAATGTTTATTAAATGTGAGTAAGTATTATAATATCAATATAAAAAATAAATCTAAGTAGTTACCTTGGTTGGGATTGTTACTTTGTCATGAGTGATAATCTCTTTCATAAACCTCATAACATAGTACCCACAATCATTGCTATTTGGTTGTTTAGGACACTACAAAGCAAAAGATTATAACTTAATTGTCACATTTTTATGACCAAAAAATCAATTAAAATTATAAGAATGATTCTTAAAAAGCTTACAGTTATGGGTAGCTATCTTGTTTTACTCGTAGATAATCCCAAGTATTCTTTCAAAGCACTGTAACGTCATACATATATATATATAACGTTAAGTTGAACAAAATACATATATTAAATTATACAAATTAAAATGAGAGGGTTACACATACACACCTCTCAACTGATTCTACGAAGTCTTCGTAGACGTTGTAATGGCCTTGAAGTGAATCCAGATAATAGACAACATTTTGCTTAGGGTTTATTGCAAAGAGTACCCAATGTTGCCTGCAAGTAAATGAAGAACGAAGTACACATTAATTTACACTATAATACAATCCTCAAAATAATTAAACAAGTGATTGAAGACTAAATTTCTCACCCATTATTGAGTGGTGCCAAAAATAAAGAGTCGCCCTTCAAATGCTTGGCTTCCATGAAGCGTGAATGGATATAACTTTGTACTTCACTCTTTATAGCCGTGTCGCGTTCCTCTGTGTTACCTTTATGAAACACAACTATACAAGCCGGACAAGAAGAAAAATACTTCGTGTCCGCTTGAGAGAAGGACCAGAAGACGATTGTACAAAAACCTATAAATAATATATATACAACTTTCGAGATCCTCATATATATACTCTAATATAAACAACTATTGTGTACAAATAATTTAATACATACCTCTGGTATACTCGATATCGATGGCGATGGCCCAATCCATCTCAACTATAGCTTTCATATCCTCGATGTTGATCATTACCAATCTGCTTCCAGCCCACAATGTTATCGGGCGGTAAAAAAATCGAGTCGTCCTGGTTCATTTTTTGAATGTGGACCTTTAGAGAATCGATGTAGTTCTGGAATTCATCATTGGGAAATTGACCAACATGTTGGACTGGCTGTATAGAAGATGGTCGGGAGAGTTTGGTAGTGGAAGGGAAGGTTGGGAAACTTTCATGGAAGGGGAAGGTCGGGACACATGGGGTACCTAGTATATATTAAAAAAATGATTAATTAGCTAGTTAGTTAACACACATTATAGTCATTTAATTATTAACAAAAATATTGTCACTTACAACGACAAGTTGTTCAGGGCCATGCCACAAAAGTACTAAGCGCTTGATCCACGAAAGAAATATATCCGCATTAGCAATTGGAGCGAGCAATGGTGCAGACCCTCTATTGAATAGTCTACCCTAACTCTCAAATGGTTTTCGTGCATGGCTTTGATTGTGCGATGTGGCACTCAATTGGTTACATATCAAACCCACTGCAACCTTTCGATGTGGGTTTGCAATATATAGCTCACACTCACACGATTATCCTAAATCAATTATAAAGAAAAATAAATATACATGATAATTTTATCAAATACAATTGTACAAAAAAAGCAGTCGAGTTTTGTTAAATACATGTTGAAGGGATGGTGCGCCTATCTCGGGCGCTATGGGGTGCGGCGAGGCTCAATAGGTTCAGCAGGGGTGGTGCAGCGGGGATGGTGCACCAATCCTTTGTGCCAAGAGCTGCTTAAACATCTCTCTCTCTTCCATTAGCACAAAGAACATTCTTGGATAGCTCGTCATACTTTTCCGCCATGACTTTACAATCCCGCACCCCTTGCTTTGGCTCTTCTTTGGCCCAAACACGGTTGTCGGAGGAATCCCATATCCATAACCTCTAATCCGACCACTGTCTCTCTTCCCTTCCCAAGGCACGAGCAAGGACATCTTGGTGACCATCACAATCATTAAATCTCCTTGTGATACAGATTGTGATATGCTTTCTTGATGCACAAACATAAATAACGGATAAAATTAATAAACAAGTGTCAAGTGAAATTTAATCGACAATAAAAATATGTCCACATGTCAAAAAAATCGAGTAACGGATAAAAATAATAAACAAGTGTCAAAGAAATTTAATCGAGAATAAAAAATATGTCCACGTGTCAAAAAAAATCGAGTAACGGATAGAAATAATAAACAAGTGTCAACGAAATTTAATCGACAATAAAAAATATGTTCACGTGTCAAAAAAAAATCGAGTAACAGATTAAAAAAATACTTACAATTTTGTCCTTGACCTCCTTAGTTTTCGGATCCACAATCTCCCCATCCTTGTTTTGTCGGACCTCTAACTGCACAATCGTGCGATCAAGGGATTCTTGAGTTGGATCTTTCCTCTTCCAAGAACTATTTAAGTTTAATAATTGTTAATCAACTGTAAATTAAAAGATTCATTAAATCATAATAAATTAAACTAATTTCTTACCAATCTTTCTTCGAGAATTTGATATCCACTAGAACCTCCTCTATAAGGGTACTCGGGATTAGAAGCTCTTTCTTTATTCGCTTTGCTCTTTTTCTATTTAAAAGATACTACTACATTAATGAATGATATCTACTTGTGAAATATATATATAACTTAAATAATTAATATACTAACCAGAAATCCGGATCTCAGAGTGCGTATATCTACAAATTTGGTCCATTCCTCCTTAGTTATAATTCCCGCATACTGATCTTTGGAGGCTCTGTCGATGGTCCCATCGGGGCGCTTTGAATACTTTTTCCCCACATCGATTCTGTAAGCCCTATGCAACCTTCCCGCTTCCTTCATATCCAATCTCTTCGGACTCATCGACATCAAAGTGTTTCTAGTTATACATAAAAATGGATTAAATAAATATAACTAAAAATCACTAAATAAGATTATTAAAGAGGTCTAAAATTATATACCAGTATTAAGTCCCAAAATCATCTTTCGGTTTAGGCAAAACTCGATTATCTTTCTCATTCCAACTTTTAATTGAAATTGGAAAGATTTGCTTCACCTTAGTACCAATAAAGCTAATTAAATTTGTGCCGTTGTCTCCAATTGGCAAACCTTTAACACTCCATCGGACCTTAAATAATTAAATCATTAAATAATTAGATAACTTGGAAAGGTAGAGAACAACATTAATAATTAGTAATTAACTTACCTTATATTTCTCGTGTCCTTTACTTATCCGATTGATGATATTCTTTTTCGATGTAATTCCTCGGGAGTGAACTTCTTTGTGTTTCTATCACCCCATCACCACCACGACTACTATATCGTGATCACTATGTGATGCCATCCGACTTGCAATCACCCAAATGAATAAGACTCGGTGAGTTTTAGCTTTCTAATTGTTTAGAACCAACAAACACTTAACAAAATATAGAAGAAGCCATGCACAAAGTAACATCAAAGCCATGCACTAAGTAACCTAGAGTAAACATACATAGAGTAAACCTAGAGTAACCTAGAAGCCATGTACAGACTAGTATCAAGAGTTCATCTTTTGTTCAAAATGCCAATAACAGAACATTGTTATAACTAACATGCACTAAGTAACCTAGAGTAAACCTAGAGTAAGAGTAACCTAGAAGCCATGTACAGGACTAGTATCAAGAGTTCATCTTTTGTTCAAAATGCCAATAACAGAACATTGTTATAACTAACATGCACTAAGTAACCTAGAGTAAACCTAGAGTAAGAGTAACCTAGAAGCCATGTACGGACTAGTATCAAGAGTTCATCTTTTGTTCAAAATGCCAATAATGAACATTGTTATAACTAACATGCACTAAGTAACCTAGAGTAAACCTAGAGTAAGAGTAACCTAGAAGCCATGTACGAGACTAGTATCAAATCTTTTGTTCAATAACAGAACATTGTTATAACTAACATGCAAGCGGTGGCAATCTATGTACAATACAATCGGGAGAAAAAGAAAATCCATACCGAGAAATGTGCGTGGAGATGAACGAAATGGGTAACCCGGTTGTGCGTGGAGATGAAAGAAATGGGTAACCAGTGTTGTGCGTGGAGATGAAACGAAATGTGCAACGGTGATGAAACGAAGATGAACGAAGAGGTACGATGAACGAAGATGAACGAAGATGAGTTACGGGTTGTTCGTGGAGAAAAGTTAGGTAGATGAGTTCCGGGTTGTGCGTGAGTGTGTGAGGAGATGAGAGGCGCGCTTTGTAAAAATTTTAATAGCATTCCTAGCGTTTTTACATAAAACGCTAGGGATCAACTAGCTGCGTGTTTACCATTCCTAGCGTTTTGTTAAAACGCTAGGAATGCTAGTAAAAGGTGCTATAGCATTCCTAGCGCGTTTTACGTAAAAACGCTAGGGATGCTATAGCACCTTTACTAGCATTCCTAGCGTTTTATGTAAAACGCTAGGGATACTATAGCACCTTTTACTAGCATTCCTAGCGTTTTATGTAAAACGCTGAGGATCAACTAGCGGCGTGTTTACCATTCCTAGCGTTTCGGAAAAGCGCTAGGAATGCTAGTAAAAAGGTGCTATAGCATTCCTAGCGTTTTCTTTAAAAACGCTAGGGATGCTATAGCACCTTTACTAGCATTCCTAGCGTTTTATGTAAAACGCTAGGGATGCTATAGCACCTTTTATTAGCATTCCTAGCGTTTTAGTAAACGCTAGGGATCCTCTAGCTCCTCTTTACAATTCCTAGCGTTTTAACTTTAAAACGCTAGGTATTGAATGAATTTTTAACTTCATTTCTAGCGTTTTCACTCTAAAACGCTACCTATTGACTGATTTTTTTAATTATTTTTTTATTTTTGTTTATTCTCCTTTTAATTACAACCTATTAATTCATTCCTTTCAAAGAAAATTCATCAAATATCATTCCAACAAAATTCAGCCAATATCATTACAATCCAATATATAGATACACACAAAATTCAACCTATTAATAGATATTTTTGTTTACAAATCATACAACATAATAAGTAACTTACATTATGAAACTCAAAAGTAGCTACAAATTAAAGCTATACCATATATAACATAAATGACTCTTTGTCTTGACCACTAGATCTCATGATCACTAAGTGATGCCATCGACTGCAATATAACATAATCCATGTTATTGTTAAATTTACAAAAACAATATAATAATTATCTATTAATAAAAATAACGAGAAATCATTAAGTCTATATTACCTTTTCCTTTTCCTAGATAAAATTTTGTTTGCAATTAGCGTCTTGGTATTTTTTTTTTCCGAATAAAAAATTCCATCATTATGATCTTTTCTAAAATATACAACATCCTCTATAGAAGTATTTTCCCTATTATTGGTTCGATGTTCGAAGAACGGGTCGTCCTCAACACCAACATCATCGGGTGTTTCATCATCATCGTTGTTATACACAAATTTTTTGTCGATCAATAGAACAATAGACCAATTGATATTAATCGGATCGGTGACATAAAACACTTGTTGAGCTTGCGATGCTAAAATAAAAGGTTCATCTTTATATCCTAACTTGTTGAAATTCACCCGCATGAACCCTAATTCATCAATCAGTAAACCAAATTATTGTCAACCCATTCACATTTGAACACGTGGCTCACGAAACATATTGTAATCCAACTCCCATATGTGTTCAATGAAGCCAAAGTAAGACATATTCGCATATATGGGATTTCTATCTTTGGCACTGGATGCATGCATAGAATGAGCTACAAGAGTCACCCCACTATTTTGCATTTTACTCTGATCATCTTGTTCTTTTGTATAGAAAGTGCACTCGTTCATTAGATAGCTGTTGTAAGAGAAGACATGTATATTTGGACCTTTTGCTAACCATCTCAATCTTTTTGAAATCGAAGTAGGATTCGAAACACACTCACCATCAATGTGATGTTTTAGCCACACTATGAAACTCCTATTGTGTTCTTTTGCTAACCAAACTTGCTTCTTTCCCGAGAATTGACTCTTAAGAATCTCCTTGTGCTTGGCAACATATGAATCAACCTCACTATCATTGTGAAGAACGTCATGCAGTGTGCTTGCTCTAGTTCTTTCCTTGATACCATCACTAATTTATTTCCTGTCATCCCTTTACTAATCCTTCCTGCATGACGAGACCTTGGCAGTCCCACAGAATATTCAAGACTAGATAGATAGGCAGTGCAGAACTCAACAGCTTCTTCAACTATGTAGCGCTCAACAATACAACCCTCGGGTCGTGATCGGTTTTTCACATATCCTTTTAATATCTTCATGTAACGCTCAAACGGATACATCCATCTCATGTAACATGGGCCACACAATTGTGTCTCTCTAACCAGATGAACTATTAGATGAATCATTATGTCAAAAAAGGAAGGTGGGAAATACATCTCAAGCTCACACAAAGTGACATAATTTCTCTTTGCAATGTTGGCAACTTTCCGAGGTCAATCACTCTACTACAAATCGCCTTAAAGAATAAACAAAGTTTGGTTAAGGTCCGACGCACTTTCTTAGGCAAAATGGATCGTATACCAATGGGTAGCAAATTCTCCATGAGAACATGACAATCGTGGGACTTTAGAGACTTTAACTTGAGGTCTTTAATCGATACAAGAGTCGCCACATTTGAAGAGTATCCTCCGGAACTTTAACTCCATGAAGAAACTCACAAAAGACGATCTTCTCCTTTCTAGATAGAGTATGAGCTGCGGAGGTAGATATGTCACGTGTACCCTTCTTTCTGGACCCAATTCAGTCTCAAACCCATACTAACCAAATCCAACCTTGAGTTGATGGTATCTTTAGTCTTACCCGGCATATTGAGTAAGGTACCAATGACACTTTCAAGACATTCTTTTCAACATGCATCACATCAATGAAATGCCTTACATATAATGACTTCCAAGTATGGCAACTCAAAGAAAATCGACTTTTCTTCCACCCCGTTTGGCAATCTCTCCCGCAAAAGGCTTCCCAAATTTAATGTTCAAATCTTCCACCTTTTCAAATACTGTTCGCCTCACAAAGGCGGGGAGCTCTCGTGTGTTCTGTATTCCCATCAAATGCCTTTCTCCACAATCGATAGTGATGAGTTGATGGCAAAAATCTACGATGACCAAGATAGATATTCTTCTTACCATGTTCCAACCACATCCAATCATGTTATCTTCACATATAGGGCATGCACACTCGCCTTTATTCTTTATCTGCATCCAGATAGATTGCCGTATGCGCAGGAAAGTCGTTAATTGTGCCAAAGATCATAGCCCTCGTGGTGAAACTTTCTTCTCTGAACCCATCATACACCTCTACCCCGGTCTCCCACATTTGCTTCAAGTCTTCAATTAAAGGAGCCAAGTATACATCAATATCATTTCTGGTTGTTTGGGCCTGAAATTAACAAAGACGACATCATATATTTGCGTTTCATGCAAAGCCACAGTGTAAGTTATAAATCGCCAAAATCACGGGCCATGTCTTGTGGGAGCTACTCGATACCGTGCGGGTTAAATCCATCAGCCAGACAATGCAAGGCGTAGGTTTCTCGGGTCATCCCGAAATTAGGATACTCAATATTGATTTTTTTCCATTGCGGAGAATCTGCGGTGTCGTAGCATACCATCTTTAATCCTTTCATCCTCATGCCATGTCAAGTGTTTTGCATCTTCCGAACTACGATACATGCGCCTAAATCGAGGAATTATAGGAAAATACCACAACACCTTTTGTGGAGCGGACTCTTTCTTCTTATACTCATGGTGCATTACATTTAGGACACGACTTTAACAACGCATGTTCATTCCGAAATAAAATGCAATCATTCGGACAAGCGTGTATCTTCTCATAGTTCAAGCCAATAGACCCCAACATTTGCTTTGCATCATACGTCCGAGAAGGAAGCACATTATCATTCGCAACATTTCTTTCGAAGTGAGAGAGTAAATCGGTAAAGCTCTTATCCAGTCCATCCGTGGCGAGTTTTCAAGTTATACAACTTGATCACGACCAATAATTTTGTGAATTCATTACAACCCGCATACAATGGTGTCTCTGCATCGATTATCAACTTCTCAAACATTTCAGGACAATCATTAAGATCCTCTTCAACCACCTTTGCCATCTCTTCAAATTCGTTCGCATCAAATGAATGTGTTCCGGTGTCAACGTGGCGGCGCATATCTCTTACTAATATCATTCATATTTGAAGATTCACCTTTTTCTCACCGTGCATTATCCAACAAGTGTAACTTTGATCAATTCCATTCGCCTTTAAATGTCGTGCCAACTCCTCTGCGATGAATCGATTTTACATAACAAAGACCTTAAACAAGGACATTTCATACCACTAGAAGTCCCTAAACGTTCAACAAAGACAAATTTCACAAAATAATCCACTCCAAATGCATACTCCTTGGACAAACGATTGTGACATCCAATTTCTATCCATAATTTCCAAATTATATTTATAATAAAATCTGAGAAGAGAACTTTAACATATGACCCATCAAGCAATTCGAATATAATGAAGAATCAATTCATATAAAAAAACAAACAAAAATTCCTCTTTTAAAATTTTTTCAAATCCACTCCTTATTTTCCCAAGCTATATCTATATCATATTCTATTTCTATTCTCGGTCCTTTGGTCAAGACAAAGGAACCATATAGTCTAGTCTTCCAAATAATTAATTTATGTTTAACAAGAAGAGGCTAGTGGTAAAAAAAAAAGAAGAGTCTAGTGTGCACAAGTGACAAAACTAATATATTTCTAAACTAGAACCCACAATTAATATCTAACAAGAAACAGAGCAAGGAACAAAAAACTCACCAATGTTGTCTGAGTGAGAGAGATGATGTTCACTGAGAGAGATGATTTTCCTTGAGAGAGATGATGTTAATTTGAGTTAGGGTGTTAGGGTTTTGCGTTTCTGGGTGAGTGATTTTGCATTTCTGGGTGAGAGTGTTAGCTGAGAAAGGAAGTAGCTCAATAGGAAACAAAAAAATATTATTTAACCATACCTAGCGTTTTCTAAAAAGCGCTAGGGGATCTATCTAGCGTGTTTTCTAAATACCTAGCGTTTTGAATAAAAGCGCTAGGATCCGCATCTAGAGTGTTTACTAAATACCTAGCGTTTTATAAAAAAGCGCTAGGATCTATCTAGCGTGTTTTCTAAATACCTAGCGTTTTGAATAAAAGCGCTAGGATCCATCTAGAGTGTTTACTAAATACCTAGCGTTTTATAAAAACGCTAGGATCTATCTAGCGTGTTTTCTAATTGGCTAGCGTTTTGAATAAAAGCGCTAGGGATCTGTCTAGCGTGTTTTCTAATTTGCTAGCGTTTTAAGTAAAAGCGCTAGGGATCTGTCTAGCGTGTTACCTAATTGGTAGCGTTTTACTTTAAAACGCTACTAATGGTGTAGCGTGTTATTAAAATGGGTAGCGTTTTTTTATAAACGCTACTAAAGGTGGCGATCTCTTTTTACAATTCTGGCGTAGTGGAACATGCAGAAACATCAGAGTTAGTGACGTTTTTTTACTTTTTAGTGACGGAATATTAAAAGTAACCGTTGTGTAGTATAGCTGTCTGCAATTTAGCGACGGTTTTCTTACTTTTTGCGACGGATTTTTTTTAAAAAAAAAAATTGGCGCCTCTTTAGTGACGACCTTTCCCGTCTCTAATTCCCTCGCTAATGAATTTTTTCGACTATCCTAAAATCCCTCGCTAATTTCCCTCGTGTATCTTCGCTTTTTTTTTTTTGTAGTGCATTTGCCCAACCCGTACTCTATGGGTTAGAGGCGGATTCGGGGGCTATTTTTAATCTGGATCCACCACTGTTGTGAGTCTCTCTATTTTAAAACCAACTCAATCAACTTACCCTAACCAACTTAAATTTTGTGAGTTGAGTTAGAATGAGTTGCGAATTAGGTTTCGTCAAAGTGTATCCGTACTCATCCCTAGTAATTACCTTCCAGCTGACCTCTACATTAGTAAGTGCCTTTTTTCTCCATCACACTAGAGCATAGTCAAACACATTTGAACCTACAAAATTGTTTTACTAAATTATATTATCATAAGCTTTGCATTTTGTTTTTCTTCCCGTCTTGTACTTGCCAGTAGGAGGTGCATTATAGACATGGGCAGGGACAATAGTACTCCCCCATATCCCATCAGTTTTGGCCTCATTAGCAACCAATTATAAGATTATTGAGTAGATGGGCACTAAATCTCTTTCCCATTTAAATTTTAGTCCCAGAAATTGAAAAATAAAACACTTCAGACAAAAATAATATACAGCATATTAATAATTTATATTAATTTGCTTAAAAAAATTATTTATATTAATAGTCATAATTTAATAATCTCCTAACAATGTTTGCCACTATAGAAAAGTATATTGTGTACATGTGATGTTGAAGAATGGGCTGACGGAGAGTATTGCTATCTAAGTTTCAACATTAGGATTAACTGCCTAATAAAAGATCAATGATTAAATAATTAAGCGGCTGAGGCCAAATACCTCTCATTAAGTTTAATTGAATGATCTAGACCATTATAATTTATTTAGTGCTTAATAATAGCTGATAATTACTACTATATATCAATAATAATTCTTAAATAATTAAATATGTGAATCCACGATTAATTAATTATTAATCAAACATAATCTAACATCAAAAGAATCACATTGAGCTTTCTTTCAAGGTTTTTAATTAGACTCACTGTCTGTTCTAACTTTTGTTAGCAAACTTTATGTATCTGAAACATTCGCCCAGTAAAGGAATTATGTTTCTATCAACTTATCAAAAAAAAATAATGTTTCTATCATTTGATAAGATTTAGGTAAAAAACAATTTTAAGCTAAAGTTGAAATATAGTAAAAAACAATTTTTATTGAGGTAATTTGTATAATTTAAATATATATTAAACATAAAAATAGAATAAAGTCTATATATCACTTCATCAGTAGTAAAATATAAGTAAAAAAATGATATATATCAAGAGTTTGTTATATGTTTTTGCTTATGTTTTTGTTTTAGATGAAATATAGTATATATTATATTATAGTTTACTCTAGCCTGCCTCTTAAGAATACCAGCAAATTAAAAAACTTGACATATTTGAAGATGGAGAAATACTCTACTCATAATTCATGGTGTTTAATGCACTGTCCAATCAAGGAATTTGGTTCCCCTTCAAGGGAACATGCTGTCAATAAATATACACCGCTGGAAAAATATGTTTGCTTGCATCTTTTTATTAAAACAACAAAATATTGTGTGAAATCCAGTGGCCTGTAAATCAATAAAGTAATAGTGCATCCGAAAATTTTGTTGTCTTTTTTTTATTATAAAAATTGACATAAACAGAAAAGTTATCCCAAGAAGGTTGGCACTCAAGACTTTAACAATTATTTGCACTACACCAAGAGTTCATTAGAAAAAAAAAAAGAATATAGGAGAAGCATGGGGATAAACAAAGAAAACTCATGGAAAACTCGTTTGAACGAGAAACTGGTTAGAACGTAATAGAAGTACTTAATTATTTTTATGCCTTGTTTACTTGGTTACTTTAGTCAGTTACAACTGTACTGTTAGTTAGTTTTTTTTGAAGGAGTTAGTTAGTGTGTTAGTTAGCTTTTAGTTACTGTTCAGTTAGATTTAGTTAGAGGGTTGTTTACTGTTCAGTTAGTTTTTACTTTACTCTTTGAGGTATATAGTCTATTATTGTACCCTTGAGAAAATTAATCTAATTTATAGTTCATCCGAGTTATTTTCTTTGATCTTCACTCCAATGGAGCTATAGATTCAATATGGTATTAGAGGTTCACCTCTTTTTCTGATTTCCTTAACCGTGGCATCTCCGTCTTCGTGCTTCACCTCTCGCCTCCGTTTCTCACGATCGATGATCTTGGCTCTTGTTGGTCTCAATAAACCCGGGTTTGTTGATGGCACCATCAAGAGAAACCCCCTGAAATTGATGCAACCAAACTCCGAGCGTGGAAATGCAATGATATCATCGTGGTGTAATGGATTTTGAACTCTCTCACCAAAGAAATCAGTGCTAGTGTAATCTACTCCAACTCCGCGACTTTGATTTGGAACGATCTCGAAAAGCGCTTCAATCTCAAGAATGAAACAATAATTTTTCTGCTTCGCAAGAATCTTCTCCACTGTGTTCAAGGTAATGACTCCATTAGCATTTATTTCACCCGATTCAAATCTATTTGAGGTGAACTGGGAGAATTGAAAGCGGTGCATAAATGCACCTGCAATGGGGTTGAGCCCCTTCTTGTAACACCCATATCTACCCGATGAAGTATAAGTTCAAAATCGAAATTTTCAAACTTTAACGAGTAAGCGGATGCTACATTTGCGACTTGAAAACCATAAGCGGCTTTCGGTACATAGCGAATAAAACAGGAGGATCAATAACGAAACCATTAACTTGCAATTACCACGCGGCGAAAATCCAAAAGGTTCAATTCAAATAAGTCGTGACATCTAATTCAAGATTCACAAAAGTAATGAATTCAAATCCAAAAAATAAAACGACATCAAATAGTAGAAAAATAAGCGGTTATCCTCCAGAGTGCTACGTATCGAGCGGCGGCGACACCGAATCGGACAATTGAAGGTAAGCGGCATTCACTCGCGATTTACACCGCGTTCACCGACATCGGGGTAATATTCAAATGAAGGGGTGAGATATCGAACCACATAATGAGTCGTCTGAACAACAATATATATTTCGGTCAAGGCATCAAACCATAATTTCACAGCAGTCAATATCATCACTTCCGTCAATTAATCATTTCAACCAATCGAATATACAATATGGATGCGAATACGACTCAACTATGCATATGCATGTGGTACGTACCATCCAGCCCGTAAATAGAGGCTTCATGACTAAACATTGCTCGTAAATAGGGGCATCAACGACTTTTGGAGACACACTCCAAGGGCCACCGACCTACCGTACAAATGTTATGCATGCGACACTATGATGCAAGCCAGACTATCAATAATAATAATCATATTTAAACACAATAACGACTAGAATCTCAACTTTGGCTACCGGCCCTCGACATAAAATCCATCCCGTAAATAGAGGCAATCCGACAAGCGACAAAAGGACCCACATTGGTCACCAACAACATAGTAACCACATCACGAGTGCGAGTTTCCTACAACGATGCACCTACGCTTGACAAATTATTTAAAATAGCAAACGACATCGAAAAGTTACAAAAGACCACTCGGTGGAAAGCTGCAGATGTGTAGTTTCTGAATATATCTTTAGAGTTTCAAAACAATGAGCCAATTAGTACATGTTTTAGAAACAATCCGAATGGTTCCCAGACTGGACAGATTCTGTCCTTCCTCTTCAAATCACTCTAAACTGACTTAAACTTGGCCAAATGGAACAAAACTTTAGCCCTAACAAAATCAATTTGAGTATAGTTTCTAATGGGACAAGAATCGTTCAAAACGGAGTTCAATTGAGGACACACGACCTAAAACACTGAACCTATACCCAGTTTAATTCCAGAAATTTGACCTGACTTGGGACACTCATAACTCCAACTTTACTACTTCAAATTTAACCAAACCAGTGCCAAAGTGACCAACATTAAGTCTATTTTCTATCGAAATAAGTCCCATAATTTTTGGACAAACAGAAAGTTCCCAGTTTTAAAAATACAGAACCTAGGTCCAGAATGCTTCCAGAATATTACCCTAACTTGTGGAGCCTATATCTAGAGCTACACAACTCCAAATGTAATCAAACCGGTGCCAAATAAACAAGCATTCAATCTTATTTTCAAAATGACAGACCACATAATTTTTCAATCAGCAAAACGTTCTCAGTCACTGAAATACCGAACCTATGTCAGAACATCTCAAAATAGTGAATTCAACATCACAAATAACCATCACAACTCAACCACCAATTCAAACAACATTCAAATTCCCTAACCCCACATAAAGTAGTTCATATATCCCGTTATAAGGCTTGAATCCCACCCTTACCTCGGCCTTAGATGATCACAAATCCTAGCCTTGGAAGATTGCAAACCCTAGCCTTCTCCCTCCTCTTTGGTCGTCGCTTCTCTCTCTCTTTTCCTTCCTAGCCATCGCATCTCCCTTTCCCGCACTCTCAAACTTTTGGTTTTTCTAGTAAAGAAACCCTAAGCTAGTTTCCTTACTATTTATAAAAATTATTCACCCCATGGGTTTTTTTTTTTCCTATCTATGCGAATAGATCATGGATCCCTTTCCTAATACCTCTCATTTGCTAAGTCTAATTTTTAATAAAAGGTCCACATATGTCAACGTATAAGTATTTTATTATTTTCTACCAACAATCCCTATAAATCATACAATTAATCAATTATTTTTGGGGCGTTACACTTCTCACCTCCGTCAAAGAAGAGTATATGATGGACTTCCTCATGGGATTGATTGAAGCGTTCACTCATGCTCGTGGTCAAATCCTCTTGATGAAACCCATCCCCGACATTGATGAAGTCTTTTCCCTCTTACTTCAAGATGAAACTCAACGGGCTGCTGGTGCCCAAGCTGTTTTTGTTCCTGAAATGGCGTGTGTCGTTCCTAACAACACCTCCAAAGGGAGAAATTAATGGAAAGATCATCCTTTTTGCGCTCACTGCAACATTCATCACCAAGGAAAAATGCTTCAAGATCCACGGTTATCCTGCTAGCTTCAAGAAGACCAATCGTACCAATGATGTTGCTACAACCACCTCTGTCAACAATGTTCCGAGGCGCCAACTCTAGTTCCTCCACGAGATGGTCCTCTCAACAATGCCAATAAGTTCTTACCCTGCTGCAGAATCAAATGGCACAACTGACTGCTACTCTAAAACCGGATCAAGGTGATTCTTCAGGTCTTGAGACCTTAGGTATGTCATTCTCCACCTTAATTGCTCCTTTTCAAGCTCCTAATGCATGGATTGTTGATTACGTGCAAGCGCACACATTACACAGGCTTTCTTAAGTTTCTTTACAATTTTAAGCCTTTAACAAATACATTTGTTTTACTGCCAAATCACACTCGTGTTCAAGTTTTGGAACTGGTTCTGTTAAAATCAAGGAGCATATTACATTTCATAATGTCTTGTATATTCCTTCATTCCATGTTAATCTAATTTTTGTACCTCAACTTACACCTAAAATGCATATTGGTGTTTACTTTGCCACCACTATTGTGACTTTCCGGGACACTCGGTCCCTCGGGATGATTGGCGAGAGTGACCTCATATAAACTCTTCATTCTATATACAACACACACACTAACCACTGTTACTGCTAATGATACTTCCACTTCCTGTAATAAATCTTCTGTTTTAGCTTGTACTGTGACCATAACAATACTACTGATCATGCCATTTGGCATGCTAGGCTAATCATGTATCTGATAAAGTGTTGAAACTTCTGTGTAATAAAATCTCTTTGAATACGAAATTCCATGATTCTGATGCTGGTTTGATTTGTCCTCTATATAAATTTAGGCGCCTCTCTTTTATATCTCATAACAATTACTCAGAAATGTTTTTGATCTAATTCAAATTGACCACTATTAGGGTTCTATTAGCTGTTGTTGCACAGAACAACTAGAACTTAGCTCAATTGGACATGAACAATGTCTTCCTCAATGGTGATCTTTTTGAGGAGGTCTACATGAATTTACCTTTGGGGTATACAACAGAGGGGGGGCACCAAGTATGTAAACTTCACAAATCTTTGTATGGGTTAAGACAAGCAAAGGCAATGGTTCACTACTTTTTCCATTGCCATTCTTGCCCTTGGTTTTCAACAGTCCTCTACTGATTATTCTTTGTTTTACAAAGGTAGTTGCTCCTCCATTGTCATTGTGCTGGTCTATGTCGATGACATAGTTTTTACTGCTTATGTGGACTCTGATTGGGACAATTGTAAGGTTACCCGTAAATCCACCACCGGTTTTTGTGTTTATTTGGGATCTTCATTGATTTGTTGGAAGTCCAAGAAGCTGCCTAAGCATGGAAATGGGGCGGGGCGGGGACGGATTTTGCATTCCCCATCCCCATTCCCGAATCCCATATAGTTCCTTGTTCCCCTACCCAAACCCAACGAGGATGAATTATTGATCCCCATACCCAACGGGTTTAGGGATCCCTTGACCCCATCCCCGTAGCCACATCTATGTTGTCTTCTTTCTTTCTCTAAATGCTCTTGGCGTCTTCACTCTTCAAAGTGTCAAGTAACACCACTAGTCAATACTAAAACCATATCGTTGTTTTTCGTTAATCCATAACCAACTTGTAGCACACATCGAAGCCTCAAATATATGAGGAGGGCATTAGCGCTAACAAATAAATTTAGGGTTTAGTTAATATGTGGAGGATTTCTAATATAAGCGGGTTTGAGGTGGGGACTTATATCCCAATTACCCACCCCATCCCCGTATTTTGATATCGGGGAAAACCCAAACCCAGTCAAAGCACGGAAAACCCGTCAAATCGGGGCGGGTTCAGGTTAGTATCCACGGGTATGGGTTTTGTTGCCATTTGTTGAGGCAGAATACAAGGCACTGGCTTCTCTAACTAATGAATTGCTATGGCTCAAACAACTCCTTCAGCACTTCCAGATAACTGTCCCATCCATTTTGATTATGTTTGACAATAAGTTTGCCATTAAACTTGTTAAAAATCCTACCTCCAATGAAAGATCCAAACATATAGATATCGACTGCCACTTCATCAGACAACATGTGAACTCTGGTTTACAGAAGCTAATTCACCTTCCAACTCATCAATACCTATCTGACATCTTCACAAAGCCCCTTCCCCATTGCAAATTTTCAGCCTTCTTGTCCAAGTTAGGTTCATTAAACAATTATGCTCCTAACTTGAGAGGGAGTATTAGAGCTAATTAATTATTTTTAAGCCTTGTTTACTTGGTTACTTTAGTCAATTACAACTGTACTGTTAGTTAGTTTATAAGTTAGCTTTTAGATATTGTTCAGTTAAATGTTGTAATTGTTCAGTTAGATTTAGTTAGAGGGTTATTTACTGTTCAGTTAGTTTTTACTTTACTCTTTGATGTATATAGTCTATTATTGTACCCTTGAGACAATTAATCGAATTCATAGTTCATCAGAGCTATTTTCTCTAATTTTCAATCGTCTTCTTCCTTGCTCCTTCCAATGGAGCTATAGATTCAATAGAATGCCCGGATAATTTTTGTGCGTCTTTCAGAATCTGCAGTTTCTCAAAGCACAACTAGTACTTGGTGTTGAAGGAGCTCCTGCTGTCCACCAGGACCTATTGTATAGGAGTACATCGGATCCTAACAAAGAATGACCGAGTCTTATTCATGGATCGAGGACACCTGCGTAGACACGGTTTATCGAAGACAAGCGTCGATAATTGGTACAACAAAGGTGGTACGAGTATCTTATATGTTCATGATTGAGTGGGTGTATCTCTTTCATGAAGTTGAGGACTCCCCTCCACAAGAGACCTTGCCGGTGATTGTGGATACCGGTCGGTTCTTGTTACCAGGCCGCTCCTCTGGGGTTGGGCTCCTCCTCCTTCTTTGGGGTATTCTGCACTTGTTGGTGACGTGTCCGCATCTGTGATGGTACCTGCAATAATTGAAAGTTGGACTCCTGGCGGTGTCCTTGTCGTGGTTGTTTACCCTACGCAACTTTGTCGTTTACCAGTGATAGTTTGGCACCTCTGTCAAGACTCGCATACGTTTCTTCAGGTGTTGTATGTGCATTCTGATGAGTGCTTCTATCATGCCTTCAAGGTGTTTGACCGAGTTATCCAGTTCTTCTGCCTTGGGATCAGCGAGTCCCCGAGTGTCAGTTGCGTTGTTAGGCTTGTTGGGAATAGGGAGGTGGTGTTCTAAAACCGCCACTACTGGAGTTTTGAAGCTTTCTTCTTGTTCGAGTTTGTGAGGCGAGGTAAATGTTTTACCTAGGCCCCATGGTGGCCGCCAATGTTACGATTTATTTCCGGGTGAGGAAATGATCGAACACGAGATTAACAGAGTAATGCTTATAATCTATATAAAATAGTGTTAAACGAGTCAGAAATGGTGAATGGATTCAGGATCTGTATATTGGCCTCAAAGGGCTGTATTTATAGTACAAGGTGCATTAAACGCTAACTATTATCCATAATGGCCAATCCGGCCGTTACAAACAAATGGGAGAGGAATCCGAGATAATCCCCTATGATTCCACTATTTCATAAATGAGGGAGGACCGAGTAGGTCAAGGCGAGAAGTAACTTTCCAATTGGTAAAGCAAGTCGGTCGAGCCTGGTTCTTGTGGCCAGAGTGAGGCTGACCTTCTGGTAATGCCATCCAATCCATATGGGAACAGTTTTATAATATATGTAGTGAAATATTTTAGGACTTTGCTTTTCCCATACCCCCTCCTACTCATCGCACACCCCTAAACTTATTTTTTCCAAAAATTACCTCGCGTGGGACGCTAACTTTGCTTTTGCCTTCATCATAACTCTACCGGCGTGATCAGAGGCCTCAAACCTTCTTCTGATAGCTTCAAGTACAATGTCGAGACTCAACTCATCATCCACTACCTCTGTCTGTATTTTGAAATTCAACCTCTGCCAATGTTGGTGAATCAAGCTCAACGGAATTGGAGTGCAGTCCATCATAACCCTACAAAATAAGCAACGTTGATATAGTAACAACCCATCAAAAAAATTAAATTAGACATAATAACAACATAAATGTGCATCATACCTAGAAAGCTCACATGCACATGGTAGTCAGGTGTGTGGTCTGGCGTGAATCGACATAATTATGGGTTAAGTGAAAGCGGATCCGATGCCCGCTACATCTCATCCAAAATATGGTCTATAGCATTCGATGAAACTAAACCCTTAATTTCATCAAAAATCTAAGTGTGGAACTTTCACTCTACTCAGACTATGCTCGAAGTACATTTTAAGGTCAAAATGTTGTATCCTAAGCATGGTCTGCATTCCATCCCAACACTTACACAAATCTCCCCTACTGTCTCTTAATATTTGCTTCAAGTGAGTGTGTAGACTCAACTCTGTTGGTGGTAGTGTTGCCAAGGTGCATATGCTTATTTATCCATGCATCAATAAATTTATCCTTGAAGGGGTCTAGCCAGGTGGTCTTGACATACTGTATGAAACTGGGCTAAGGTCCTGCCAAGTAGTTAAACAGACCCAACTCATAATCATACTCTTCCGTAGTTTTCGAATGGACAACAGATTGAAATGCATCCATAATGTCATTAACAATAGCTTTGTCTTTCACAATGAGCCTAGCTTTGGCCCTCGCATTTTTCTTAATGTGAAATTGGCACAACAAGTTTGCAGATGTTGGAAATATTGCGGCAAGAGCATTCATCATACCAGTGTCTCTGTCAGTAAGTATGACCTTTGGTAATTCATCCTGTCTCCTAAATAAAACCCTCAATTTCTCAAGAACCCATGCAAAGTTATCCAACCTCTCCCAATTGACATAAGCAAATGCAGTAGAGTAAGTCTTCTCTGTTGAGGTTACACCAACGATCTCAACCAATGGATACCTATACCAGTTGGTCTTATATGTGGAATCAATCAACAAAACAATCGGGAAGGTGTTTAGAAGCTCAATGGAATCTGGATGTGCCCAAAAGATGTCTTTCACAACAGTAGCTCCCTCTGCAAGTCGAGTCCAGTAAACATAATTATCACGTTGTAAATAAAAGATCAGTTGTTGGAGCTCAGTCCTACCCTCACGCATAGCTGACCGTTGCCTTTGACGACAGTTGTATATTTGTTTCACAACCGTATAGTTATCATTAGGCTTCATCAATTTGAGTTCATTAAGGATCAATTTTGGCCGAGTATGATTCCTAGTCATTCTAGCCACTACTTCCTTCTCTTCAGAAGTTAACCTACCAGTGTACGGACGTCCTTCATGATAAGTAACCATACCATGGTTATGAGTTCCACACATAACCCTCAAAATCCATCCTCCAAGCTTCTTAATAAATTTCCCTTTCAGTTTGAACTTACAACAACATTTTCTAGTGTTTGTGCCTTCCTCAACATTTGTCTTGTAAGATCCAGCTTTATCACAAATCAACATGCAGTATTGTTTACCTGATCGTCGCCCGGTGTCAGATCTTCCTATAATAATCACCATCCCAAGAGATTTACCAACCGCACGCACCCACGTCAGCATCTCCTCACGACTAGGAAATAACTGAATTTCAATTACTAGGTGTCAGTTAAATAAATTGAATAGTCGCTAAAAATTAAACAACTAATTCATTCTTACCGTATCCATTTTGAACGAACTAGTAAAATCTTGGGATTCTATGACGTAAGTTGACATCTCAACTGCTCAAACTGACATCACAACTGCTCCAGAAGTTCCCCATTTTCTTCCATTTAACCCACAAAAACCTGCACAGATGCTGTAACTTATCAGTTATTGTCATGCGACTGTTCAAACGGCCTTACGCGAACAACGTTCGAATGAGGGTGTTCGAACCAAGAAAAGTCACATCCCATTAAACACCCGTTCGAACACGAGCAATCGAACATGTTCGCACGACCCTATTCGAACTAAGCGCGATTTCAGAAATTAAAAATGGCAGAAACAAGCTCAAAACCGAACCAAAATGAAAAAAGTTTGGTAGGGTTATTACCTTGAGCTAGTTGCCAATGTTGGGTAGTTGAATGGGAGTGAATGATGAAGGTGAGGAGGAGTGGGTTTTGGAGTGGAGAGAGGGGAGGTTTGGTTTTTGGAGAGGGAGTGTGTGTGTGTTGTAGGAGAAGAAGAGGGAGAGGGGTAGGGGAATTCAATTGTAAGTGGGGTTAGTTTGGTAAATGTGTAGGGTGGGGGGTGTGTTTTGAGTAGGAGGGGGAGTGGGAAAAGCAATGTCCATATTTTAACCCAAAATGAAAAGCCCATTAGTGATTGTTGTTTATTTTTTTTTTTAAGCAAAGTGATAGTTTGTTTATTTAAACATATAGAAAACATTGCTTCATATAAACATGATAAGTATATACCGTAAGGTATCCAAAAATGGGTAAACCTTCAAAACACAATGACAGAAAATTAAAGCTCCTTTCGAGGGGAGAGCGCCTCCTTTAACAAAATAAAACTACGCTAAACATTTTTTTCATTCACTACAAAAAACGGAACAAATAGCGGGGGTTTTATTGCGGAGGTCTTAAAAACCTCCTCAATTTGATGTTAAAAAGAGACTTCCCAGTTCCTTTAGTTAATTTTTTTATTCTATTTTAAGGAGTTTATAACCCCCGGAGATTGTAAAAAAAAAACCGGAGATTGTGAAACACTGCGCGGCTTTTTTCCCTCTTCTCTCACCAACGTTCCATCTCCTCCCAGACTAAAACCTTCTTCCCTTTCCCAAAGAAAAATTTTATCGATTGTTCATTTGAAACTCTCCATCTAAATCGATTGTTCATCAAACCCTTTCCCACTAAATCGATTGTGCCTTTGAAACTCTCCATCTCCTCCAACGTTCATCTCTCGCCCGACCGGAGATGAAACCCTTCCCTCATTCTCGAAATCGTTACCCATCTCTCCCAAACACAAGACAACATCCTACCTCATTCTTGAAACCCTTTCCCCTCATTCTTGAAATCGTTACCAATCTGTTTCTACCCATCTCTCTTGCAATACCCTCTGTTTATCCCTTTGAAGACTTGTTCTCTTCTAGAGTGAGGAAGGAGAAGGTGTGTCTATCCTCTTCTAGGGCGTTTCACCTATTTCGTGCGTCTCTCCTTCATTTGGCGTGCATCTTTTGCTGTTTTGGAGGTAAGGGTTTAGGGTTTCTGTGATTTGTGTAAGTGTCTCACTTTCACCTTCATCTTCCTCACTTAATTGCTTCGTATTGTTGTATTTGGGTTGGTGGGGTTTCTTTAACATGATAATCTGCTATGGTCTTTGCTGTATTGCAAATTGCCTGTGAAGATTCGATTTACAGTAGTACTTGAAAATTGCCATAAAAATAGTTGCACAAACAATACACAATCTCATAGAAAAAATGTGTATACCTTGTTCAAATTAGGCCACATATACCCAATAAATTTATTAAGCCAATCAAGTGCAAACAAACAAAAAAATTAAATCTTTGTTAATTTTTCTGTAGAGCTTAGAATGCATTTACTGGTCATTTATACTCTTAAGAAGGCATAGAATTTGAGAGAATAACATACACGTCATAATCTGGATTTTTTATCCAAAAGGGTATCTCTGGTAGCATCTGTTGCACAGTTTTGGAATCTTGTTGTGGAACAGTACTGAATGAATGAATGTTGAATTGATCATATTTTGAGCTTGAAAAAGAAGTAATAATAATGAGTAGAAAAGACAAGAACACATATATTATATTATGATATGATATGAAAGTGTAATAAATGTATTTCTCTGGTTTTTTCACATTGTGTTCCTATATGAGTCATGGCACAAAGGAAAAGGTTATAGTGCTATTGATTTTGAATAATGTATATAACCCTGCTGATAGAATAATGTGTGAATACACTTCAGAAAATTTGAGTACCAGACAAAGAAAATGATCACAAAGAGACATTGTGTTCCTATAGATTGTTGTTAGTAAAATTAGGAAGCATTGCATATATTAAAGCGTATTAAACTATCTTGGTTCATTACATATAACTCTATTTTGGAGGTAAAATTATATTAAATCAGTAATGATTAGATTGTAATACATATATTAAACTATCTTTGTTTGGAATTGTTTTGTTGATTGTTTTTTCTCTAATCTGACACAATTGCATTACATTGATTTATTGTCAAAATGTATTGTCTTTTGTATGAACTTATTTTATTTGAAACTCTATTGACTTAGCATTTTTTGGCAGCCTCGATTCTGTTTTTCTACTCATCAAATCATTGCAAAAGATATTGCAAACTTAGCATTGCAAAGAAGTGGGCTGCAAACAGGCAAACCTTATGGGACCATTTCTCGATGCAACTAAAACTAGAGATGAAATCATAAGTAATGTGCCAACCGGCATAGATGAAACTCAATGGGCTTATTTTGTCACCTATCGTCTAACACCAAAAACACAGGTAGGATTTGGTTTACTTTGATCTATTTATTTTTGGTATAGCAAGTTATTTAACTAATACATAATTATATTTGTTTGTTTGTAGGAGGTTTGTCAAAGAAATAAAGAAATCACAGACTGCAAGATATTCCTCATCTTGGTGGTTCTAAACCTCTCTCGAGAAAAAGACATGAGATGGTAGTTATATTAATTAATCTAATGGAGTTTGTGATCTATGATATATATATTTATATCTATTGTGACATTTTTTTAATCTATTTTACTTTTTGGAAACCGGACAACTACAGAGTCGAGGAAAAGTGTATATTGAAACCCATAAAAGAAGGGCGGATCGGTTGTCAACGATAAAGCAAAAGTTATAGTGGTAAGTTTCACTTAAACAATATCGTCTTTAGGTTTCATTTTTTATTTTAATCATGGGTTTTTAATCTGAAAATCTTATATGATGGTAGGAACAAATTGAAGTGGGTTTGACTCAAAGTAATATTGATGAGACTGTAGTTTCTCCAAATGACGTTTTGGGTAGTCTATTGGGGCTGAACACTCTGGTAGAACGCGGTGTATGGGTATGGGAGTGCCTCCTCTTGTTGCATTTAGAAATACTAGACTTCGACTTTCAAATTTGAATCTTTCTTCATCCACTTTGCTACCACATCATCTCCTAACATATGGAAAGAAAAGTACACAAACATGGAAGGTGCACTTAAAGGATACCTTTCACGGAAAGAAGGAGAGATCCTCAAGAATTTATTGGTGTCTTTGATTCATCAAATGTAAGTTTTCAAATTTCAATCAAGTTTGAATTAATTGTTGAAAAGTTTGAATCAAGTAAACAAATAATATCATCATCTCTCGTAGTCTTATCGATTATTTTTAGGATTTGTCCGACTATACTTATCGGTATGTATTTTAGATTGGAACAACTTGTTTTGACTATCAGTATGACATCAAATGACTGAGAAATTGGAAATTTCTATGTTCTTCAATTTTTTAGTTGGAATTAAATATGTATCAATTTAGTTTTTTTTTTCTTTTGTTATTTCAGGCAAGTGAGCGTGCAAGTGAACCTCATTCTCCATTGGATGCAAGTGGATCATTCGGTGCTAGCAACATTTAGTGGTTTTAGGATCCTTTAGTATATGATTTTTTTTATGTTATTAGGATTTTGAGCTGTATGACAATAGATATTTGAGCTACAATTGTTTCTTTTTATTAATTTTTTGAGTTGGATGACATAAATATTTGACATTACATTTATGTTATCACAGTTATATTTTTAATGAAATTTTCAGTTTTTTAAGTAAGTGTTATGTAAGATGTATGTATAGTTATTAGTAATTAAATATGATAATGAGATAAGGAAAAACGAAATTCTCAAATTGCAAAAAAAAAATTATGTCTATTATAGGAGGTTGTAACCCCCACAAAAAAATCCTATATAACCCCCTCAAAAAAACCTCCACTGATTGTGAGTGGGGGTTAGTAAAACCTCCACTAATTGTGGGGGTTAAAAACCTCCGCAGTAAAACCCCCGCTAAAAGACATGATACCAGCGTTTTCTAAAAACCCCCGAAAAACGATTGCGGCACTTGAAACTCCGGCGTTTTTTAAAACTCCCGCAGTTTACATTGCAGGGGTTTAAAACCCCCGCTAAACGACATAAAAACCCCCGCAATTTGTTCCGTTTTTTGTAGTGATTGATTTGATGATCTCATTCAAATGAGTGAGAGTACATATATAGGTGCTAGAAAAGGGTGACTCACCCCACTAGAGAACCTTCTAGATTAACTAACAAAAAAACAAAATAAAGGAATATAAAAAGGTGACTCATAAGGGATAAAATAGTGACTCATATGCTTTTAGATGTTTCTTATTAGGTCACATAATCTCTTAGGTTTTTTTAGATAAGCAAGATTACATTGAAGGGAGCACAAGGGGTGCCCAGCCCTTACAATGTAACAGAAGAGAAGGGGGAGGGCCTCCTCAAAACCCTCTGAGCCAAAACTCATTGGGAAAAAGACTCAGATGAGAAAAAAGAGTACCCCGTGAAAAAAATCACAACAGTGAGACAATTATCTTTGCCCACTGTTTCTCCCCCTAACTGTCCCATAACAATAACATAACATAACAATGATAAATTACAAACTAGAAATGACACCCAACAGACTATTATACCACTCCGCCCAACCTGCTCCACAGTTCTTCCCTTTCCTAGCTTTGAACCAACACCATGTCGTGTCTTTAATACCCAAGAGTAGTGAAGGAATAGACAACACCTCACCCTTAAACACCACTCTATTTCTCGCCATCCAAATATTCCATATGACCGCCAACCAAATTAAATGCTTGACTCTTTTTTGCCTCTTACCTTTAATCATCCTTCCGAACTCCATGAAGTGCATCGTGATATCCTCTTCATCGCCATAAGCCTCTCCCAACCAAGAAAAGACCACCGCCATATATTTTTAGTAACATGGCATTGTAAAAACAAGTGGGATACCGCTTTCATCTTCGATGAAGCAAAAACGCAGCACTTGTCATGATGCGTGTGTGTTACTCCTCTTCTAAATAACGCCTCCGCGTCGCAATCCTATTCTCAGTAAAACACGGTGAATCCACGAAGATAATTATTTTGGGCGGAGCATCGTTCCTCCAGAGCATCGTTCCTCCAGAGCGTCGCAATCCTGAAGATAATTATTTTGGACGGAGCATCGTTCCTCCAGAGCTTCTTGCAAGCATTGACCATACCCTCCGTGAGGTGCTCATTATTACCTAAAAAAGCACAAACCAACCAATCATAACAACGTTTCACCGTGAATCCCTTTACCGGATCCAAAGACCAACTCCAACCGTCGCCGCTTGCCACATTTTTCGGCGTGGATCGCCACGACATTTCCAAAGCAGTGTCGAGCTGCCTCTGCTCGGATTGCTGCAGAGCCGAGGTCTGTATCTGCTCGGATTGCTGCAGAGCCGAAGTCTGCATCTGCTGGTCCTCTTGGGTTGGGTCATTACATATACCATGCATAATATTATCACGTAGAGATCTTAAATCATCTTTCTTTTTGTATAGTAGATAAAACATACGATGCAAGAATCAACCTTTTAAGAACCAAAAAATGAAAAAATCGCTGAAATTACATTTAACACAATATTTTACACGAGAAAAACATTAATTTTTATCATGAAAATCACTACTAATATTTAAACTTCAAGACAAGTTCGTGGGGGCGTGATTGTATAGTTTGGTATTTTTCTTTTGGGTTAGAACTTTAGAAGCCTCTTCATTGAACTTCACATGGATTACAAGCAACTAATGACAAAATTAATATTTATAGTTAAATAAACGAATTTTATATAAGGTCGATTACATTATTCTTTTTTAGAAATATAATATACATAGATTTCATACAAAATATTACCGATTGACATATTATATTATATACACATAATAAAATTAAAGTTTCCTTAACAACTATATTTTAAATAGTAGTTGCATTCAACTTAAGTTTTCGTCTAATATATAGAAGCTCTATTCAAAAAAAAAAATTGGTATAAGCTCAGTATCTTCTTCGCAGCGTAATTGCAGTAGACTAATACCTCGAATCGGGTAGGACTACAAAGGGTGGCAAAACTCTCCTCAAAAGATTTAACACCGCTTTAGATGCCAAGACGGATTCTATTCAAAAAATATTATTATATAGATATAATATGTTAACACACAAACTTATATAATAATACTTTATTCAAAAAGTGAATACCTTTAAGATTATATAAAATAAAAGCAACTTTACTAATTCGTCGAAGTTAGAATATTACCTGTGCAAGCAACAGGTCAAAATAATAGTGTTGTTAAATTTTATTATTTGAATGTTTTTTATAACGATTAATACATAATTTTTATTTGCCAGATATAGGAAAAAGTGGCGCGAAAGGCCAGAGATGAGGATGGCATCAAATCAAAAAATCTTTAATGCAAAAGAGAGTCATTGCTCTCTAACATGCTTAGTAACATGCGCTTGAGGGGTACAACAAGCTAATTGGATAGGAGACACCAGACACATTAGAATTCTGAGGGACTCAAGAAGTTACATGAACCACTACAACAGAATTGTTAAAAAAGATCGCACCAATTAGTAGCGCTTTTGCTGAAAGCGCTCCTTATTTAGAAACAGGAACAGCCATAGGGTGCGCTTTGGGGACGAGCGCTCCCTTTGCTTAACACGGAATAACCATAGGGTGCGCCTAGAAGAGAAGCGCTCCCTTTTGCTTAACACAGAATAACCATAGGGTGCGCCTAGAAAAGAAGCGCTCCCTTTTGCTTAACACGGAGTTGCTATAGGTGCGCTTAGGGAATAGGCGCTCCTTATTGTCAAAATAATTTTGCTAAATGTTGCACCCAAAAATCCGGTTTGGGTTTCTCGATTAGTACAACGTGGAAAAATTATGAAGCCGCCACCAATATTTTAATTTTAAGACCAAAACATTGAAAAAAGGTCTTTTGAAATAAGGCAGATGGTCTTTTGAAACTAGAGATATAGGTTCGGGGGTCGATTACGTGCGGGGAAGGTGTTAGCACCCCACGCGTCCTCTCTACTGAGAGGGAACCTTTAATTAAGTGTGTGGTTTTACGTTTGATTTGAAAAATACTTAAATTTGCTTCTTTATGGAAAAAGGAATGAAAAGACTTAATGAAAATGTTTATTTTTGGCGCTTGACGAGAGTTGGCCTCTCGCTCCTACGTATCTCCCAGTGCGATGGAGAATTCAAAGCTACGTAGTTCTTGTTTGTCCTGAAAAGGGTTTTCGTTTTTTAATCTTTTTAGAGTTTTTCGCAAAGGGGTTGAGCGTTCGCGGTAACCAAACAACAACAGTTTAGAGTGGTCACGCTACTAACTCTTTTGAAAATGAAATTATCATTAACAACCAAACGGCAACGGCGCGAGTGATGATTAATGATAATCGGTTTTTATTTTGATCATTGAAAAGGTTTTCGCAATTGAAGGGGAGCGTTTGTGAAGACCAAGCAGCAACGGTTTAGAGTGGCCGCACTACTAACTCCCATGGGAATGAAATCATCACCCACAATCAAACGGCAACGGCGCGAGTGATCATCAATGACAATTAGTTTTGATTTTGATGTTTTTAAGATTCGTTTTTGAAAAGTGTTTCGTTGGTTTGATTTGGGGAAAATGTTTCGATAACTTGGAAAAGGGTTCGCAATTGGGTTGAGCGTTCGCGATGACCAAACAACAACGGTTTAGAGTGGTCATACTACTAACTCTTTTGAAAATGAAATTATCATTAACAAACAAACGGCAATGGCGCGAGTGATCATTAATGATAATTGGTTTTGGTTTTAGGTTTGCAAAGAGGTTTTTGAAATGGAGATTGTCACTAACAACTCATGCAAGTTACAAATGCATACTCACAAACATCCAAGAACAAGCATACCGATTCAAGCCAATTAATCAAATCATTTGTGATTCAAATCAAATTCTAAAAATGCGATTGTGTGTGTGTGGAATGGGATGGGAATTGTTATTAACGAATAACAATCTCTTGTGATAGCATATGTTCTTGTAATGAAGGCTATTACTAACGAGTAATCCTTCATTATATGCTTGTGGGAATCCTATAATGAGAGTCACCACTAACGAGTAGCAATCTTATGTAAGAAGCAAAGTATTGGGAGAGGGAACGCACACAATCAACTTGAGAACATGACAGGCATCATAAACAATTTAATGCAATGTGACTAGAGGTATAGAATGATCTAGGTTACATGAATAAGTAAGCAAGAAACAAAATGCATGATCAGAGACAGTCTTATTTAGGTGAGTTTTCACAATAGGAGTGAGGGTTCGCGATGACCAAACAACAACAGTTTAGAGTGATCACATTACTAACTCTTTTGAAAACGAAATTATCGTTAACAACCAAACGACAACGACGCGAGTGATCATTAATGATAATTGGTTTTGCTTTTGATTCGAGTGTTCGAATGAGTTAACTTGGAATGACTATTTTGAAAATGAATGTTAAACATGATACGAGTAAAAGTGGATTTGGGTAGCCACATTTATACCTTAAGTGTTTATTCCTAGTTTAAAAATTACACAAACCATCATAATAGTGATAACAAATAATAAGCAAAAAGAGATGCTATTAGATGACAACATGAGGTAAATAGTAACGATTATAATAGTAATAACAATAAGTAATAATAAAACTAAAAATAAATAAACAAATAAAAGCAAGAAGGTTGGGTGCTGAACAGAGATAAATGGAGTGTGACTAGCATTTTTATTAGAAAAAACGTGGGGGGTTCTGGATTAGTAATACTGGGGGTGTTATTAGCAATCGGGTATTAAAAAAAACTTAGAAAAAGAAACAAAGAAAGGAAAGGCCCATGACCCATGTTCTGAAACAGAAAAAAAACCTAAGCTTGATTCACTCTCTCATGCGCCGTTCATTTCAATTTTCAGATAAAGAGAGAGTGAGTTTTCAAGAGAGAGAAAGAGAGAAAGAAAGAGGGAAAGAGTAGCGAACCAGAGAGAGGAAGAACGGAATGGAGAGAAGGGCGACGGTGGTGTTAGCGGTGGAAACTTCGGCTGGAAGTGGTGGTGACAGCGCGAGGAGGTTTCGCGGCGGTGGGGGAGGAACGACGTCGGCGTCGTTGTGTCGCTAGTGGATGGTGTCCACCATGGATGGTGGTTGAAGTTTTTAAGAAGAGGTTCTATCTCCTACTTTACCATCTACTTTCTTTCTTCTCTCAAAAACCATTTCTGTAACAAAAGAAAAAGCTTGCTAAGTTGCAAAAATCATGGTGGTTTTTCATCAATTTTCTCGACTTTCTTCTTCTCTTTTGTTCTGTTTTTCTCATTGGTTTTGCTTGACTAATAACGTTTTAGTTGGAGGCAAAACTGATGCATGGAAGATTCCATCTTCTGAATCTGAGTCACTTAACAAATGGGCATCAAAAGCTCACTTCCAAGTTGGAGATAATCTTGTGTGGAGATATGATGCTGGAAAAGACTCAGTTTTGGAAGTAACCAAAGAAGATTATGCAAGTTGCAACATACCAAACCCAGTAAAGAAGTACAATGACGGAAACACAAAAGTGAGAGGTGAGGTTGTAATAATCTGTGGAAGGATAATGGAGGGTGAGGTTGTTGTTGAAGGGAGGAAAGGGATGGTAGTTGTGAGAGGTTATGGTGGGGGAGGTTGTTGTCGTTTTGGTACAATGTTTGAAGAAGAGGAGTGTATTTGTTTGAAGAATTCTTTTTTGCTTTCCCTGTGTATTTCGTTCCCCTTTTTTTATAACAATCAATTCCTCTTATCTCTCTTCCTCTCCATCATCACTATATGACTCATTTTTCTCCCCCTTGCCTTGAATCAATGTCTCTAATTTATAGAGAATGGTTGATATGTTGTGTACAGGCTGTGAGAGAGCAAATAAGCTGATGTGCATTGACTGCTCTTGGATTCAAATGTGTGCTTGTGTAAAAGAGTGAGGAAAGGTACACTGCTGAAAGCTAGCCAGCAGAGGGGTGGCGTGAAGCAAGTTGTTTGCTTGTAGAACTCTATTTACTTTGGCCAAAAATGGGAAAATCCATGGACCAACAAAAAAGTATATGGCTCCAGTTTTGAAAATGTGAACAAGCATCCTATGTAGTTATTCATTTTTTATTTAGTTTTGATTTATACCTTATGTTTATGATTTTTTTATTTTATGCTCGTTTCTACTTTGTAATTATAATTTGTGATTTAAAGCTATAATAATAGCTAAAACAAAATGCTAAAACCATATATTTTTTTATTTTTTTTTCTTGCAATAAAAAGTAAATAAGTTCTACTAGAAATGACGTAAAATTGATATTCACTAACGAGTACCAAGATAAACACGCTTATATAATTAGAACTAATGCGCGTGTCAAACGAGAGCAAAACGACACAAGATCGTTAAAACTAACGAGTGTGCGCGATTAACAACAAAACATTCTTGAGGCGAGAAAAATACCCGTTAAAATTGGGCATTCACTAAAATACAATTTTTTTCTAAATTTCCAAAAGGTCGGACAAAATTGGGGTATTACAGCTGCCCCTCTTTATTTCACATTTTGCCAAGAAATATGAATTGGCATTTTCATATTTGCTGATAAAATGGAAATAAAGATATAGAAATAATACTAATTTTGTCCGCTTCAGAAAATTTCAAATTTTCTTTTTGTTATTTTCCTTTTGAGAAAGGGGCTAACGCTCGTCGCATTAACGGGAAAGCAGTAAATTGGGAAAGGCGGTAAATTGGGAAAAGCGGTAAATTGGGAATTCGGATTCGAGCGGCCGATCAACATCAGGTCCGGAACTGATTTGATCAATGGATTTACGCTGTGCCTTAGGCTGGCACAACTAATCCGAAGGACTTAACGAAGTCGATGGATCCATCGCGTGCTCGCATAATGATGTTGTGATCTGTGGAAGGAGTTCACTAACTCTGTGGGAGTTCACTAACTCTGGGTTGATGGAGTTTACGAACTCTGGATTGATGGAGTTTACGAACTCTGGATTGATGGAGTTTACGAACTCTGGGTTGATGGAGTTTACGAACTCTGGGCTGATGGTGATTTTCTAAAAATGAGATTTTTGGGACTCTCTGGCCCGAAGTAACTTTTCTCTTGGATGGTGCATGAAATGCATGCACTTGGGTATTTGGGTGCATATGAATGCAATGATTGATTTTGGTGGGATGCTTCTTCTGCGCATATGCTTTGATGTTTGAATGCAAGTGTATGCGGTGATTGATGCTTTGATGAATGGAATGCTCCTATTCTAACTTCTGCTTGTTTCTTTTTGCTTCTTCTATGAAATGCAAACATTAATATGATGCAATGCTTTGATGTTTGATGCAGTGATTTTTGTTCTTTTTCTTTTATGGAAATACTAGCGATATCTGATGCCAATGCAATGAAAAGATTTATGCTTTTTCTTCTTTACTATTTTCCTCTATGAAATGCAAGTATTAGTATGATGCAACTGACGTGGACTGTTTTTTTTTCTTTTTGCTATGTGATGAATGCACAAAATGTGAAGATGCAAATGTAATGCTTTGATGCATATGCCATAATGAATAGATTGAAATGCCTAGATGCATGAGGTATACATTTTTGTGATGATGAGATGTGAGACTTTGACTGCAAGGAATTGAGATGATTATTGACCATTCTGTTGAAAATTTGAATTTGATTCAAACTCCGGTGTTCTCAAGGTTTTTATTTACAAACAAACTCACTTGTTTTCTCTTTCTTTCCATGATGACTGAATTTTAGATATCACGTAAACAACTTGTGTTCTCTCTTTTTGAAGCATTGTCTAGTAAGCATGCATAGGAGTGCAAATGTGAATGAATGAGTCAGTCAACTTGGAATTGGTTTAGGGCATGGACATTTATGGCGAGTGAAGGAATGACAGACATGTTTATTGCCGAAGCTCATGAGGGATCAAGAGATACAAGATTGCCCCAATTCAGGTCTTTGATGAGTGAATAGCTTGCCCCTGTCTAGTGGTGACAACAACTAGGGGTGTAGAAGATGATGAATTGGGAATGCTTCGGCTTTTGAAATGAATGGTGGAGCAAAGAGATTTTGTCTCAACCCATAAAGTTCGATGTTGCCCCAGTCATAACTAGGACAAAGCTGCCCCAATTAGAATGATACGACCTTGTTTAGGATAGTGAGTTGAGAGATTGCGCCGGTGAGGTTTTATAGGAATGAATGAGGTGAATGAATGAGAACGCACTTGCCCCACTTTCGAATGACATTTCAAAAGGCGACAGAGTTATGGTGATGGTTACGAACTGAGGGTGATATATGAATGGGGTGGGCAATGAACAAACCTCCCCAAAGTTGAGAGGTGAAGGGAATGCCCCTAGTACACACTTTTGGTTCTTTTTAAGAACAACTCAAATGTGATGAAAGTTTTGACTTTTTAGTATGAGGAGAGGCTCCACTTGGTGACCACTAGACCTTGTTTTAATGCAACATGAATGCATCTTGGAGTGCAAGTCCTTCTTCTTTTTTACCAACTTTCTTTTTTGATTGTTTTTTTTCCTTTTTTGAGCAGCTTTCTTTTTTCTGCTTGTTTGTTTTTTCTTTTTGAGCAAACACGTCGTAAATAGATAAACTTATTTGTCCTAAGATTAAAGCTTGAGAAGACGAAAGCAATTAATCATTGATCGAAATAGACTTTTTAGGGTTGTGATGTGGAGAAGGGGATGATTGAGCTTAATGAAGTGTTTGGGGTTGATGGGGAGGATGGGTCTTATTCGGTGTTGGCCGATGGTCAATGGTTTATGAAGGAAATGGTTATTAGGTTTGATGAGGTGTTTGAAGGTTTTATGAAAGAAAAGATGGTTAAACCCAATGAATTGAGGGCTTTTTTTTGAAAGGGGAAACGATTGAACCCATTGAATTTGAGGGCCCTTTTGAAGGGGAGCTCTTATGCTTTATGGAAAATGTATTGACTCTCAATTTATACTCCCTTTGTATTCCTTTCTCTGTTTTTGGGATTCTCCTCCTTTTGAAACTTTGTTATTCCCTCCTTTCGTGAATTTCCTTTCCTTTTGACTTGGGTGAAAATGATATACCATCTTTGATGTGGAATTAAGAGGGTGATGGGGATATCTTGGGCTTTTCTTGGCTTAAGATGGGTAACAAAGGGTATCTTTGTAATTCTGAATCTTTGGCTTAAGAGGGGTAGGAAATAGACTTATTGGGATTTTAGGCTTTTGAGGGTATGGAGAGATGACCAAATTTCATTTCAAATCCTGATTGCTTATTTTTGTAAGACTTAACTTTAGGACAATAATTTATCTATCTTCCTGTGCTTGCTCTTTTTTCTCATTTTTGTGCCCTAACTTTTGCCTGGATCGCTCTTTGCGAGTTTTCAATCCACCGGGCGCTCTTTTTTGCCTAGGCCGCCATTTGCGGGTTTTCAACCTAGCGAGCTTATTTTATCTTTTTTATTTATTATATACTTTTTTTGGAAAGACTTGCACTAAGGAATATGATATCGGCAAGGAAAATTAAGGATCACAGACTTGCCCCAGCATGGAGGACTTAAAGTGTTAGCGAGAATGAACCAAAAAGTCAAGTATGCACTGATGGGAGAGAATATGTGCTTTATGGGTGGATCAAGCGGGGTTAGACTTGGATGGGGAATGATGATAAATGAAGGAAATTGACTGACTCAAACAAGAGAAACTGCATGTGGCATGCATACTTACTAGAAGAACGTTCACCAGAGAGTTAACATTGGTTAAAACATGATATAAAAACTTTTTGATGAACCGTTTCAGTCTTTTATCATGGAATGGATGAGATGCAATGCCTTTTTTGAAGGAAATACAAATGAGCTATTGATGTGAAAAAGCGAGGGCCTTGGAACACCTTGAGTTTGCAAATGAGTGAGGTAAACTTTTCCAAAAAGGAAAGATTACTTTGCAAGAACATCTCGCCTCTCATCACAACGCGTTTTGTTGTATGCAATGCATGCATGAAAGCATGTTCACTTGAAAAGTGTGATTATTCTAAAAGTTTTTTTTTTTTTTGTTGTTTTCTTTTTATGCAAGATTTAAATATGAAATGCCAATGCATTTTTGGATGATGAATGATGCAAGAATGAGGCTTCTTTTGAGAATGATTTTCATAGAGGCAAGACAAGATATGAAATGTTGATGCCTCCTTTTCTTTTGAAAGATGCATGAATGATGTTTTTCCTAAATGATGATTTTTAGAGGCAAGACAAAGTATGAAATGCCAATGCCCCTTCCCTTTTCTTTTGAATGATGAAAGATGCAAGAATGGTGATATGAGGCAACCGATTGTCGTTACCACGAGTAACTTTGCATGAAACATTGAGTGAATCCTCGACTCAATACTTCACACAATATACTTGAACGCGTTTAGACAATTAGTTGACTCAACTTAACTTCCTACTTGAAAATAAAACACGTGTGACTGGGTCAAAGTGCCCTGATATCGTAGAGTAACATCTCAAATTTGTAGTCGACAAACAAATTTGAGATATTACCCTTCGCCGTTCAAAGGTGCACTTCTACCCATTAAGCCATCACATGAGGAAATTTTTCTTTGTTTCGAAAGGATGCATGCGGGGAGAAATGATGTATTCCAACAAAGTGATGAGGTTAATGAAATGCCACATTGACGCGATGTCTGCATTATTTGATGGTGATTTTTTGTACCTGCACCTGGATGAATGTGATGCTTATGCAATGCGGATGATAATTGCTTCTTGCTTTATTTTGTTTTTATGCATTGAAATGAAATGCATGATACTCACAATTATTCTTAACGCGTGGAAATGCATGCAAAATGAAACTTTCAATTGCTTATTGTTTTTTTTTATGCCATGAAAAAGGGAAAAGAGGTACCTGCGATGCATTTTCTAAAATCTAGTAGAAAACATACATTCTTGGATTTTTGTTTATTTGTTATGATATGAAAGAGAAAAATAATAATGCATGCAGAAAATGGCGCGTTTGAGCCAAGGCTATATGAATAGCGGAATGATATATGCATGCAATATTGATGTGATGCCCACCTTTATTCGATGACAGTTTTTACATAATTAAAGATGAATGAAATGCGATATGGATGATAACTGTTTCTGGTTTTCATTTTTCTTATGCAATGAAATGAAATGTGTGATGCTTACAATTACTTTCCTAATGCATGAGAGATGTTGAATGGAGATGCATGTGAAATGAGACGTTAATGTTTATTTTTGATTTGCGACACAGAAAAGTATTAATGCGACGATGGGATATGAATGGACGACGGAATGAGTGGGCGAATGAATGAACAAATGTGCATTTAGAATGAGGATGCCGTAAATTGCATCACTTGATGATTTTTAATGGAAATGTATGCAAAATGAGATGGCCACATGTTCATTCTTCATGATATGCAAAAAGCAATAATGCATGAGGCACGTTCCTATGTTTTTGGACTTTTTAGTGAAAGGAAACGCACTCGCGCGGGGAATGCACTCCCGACAAACCTAAATGAGACAGAGAAAAATGTGCGTATTGATTTTTATTTAGTTTTCCCATGTTATGCAATGCAAATGATGCTTTTTGTATGAGAATGAGGTTGATGATGCTACTTTACATGCATGTGAAAAGCAAAGTAAAAAGATTTTTGGTTTGGTGATTGAAATTTTGGGAACACCACCTCATATAAAAGAAAAAACTATGATGATTTTTTTGAAAGTTTTCCTTTTTGCCCCTTTTTTTGAAAATTTTGTTTTATGTAAGGCACAGATGTATGCAAATGATGATGATGTTCTATGTGCATGCGGATAAATGAAAGAGTTTTTATTGGCAATGATTCAAGTTTTTTTTGGAAAATGCGGGTCGTACATTATTTCATATGGACCAGTAAGAGAAAGGCTACAACGGTAACTCTTTCTCCTCCCTTTTTCGAAAATAAAGTGGGTCATATGTCCCTTCGTACAGACCGGCAAAAGAAAGGCTACAACGACAACTCTTTCTCTATTTTCTCTTTTTTTTGAAAATCTTCTTCTTTTTTCTTTTAGGAAAGACATGCCTAAACTACAATGCAACACACAATTTGTATGTCCTTGTGTCCTACGAGGTGGGTAACCTAGGTTCTAGGGCATCTCAAATGTTCCTCCCATGTGGGTTCTAGTCACTTCCTCACCAGGTTACCAGAGCTAATTCTCTCTCACAATAGCACCCACAACGATGGAATGCCATCTGGTGTGAGGCATCATGAAAGAGCATACTCTGGCTGAATCTTTCGTGAGAGTCAGAAGGACAACGGTCCAATTGCCAGTCACTACTCGTTTCCACTCTCCTAAGTTTTGTCAGACCTTGGGTTTTAGGCCCCTCTCAAAGCACAATAAGCATAAGGTGTGAGTGTGTGTAGCGAGGACATACCGCCTAAAACTAACCACATATATCCCCACCTGCGAAGGAAAACCCAGAACAGTCCAGACAAATAGCAAGCACTAACATGTTGTCTACACTAGGGTTCAATATCAAATAAGCTAGCCTAGGGTTTCAACAACAATCAAGTGCATTGCTTACCTCAAGAAAGGGAGCCAAGAAGAAGGGATCATGATAGAATTGGGGAGAAATGCATGAGCTTACCTTGAAGAAAGGGAGCAAAGAAGAAGGGAACATGATTGGGATTGGGAAATGCATGAGGGGACTAAGCATTTAAGTAAAGAGGAATGAAAAACAAACATGGAAGAAGAGCAAACAAATGCACATGCATACAACATGATAAGAAAAGGAAACCGAAAAGGTACAGAAGCAAACAAAGTGTCCAAATTAAATCGATAGCACATTAAACCACACATTTAATTAATTAGGCTTGACCCACTTAAAAAGAAAAATCCCCAGTGAAGTCGCCAGCTGTTGCACCCGAAAAATCCGGTTTGGGTTTCTCAGTGTACAACGTGGAAAAATTATGAAGCCGCCACCAATATTTTAATTTTAAGACCAAAACATTGAAAAAAGGTCTTTTGAAATAAGGCAGATGGTCTTTTGAAACTAGAGATATAGGTTCGGGGGTCGATTACGTGCGGGGAAGGTGTTAGCACCCCACGCGTCCTCTCTACTGAGAGGGAACCTTTAATTAAGTGTGTGGTTTTACGTTTGATTTGAAAAATACTTAAATTTGCTTCTTTATGGAAAAAGGAATGAAAAGACTTAATGAAAATGTTTATTTTTGGCGCTTGACGAGAGTTGGCCTCTCGCTCCTACGTATCTCCCAGTGCGATGGAGAATTCAAAGCTACGTAGTTCTTGTTTGTCCTGAAAAGGGTTTTCGTTTTTTAATCTTTTTAGAGTTTTTCGCAAAGTTGGCGAGCGCTCGCGTAACCAAACAACAACGATTTAGAGTGGTCACGCTACTAACTCTTTTGAAAATGAAATTATCATTAACAACCAAACGGCAACGGCGCGAGTGATGATTAATGATAATCGGTTTTTATTTTGATCATTGAAAAGGTTTTCGCAATTGAAGGGGAGCGTTTGTGAAGACCAAGCAGCAACGGTTTAGAGTGGCCGCACTACTAACTCCCATGGGAATGAAATCATCACCCACAATCAAACGGCAACGGCGCGAGTGATCATCAATGACAATTAGTTTTGATTTTGATGTTTTTAAGATTCGTTTTTGAAAAGTGTTTCGTTGGTTTGATTTGGGGAAAATGTTTCGATAACTTGGAAAAGGGTTCGCACTGGTTGGGTTGGCGTTCGCGATGACCAAACAACAACGGTTTAGAGTGGTCATACTACTAACTCTTTTGAAAATGAAATTATCATTAACAAACAAACGGCAATGGCGCGAGTGATCATTAATGATAATTGGTTTTGGTTTTAGGTTTTTGATGCAAAGAGGTTTTTGAAATGGAGATTGTCACTAACAACTCATGCAAGTTACAAATGCATACTCACAAACATCCAAGAACAAGCATACCGATTCAAGCCAATTAATCAAATCATTTGTGATTCAAATCAAATTCTAAAAATGCGATTGTGTGTGTGTGGAATGGGATGGGAATTGTTATTAACGAATAACAATCTCTTGTGATAGCATATGTTCTTGTAATGAAGGCTATTACTAACGAGTAATCCTTCATTATATGCTTGTGGGAATCCTATAATGAGAGTCACCACTAACGAGTAGCAATCTTATGTAAGAAGCAAAGTATTGGGAGAGGGAACGCACACAATCAACTTGAGAACATGACAGCATCATAAACAATTTAATGCAATGTGACTAGAGGTATAGAATGATCTAGGTTACATGAATAAGTAAGCAAGAAACAAAATGCATGATCAAGAGACAGTCTTATTTAGGTGAGTTTTCACAATAGGAGTGAGGTTCGCGATGACCAAACAACAACAGTTTAGAGTGGTCACATTACTAACTCTTTTGAAAACGAAATTATCGTTAACAACCAAACGACAACGACGCGAGTGATCATTAATGATAATTGGTTTTGCTTTTGATTCGAGTGTTCGAATGAGTTAACTTGGAATGACTATTTTGAAAATGAATGTTAAACATGATACGAGTAAAAGTGGATTTGGGTAGCCACATTTATACCTTAAGTGTTTATTCCTAGTTTAAAAATTACACAAACCATCATAATAGTGATAACAAATAATAAGCAAAAAGAGATGCTATTAGATGACAACATGAGGTAAATAGTAACGATTATAATAGTAATAACAATAAGTAATAATAAAACTAAAAAGAAATAAACAAATAAAAGCAAGAAGGTTGGGTGCTGAATAGAGATAAATGGAGTGTGACTAGCATTTTTATTAGAAAAAACGTGGGGGGTTCTGGATTAGTAATACTGGGGGTGTTATTAGCAATCGGGTATTAAAAAAAACTTAGAAAAAGAAACAAAGAAAGGAAAGGCCCATGACCCATGTTCTGAAACAGAAAAAAAACCTAAGCTTGATTCACTCTCTCATGCGCCGTTCATTTCAATTTTCAGATAAAGAGAGAGTGAGTTTTCAAGAGAGAGAAAGAGAGAAAGAAAGAGGGAAAGAGTAGCGAACCAGAGAGAGGAAGAACGGAATGGAGAGAAGGGCGACGGTGGTGTTAGCGGTGGAAACTTCGGCTGGAAGTGGTGGTGACAGCGCGAGGAGGTTTCGCGGCGGTGGGGGAGGAACGACGTCGGCGTCGTTGTATCGCTAGTGGATGGTGTCCACCATGGATGGTGGTTGAAGTTTTTAAGAAGAGGTTCTATCTCCTACTTTACCATCTACTTTCTTTCTTCTCTCAAAACCATTTCTGAATAAAAGAAAAAGCTTGCTAAGTTGCAAAAATCATGGTCGGGTTTTCATCAATTTTCTCGACTTCTTCTTCTCTTTTGGTTCTGTTTTTTCTCATTGGTTTTGCTTCAGCTAATAACGTTTTAGTTGGAGGCAAAACTGATGCATGGAAGATTCCATCTTCTGAATCTGAGTCACTTAACAAATGGGCATCAAAAGCTCACTTCCAAGTTGGAGATAATCTTGTGTGGAGATATGATCTTTGAAAAGACTGCTTTTGGAAGTAACCAAAGAAGATTATGCAAGTTGCAACATACCAAACCCAAAGAGAAGTACAATGACGGAAACACAAAAAGTGAGAGGTGAGGTTGTAATAATCTGTGGAAGGATAATGGAGGGTGAGGTTGTTGTTGAAGGGAGGAAAGGGATGGTAGTTGTGAGAGGTTATGGTGGGGGAGGTTGTTGTCGTTTTGGTACAATGTTTGAAGAAGAGGAGTGTATTTGTTTGAAGAATTCTTTTTTGCTTTCCCTGTGTATTTCGTTCCCCTTTTTTTATAACAATCAATTCCTCTTATCTCTCTTCCTCTCCATCATCACTATATGACTCATTTTTCTCCCCCTTGCCTTGAATCAATGTCTCTAATTTATAGAGAATGGTTGATATGTTGTGTACAGGCTGTGAGAGAGCAAATAAGCTGATGTGCATTGACTGCTCTTGGATTCAAATGTGTGCTTGTGTAAAAGAGTGAGAAAAGGTACATCACTTGAAAGCTAGCCACAGAGGTGGTGGCGTGAAGCAAGTTGTTTGCTTGTAGAACTCTATTTACTTTGGCCAAAAATGGGAAAATCCATGGACCAACAAAAAAGTATATGGCTCCAGTTTTGAAAATGTGAACAAGCATCCTATGTAGTTATTCATTTTTTATTTAGTTTTGATTTATACCTTATGTTTATGATTTTTTTATTTTATGCTCGTTTCTACTTTGTAATTATAATTTTGTGATTTAAAGCTATAATAATAGCTAAAACAAAATGCTAAAACCATATATTTTTTTATTTTTTTTTCTTGCAATAAAAAGTAAATAAGTTCTACTAGAAATGACGTAAAATTGATATTCACTAACGAGTACCAAGATAAACACGCTTATATAATTAGAACTAATGCGCGTGTCAAGCGAGAGCAAAACGACACAAGATCGTTAAAACTAACGAGTGTCTTGCGATTAACAACAAAACATTCTTGAGGCGAGAAAAATACCCGTTAAAATTGGGCATTCACTAAAATACAATTTTTTCTAAATTTCCAAAAGGTCGACAAAATTGGGGTATTACACTAAATAAAAATTATTTTCATTTTCACTCACGCGGGCGCCTCTCACGCTTCTCTCTCTCACGAAGCAAACATGCGCTTCTTCCTTACGATCGAAACCCAGCGTCTCTTCTCTCTCTTCTCTTCCTTACGATCGAAACCCAGCGTCTCTTCTCTCTCTCACTTCTTCCTTATCACTCTTCAATTTTCTTCTTCATCTTCTTGTTCCTCCATGGCCGCGAGAAACTCGGAGATTTGAGATGTTCTCTTTCTCGACGCTGCGCGCGTTGCCTTCTATGGCACCGTCCCTTGCTCGCTCTTCTTCCTCATTTTCCTTCTTAATCATTTCGTTTCGTTTTGATTTTTTTGCAAAGACAACAGTTTAGGGTTTGTGGGATTTGGGAATTGGGAACTGAATCTTTGTTTGAGAGCGTAAGCATCGCTTTAGGGTTTGCAAATTTTGAATTGGGAACCGAATTTTTGCAAAGACAACAGATTTAGGGTTTTAAATTCACCTTATTTTTAATTGATAGTTTTCCAATTTGAGACCACTTTGTTCTATTTTTCAGGCTAGATCTAAGCTTCGATGATGGGTCATGTTACCGCTTTATTTGATGAGCACTATAAACTTGGGAAGTAATGTTTTTCTTGACTCCAAAGCACTTGATGATATGGGAAGCCGTATAAATGAGTTGGAGCAGAGCATCAATGACCCGAGAGCGAGAGATGGGGGGGAGAGAGCTCTCCATCACCCGTGGCCCCAACTAAGTCAAAGGAAGAAGAGTTGGACAAAGAAGATGGTTCCACTTAAAGTGTTGTTTTAATTTCAATTTCTCATGGTTCTTGTCTCGCATTGCACAATGATTGGTATGGTTCGTCCCAAATCTTTGTCTCAGTAGTGATTCAAAAAAGTAAATGTTTGTGTTGCTGTATGCAGCTTATCATTTTGTAGCTATATCACCTTACTGTTTTTATGATTGAATGATACTCCTGCAATTTTTTTTTTACTATAATCACTCTGTTGCCATCCTGACCTCTATTACCCCTATTTTTAAATGCAGTAGGCTTGGATGAGAAAAAAGATTAAATGAGTTGCTTGCATGTTTTTATTTTTCAACAGCTATATCATAACTATATATCAAGTCTATTATTTTTAGATGTAGTTTGTTACTGTATTGGTTTAGTTGTTTAAATTAGTTAATGATTAGCCTTGATTAACCATGTTATATCTGTTTTCTATGTACAAATGTAATACAAAATCCAGTAAGAAATTTGGCAAGTTTGTGCAATTGTTTGTCAAGAAGCGTGGTATGAGAAATTTGGCGTGAAAACTTATGGATCGACATGTGAGTTTACGTTCACTCATATCCTTGCTCCTTCCCCCCTTGATTTAATTGGTCTCTGTTGTTGCAATAGAAATGGGGATTGTACTCATCGAGTTTGAACTTCAATATATAGTGTTGGTATGTTAAGAGGTGATTTTGTTTTATTCCTAACTGCAATCTGGGCATGAAAGTTAGCAAATCTTCAAAATTCAGTTAAGAAATGACTTGCATCCATCAAATCAAGTTCCACAAAGATCTTTTTGAGTATTTTTGTCATGATCTTGAGTCCATTGACACTGCACTGTTACATATTAAGATCACACGTTCCAAAACCCGCTAACTTGTGTCTCAGCTTCATTAAGTATTTAGCGTAATAGATTCTATATATATTTCGTTAGATTATAGGTCAAAATTTAAATGCTCATCCTCTAAATTGGTATCGGTGATTTTACTTTTATGATAGATGATTGATGATTTGTCAAACAAATTTCAAATACTTTTAGGAAGTTACATATATTATCCTATATAATAATCTATATAGATATGATTTTGTTTCAAAAAATCATTGCTACCCTTAAATATATATTACACTAATCTTTCAAATGTTAAGAGATATTTTGCTTTTTCTAATGACATCAATAACAATTGTTCTTGACTTCTTTTGGCACCATATATATGTTCTGTGAGATGGATGTGCTTGCAAAGTTTTGTTATGGTTTTGACTGTATGAATCCTTCTCATTTTTAAGTATATTATAACATTCAAGTGAAAGAGTTCAAATGCTTTTGTGGAACTATGTTGAAGACTTAATTATGCAATATGATTGTTTATATAGATTCCATTTTTTTTCTAAACCTTTTGCTAGCATGCTAATAAATTTTGCACTAATTGTTTATATAGATTCCTTTTTGCTGCAGACTTGAAAGTCCTAAATATGAAAATTTCATTCATATGCTGGTTAATATTCAATACAATATATGTTGACTAGAATGCTTACAAGTTTTCACTCATATGAGTTTACGTTCACTCATATCCTTGCTCCTTCCCCCCTTGATTTAATTGGTCTCTGTTGTTGCAATAGAAATGAGAAATGGTATCTATGAACTCTTACTACTACTCATTTCCATTATCATTCCCACACCACCTATTATGGCTCAACAGGTCTAGATAGAGATGATCCTTTGAAAACATTCTAATGGATAAGGACAACTATAGACACAATATATTCTTTCCTGAAGATGATCTCTGTTGGAAAGTGACACACTTCTGATTTGTGCATATGCTCCTTTTCACTCTCTTTCTACTTGATCAATTCCTTTCATCTTCTTGAAATTATCTTCCATTGATAAAGGTTATATTAAAGAAAAGTGTAGTTTGTAATTTCTATTGGGTGTCAAGCTGCAGGTTGAAGTTTAGGCCATAATATTTTTATACTCTATTAAGTGAGGGAAGATAGCTTTTATACTGTGAAGCTATTCCCTCTATTGAATTCCTTACAAGAGATGAGATAGAATAATTGGATAAGGCTTAGTATACTCTATAATGTGAGGCAATTCTGTAAAATGCAGGAATTTCATGATAAATCTGGGATATATGTGGTTAATGGATCTATAATGTGTACACATGTCATACTTGGCATCCACATAATAACTTTAGCTTATGGGAGGATTAGTACTTGACAATAGTTGAAGCTATTTGACACCGAAATGTGCTATACATGCCTGTACTGTATTTCTTTGGTCTGAAAGATGTTTTAATGTAGTGTCGACCCATTTAGCCCGGACAAATCTTTGAGGCATCTATCTGGAACAAGTATGTGAATGTATCATAGTGAATTGAATTGTCAATAACACAACATTAGATGATTTCTTTGCATTTGGCACTAGCAGCATTGCATACTATAGTAATTTGTTAACATTTAATTATGGTTTTCGGCTAAATAATTGGTTTGTGTTTTAGGGAGGAAAATCATCCAGGATTGTGGGCAGTGTCTTGGCGCTTAAGCCTTTTGTGAGGAAAAACTTGGAACCGGTTAGCAATTCCTTGTCAAGGACATCGTCCATCAATGAAAAAATTATGACTACTTGTACCTCTCGATATTGAGTCTAATAAAATGGTTGGTAAGCTTTTTTCTTGACATTTTATATTTGCTTTTGTTTTGGCTAGCTTAATAGACAGACAGAACAATTATATGGATTTTTTTCTTTTCTTTTATGCTTGCAGTCTAGTTCTCATTCTCTAGGCATGCTGATTCTTATATGAATCCCCCTCATTGATTTTCTTTTCATTTTCTGTCAACAGAGGAAGAGTTGGAGTCTTATTGATCATTCATGCGTGAGCGGCTTTATGCTCCACCAGTATACGTAACTCACATACAAATATTATGGGCACTACTTGATTTCCCCTTTCTTCAATAGGAAACATGATTTCAATAGAGATGTTATTGATTATGATAGTAATGACTGGTGTTAGTACATTAAGTTTTATTCATAAGTTATCTTAGCATAATGTAATTTTTGTTATGTAAGGTCATTGTGGCCCATTTCCTTCAACTTTACTCATCGACAAAGTTGTAATTTTTTTGGTTTTGGCTTGTCTTAAGCCTTTACCTAAATTCATTAATTTTTTTGGTTTTGGCTTATCTTAGCATAATGTATTTTTTTGATTTGGAATTTGTTGTTGGTTTGCTGGTATTGTTGCTTGATGATTATGAGCAGGGAGCTATAGGAAAAATTGAAAAAAAAAAATAGGCATAGGTAGCGCTTCGTTTAAAAGGCGCTACCATTGGTACTAGCGCATATTGGGATAAGGAGCGCTTGTGTCCAGAAGCGCTACTCTTGAGTGTAGGAATAAGGAGCGCTTTGTATAACAGACGCTCCCTTTGGTCTAAGTGCATCTCAAAATAAGGAGCGCTTAGTTTAAAAAGTGCTACTCTTTCCTGTTCATTGGTAGCGCTTTTGGGCGCTTACCTTTAGGTTGTTTGACAACAGAGCGCGACGGCAGTTTAGAGCGCTCATGAGCGCTACCAAAGGGCCAAAAAAAGCGCTACCTATTGCCTTTTCTGTTGTAGTGAACAATCAAATGTGAAGACAACGAAGTGTGCAAAAGAAAAGAAGCCCGGGTGCTCAAAAGAGAGAAAAGAAGAGAACTCTTGAGGAAAAACAAGAATATAAAGAATAATAGAAGAAATCTCTTCTACCGTCCAGAGAAGCAACTTCCAAAAACTTGTATTCTAGAGCATTAAAGAAGGAGATTGAGTATCCAAGAGTATAGAAGATGATCATATCAAAAGTACTCTTTATGCATCTCAAGGAAAAGGAAATTCAAAATGAATTCCTAAAATATAGCTACTATGCGCTATAAAGGAGATCATCGTTACCTTAGTGTACCAATCTCTCTTTCGATAGTAGACTATTCAGAAAAGTAAAAGCGCAAATAAAATTTACATATGAAGAAAAAACCTTTGAACAAGTTATTATTTTATTGGTTATTCTCCCTAGTTGAGAGTTGATTACAACTTTTATGTATAGCTGCTTATCAGGGCCGTACTAGGCTATTGATTATATGATAATTAATTTGATGTGATTTTGTTGTATCAGTTGTTAAAGTTTAGCTTAATTTAATTGCAAGAAAATATATTACAATACTAATAATTGAGACGAATGTCCGTCGTATGTAACGTGTGATCAGTACAGACAGGTTTGCCCATCAATAAGTACGAACAGACAATAAGCCTTCGCTAGGCACCAATGACATTGCCTGTCGGTAGCTGCGGTAATTATTTGCCCACCGTTACGTGTTTTGATCAGACGCCCTTATCTCCGACGACTGCGACCCAGTAAATAAACCGTCAGAAACATTGGATTACAAACAATTTTTAGGCTTTCCTGATGACTTATGCGGGTCATTATTTGTCGTTTTTTAGCTTAATTAGCATGTATTCTTGGCTTGGCTTGTGACTTGTTGGCACATATTTGTGTGGCTTTCTCTTTGTTCCAAAAAGTATTAATTAAATTTGAGGTAGCATTTGAGAAAACGCAAAACGCTAGTTAAAAAACGCTAAACGATAGTTCTTACAAACATGTTTATTTATCATTTACTAGTCAAATATGTTAGTGAAATCCATTATCTGTTAGCGGATGAGAATTGCCAAATAGAACCTAATAAAAATCTAAAGTTATCTAAAAAAGCATTAAAAAATAAAATGTGAACCTTGGGAATTCGGATTTTTGAACTTCATCATTATCAAAAATACAGCTTCATTATTACTTGATTGATATATGTTCATTGACAAACTATATACAACAGTAACAAGATCAGGAAGAATCGTTCAAACACCAATAAGTAAAATGGATGAAGTTGAACGAATTCGTTTTTGACATGATTTCTTAGAATTAGCTAGTATAATATCATTGACACAATGAAATGGTTTCTTCTGTGCTATCCATTTCATGTCACTTCTAATGAAATAAAATGGTACTATTGAAATAGTTATGCACGTGCATATTACTGATATTAAATTTTGTACTTATATTTCCAATAACATTAGGATGAATTACCGTCGGAAACCTTAGGCAACTACTTACCGATGGAATTACCATCAAAAACCGTTGGAAGGCAATTACCGTCGGAAAATACCATGGGAGCAAAACGGTCGGAAATTACCGACGGAAGGATCAGCAAATAATTCCTTGAAAAAATCATGGGTGACCATTAACAACCCGTCTATTTCTGCGGAAATTAGTCCCTCGGTAATCCTTTGGAAACCAAACATTATCGACAATTTTCTTGTATTACCGACGACATTTGTCCGTCGGTAATCACCAGTTTGCTGGTAGAATTATAATTAACTAGATTAAATTTAATTTCATGTACGAATCTCATCACTTTATTTTATTTTGGTTCAAACTATCACGCTTACCTACACTACTGAGTCCCCACGCGTTTTGATAAACGGCTAATATCCGCTTGTACTTAAGACTAAATTTCGCACTAGCAACACTGAATTTGTCCGCTGCGAGAATTGTACCTAGAAACACCAGGTCGACCCCTATATCCTAAGATAGCTTACGCCACTAGGCCAATAGTATCGGTAATTCTCACTTTATTTCAACATATGTCTTGGTAAGTTCTCAAAATATAATTCAGCATTAAAATACATACTTTTTCTTAGCATGCTTTTAGGAGGTTATCATAGTAATGCCTAAATTATTTAAAAATCTGGTAAACATATTAAAATTGAAAAATACTAAATGTTACGAGTGATTTTTGCAATAAAGAGAAGAATGTTTATGTGGTAATATATAACATTCACAAATTATAACAACCCACTCTCCCATGTATTGTTAGCCAGTTGTTGATCAATTAGTCAAATACTCATTTTTTATGCATTCTTCTCTTTCTTTCAAAATCTCTCGTAACATATAAAAATTCTCATTAAAATTTTGAGGTGAATTTGCATATAATTACATATTAAATATTACGTTCTGAGAGCACATTTTAATAGTAAAACTCTAGTAAGTATTGTGTAAACACTAAGAATGTGGGTTCAAACTTGCAATACTTCGCTTTTGTCCTCCCATCCTCCACTCGCAATACTTCGCTTTCGTCCTCCCATACTTCGCTACTAAATGTTTCACAATTAAGTGATCAAATCAAACATCTATCTTGGGGGTGGTTTGCTAGCAAGGGAGGAATTAATTTATCAGTTACATTTGAGGATTGGTGTAATGATCCATCCCATGCATTATCTTTCATTGGTGATCTAGATTGTAATAGGTGAGGTACCCCTTGTACCCCAAATCAATAAAACCTTTGACTTATAAAAAAAAAACTATTTTTACAAAGGAACAAAAAATATCATTAGCTTTACGAGAAAGCTTACTGCCTCTAAAGATATAAGCATGCGATTCAAATGTAGGGTCTACCACCAACCCCAAGCATTACCCATCTCTTAGAAACTATTTTTAGGTACATACATGGGGTACCTACATGAAAAAAGGCATACTTCATGTAGGTACCTACTTTCAGTGGAAGAGGAACTATTTTTAGGTACATACATGGGGTACCTACATGGAGAAGCATTACCTTCATGAAAAAAGGCATGTCTGCCAAAAGAGGAACTATTTTTCATGTGCTTACATTATGAGTTATGGTTACAGTACCCATAAAAAATACACCATACTTCATATATGCATCGCCAATTAAATCTCAATTTCGAAATCAATAAATGACTTTTAAGTAACGAAAAGAGGAAAAGGACTATCATGCAAGCTGTTGCAATCTGTGCACTTCAAGATGTTTAAGGGAAACACAAATTTTCCATCAATATCCATTTGTAGCTATCACATTTTAAACATGTGTTGACAGTGTTGTGTGTGGTAGGTCTTTAATAATTTTTGCAGAATGTACTTCCAACAATATGTCCTATTCATCTAAAGCAAGCAACTCATTTTAGAACATGGTTTAGAAAACCAGACCGAACCAGACGGTTCTATCAATTGGATCGGGAACCAGTGGGAACTGGTCAAGAACGGGCCAAATCGGCCCAAAATCGGTCAAGAACCGGCCAAACGATGTCAACAACAACTGTGTCTTCAACTTCATCAGCCATCAAGGTCGAGTGGCAGATCTATCTGAGACAACTACTACTGAAACTTCTCCTATTAAATGCACAAGTTAAAATTAGTCATTGATAAAAAAAATATTTTCAATTTGAAATCATCTAAAAAAGATAAATATACCTGAGTAAGTCAAGCGCAATGTGGCATCTGCCCATAACTTTTGGACTATAATTAATAACATAAGTTTGTAAATGATAAATCATAATGAAACAATGAAAATATAAGCTTAAGTATATACAAATCTTTCTGTGTGATGCACCACACACAGAGTTTGAACCTTCAATGTGCAAGTTTCCTCCTTTCTCAGATGCCCTCATCTACTTCTTATTCTGCATACATGACTTCAAGAATTTTGCAGTATCAAGTGGGCTCGTCGGTGGTCATAGACTAGATCTCCAATCCAAAAAGGCCTCCTCTCAGCCAAGCGAACATCTCTGAGCATATCAGAGAATCTGTGAGCAGCTTTCTTATGAAAAAGCTTCTCAACGAGGGCCTCCTGAGTAGTATGCCACTATTGTGCGAAAAGTAGTTGTGCAAGTATACACAATCGCAACAAGTAATATAGTGATAAAAGTAGAGATCGTCTCCACAGGGATTGATGTTAATTTTAAAGTTTAACTTACACTAACTTTAGTGAAACAAGTGGCAAATGTATATAGTCACAAGTAACAGTAGAAAAGAGTGGTTGAATAGAAACGACTAAAGAAGCGGTTCAAATATAAGAGAAGTAAGTTGGACTGCTCGTTGCTAAGTAAATCCCCAAAAGCAATGCGTTATAATGTCACACGCTATAGCGTCAAGCGCTGTAGCATATGATATTGTGCCTTTCAATCACTAACGTCAGGGTTTTGCTACAAGACTCATATGTCTAGGTTCTAAATAAGTCCACCCCTATATAATAAAGAACCCATAGCTTTTGCCCTATGAACTATTGCCTTTCTATGTCTAGAAGGAGCAAACGTTGTTTAAATGTCTTTAAACAACCTTTCATTCATATAAATCTTTGAGTTCTATCCATGGATATGTCTGTACCAATGAATGTACTCATTTTAAGTGGCCAACCCTAAAACAAGTTGAAAAAATTACAATGCAAAGATTGAAACGCAAAGTGTGAAATATTATAAACGCAATACTAAAGGTTCATTATAAGCTTAAAGAAATCCAACTACAAGTGTTTAGCTCATGTTGAGTATCATCAACAAAATACAAGTTAAGTAACTCATATTACCGTAAACAAAAGAAAGAGAAACGGTTGCAAAAAATACAAACCGAAGGTTCCAACTCTTGAACAGAGGTGACGCCAGCTATCACTACAAGAAAAGCTTGTTTTAGCCACCAGCAATTGCCACGGCGCTTATTCCGTCAGTAATATGCCACGGATTTGCGACGACAAGTGTAAAAAGTAGTAGCGCGAAATTTCCCGCTGGTGTTTGCCACGGGTTTGCCACGGACTTGTAAAATGACAAAAGTTTACGACGGAGATCCCGTGGCAAGTCTGTGGCAACCGAATCATCAAAATAAAACTCCCACGATCAGAACGCTCACACAAACGTTTCTCTCCTTCACTCCTCACAAACACTCACACAGACGTACCAACTCTCTTCTCCCTCAACCTCCGCCTTCTCCCACCCTCCGGTATCCTCCGCCCTCCTCCGACGCCTTCCACTCTCCCTCTCCTCTCGCCCTCACTTTCTCCCCAATTTTCGCGAAACCCTAACCTCAGATTTCCCCAAACTCCAACCCAACTCTCCTCACCTCACCTCTGCGCCTCTCTCAACCTCCACTACACCACCGCGCCTCTCCTCACTCCACTACCAAATTCTACATCGTTGCTTCATTGCTATCCGATTCTCTAAAGGCGAGACTTCCAAATTCATCGCCTTCTCCTTTCTTTCTCTCGCTTGGTGTGAATCTGCTCATTGTCTCTCTGAATCCTCAACGCAGCCTCCAGTGCAAGCGGCACTACTGAAAAACGCTAATGGAAGAAGGAAATCACTGGACAGAAAATAGAGGCTTGGTTTTCTTCCTTTTTCCCTACATTGCGACAAGAAATGTCGCACTTCTCGCCACCCGCATCGCTCGACGATCGTCGTCTTTGTGTTCAACACCGCGTTTTGAGATCGTGACGCTTGTTTTTGGTATCATTCAAACCCTAATTTGAGATAATTTTGTTTTAAATCCTTCGCTTTTGTCGCTTAATTATTATTCATGTCCAAGGCATGCGGTAATTATCCTACGCTTATTGTAATCGCATGCATGTGTTTTCTTATTGGGCGGTATGTAATCAGATAAATAATTACAATATTTTGGTTATAGTTTTTTTGATCAATTTGCAAATTGACTGAAAGTCTTGTTTTATTTATTTATTCTTATAATTTTTAAACGGTGATTTTGGTTAAGTGTGGATTTTCGATGCGTTTGGGGCGGTTAATGGATATGTATCCTTGCGGTGATTGAGGATTGGGGAGAAGAGTTGTTCTCTCAGCATTGAGCAAAGCCGGAGGCAAAGCTTTCGATAATATGGCGGTTGGTTATAATAATGTGAATGTTGATGTCCGCTAACAAGTATGGTGTTCTTTGTTGGAAATACTCCTGTAAGCTACTATTTCTCTTTCACACTTGCATCTTAAATGCCCGTGGTTTTTCTTTTTGTAAATTGTGAAGTTAAGTTAGGATTTATGCAAAGACTACTACTAGTAGTACATGCATGTGTGTGATATTTCTTGTCATATTGTGTGATATTTCGAGGTGAGGTTGGTTGTTAAGTTAAGTTCTTGATTCTCGCAAAGACTACTACTAGTAGTACATGCATGTGTGTGATATTTACGAGGTGAGGTTGGTTGTAATGTTGTATGTTGTACTGGGTGTTTGTGATTTATGAGGAATAGTGATAGTCTTGAAGAGGAAGTTATTTGTTCTCACATTAGTTTCATTCCATATTTTTGATAGGGAGTGCTTACGGAGACTATCACAGAGCTTGCATGACTTCACCGACTTTGGCAAATGCTAGAAGGATAGTTGAGGCGGATGAATTCATGAGGGCGAGGATTATATGATGGATGGCTTCCTCATCCGTATGAATATACTGTTGCATAGAATAGTCCTTTCTTGTTCTATTTAAGACTTTTGTTAAATTAAATACTTAAATACTATGGAAGCACTTTTTGTTAGTCCCCTACACCGAATTGTGAGTACCATAGTCTTCCAAAAGTTGAAATGACGGTAGTTTTGTTTATAATCGCGAGTTTGTTGGAAACTTGCTCGAGGGACAAACAGATTGGTGTTATCGGAGCTGGTCGTATTGGATCGGCTTATGCAAGAATGATGGTATTTTTCCAATAAATCTGAGTCTTGCACTAAATGTCTATCTATTCAAATTTAGGTTCACTTTGACTTGGATTTGTTATATGTTAAATTTGTCAGTAATAAAAATTACTTGGTTTCTGGCTAGTAACTTCACACAATGGTTATAGTCCCTCAAAGTATTGCTATACCAGTTAAAGATCTAGGACAAGTTAAAATATAGTCTTCTCTTGACTCCTTTTATATTAAATTTCAGAAGAATATTTCTGTTGTAATGTATTACTTAGCTGATGATAATTTATGATGTTTGATTGTTCATATGATCATCGTATTCGAATTGGCTAGGATATTTGGCCAGCCTTGCAAGAAAGTGCATTCTTTAGCTTAGTGATGTTAATGACTTTAAGTTGACGGTGTTGGTTCAATGATGTAGTCCATATAATATTTTTGCTATGGCGATGACAGAAAATTTTCTCTTTACTCATTGTATCGGGTTGAAGGGTTCAAGATGAACCTTATTTACTTCGACCTCTACCGACCTACACGACTAGAAAAGTTTGTCACATGCACGTTTCCTACAAAGTCCTATTTATAAAACCCAATTGTTATGAACTAATACCCAATTGTTATGAACTAATGGTTTGCTTTTCCTCACTGCAGCTTATGGTCAATTCTTAAAAGCAAATGGTGAAACACCATGACATGGAAAAGGGCGATATATGGGACATAGGCTAGCTCGAAGTTATTTCGTTTGTTAAAAGCAAAATTGACAAAGCATCAAAATATGGTAAATTAGGAGATATTAGGCTAAGTTTTGTTGGACATTCTATCGGCAACCTCATTATAAGAACAAAGAATAGCGGGTAAGATAGAATTAGAAGCAATGTTGTTAATCGGTTGAAATCTTGTGCTAAATTGCATGCTGTGTTTGCAGATAGCATAATGGAGCCATATCTAAACCGGCCGTGCATACCTATGTATCACTATCTGGTCCACACTTGGGTTATCTTTATAGCTCAAACTCTTTGTTTAATTCGAATGTGGTTCTTGAAGAGACAAAAGGCTCACAATGCATTCATCACCTCACCGCATTGCATGATCCAGATTTGGAAAACACATTCCTATATAAACTATGCAAGGTAGGGAAGGTGTCCTACTAAGGTCTAGATCAATGACTCGGGCATGAGCTCAAAGGTCTTGCCATCTTGAATGACTTATTGTTAGATGTTTTGTTTACAAACCATACTGCCATATTATAAGCACTTATCATGCTTCTCCTCGGGTATGTCCTTATATCAGCGTTCTTGAAATCCTTTTTAGGAATGTTGTATGTTGTTAGTCTTATTAGCATTGGTTGTGATACATTAGCATCAACGTGAGTCTTATAATTGATCCGTGTAATTTTGGAGCTTTAATATGGATCATAAAACATAATAATTTGCGTGTGGTGAATGCTCTTCATTTACATAATAATTTAAAGTTTACTGAGCCTTGAGTTCTTTGTGCATCCGAATAGAAACCGCACACAAACAAGCTTTTAAAGTTTTCCATGTTTTGAGCATTACTTTATGGTGGTGTTGAACTTGATTGTTTCCAAAAGTGCTATGGTTTTTCAAAAGCATGAAGGCATGTTTATCCATGCATGTAAAACATTTGCTTTTAACTGATATGACATCGTTTTTCAGGATGGTTATGTGCCTTACCATTCTGCTAGAATTGAATCATGTCAAGCTGCATCACACGACACTTCAAGGAAGGGTAAACTGTTCTTGGAGATGTTGAATGCTTGTCAAGCTGCTAGAATTGTTTTATTTATGTGGGACTTTAGCTTGTTATGTTTATCTGCCTAAGTTAGTTAGTGATAAGTCATATACTGTTGATGAACTATAGCAACAATAATAAATGTTTCCTTCAAATTCAATTGATTATGTATATCAATGTATATTTGGAGAGTGAAGATTTAATTTTTTTTTAATTTTTTTTATTTTTGCGACGGATTTGCCACGGATTTGCGATGAAATTTGCGACGACTTTGCCACGGATATTTGTGACGGATTAGCGACGGAAACATTTGCCACGGAAAATCCGTGGCAAACGATTTGCGACGAGCGTTTTTGCCACCAACTTTTGTCCGTGGCAAATCCGTGGCAAATCAGCGATTTTCTTGTAGTGTATAACGTTAACTTTACACCGAGGAAAATGGTAAACAATAACATAAAAATAAAAGCTTGAAAGTGTTTCAATGGAGAAGAAGTGTGTCAATCTTTTTCTTCCAAAAACTCTCTCTCACTTCGAAGGTAGGAGTGTAGTGGTGAAGTAGAAGATCTCTTGTGTGTATCCCCAAAAAAGTACAAAAAGGTGATGGGCACTTCTCACCAACTAAAGATATTCTCCCCCTCAAGCAATGACAAGTGTCCCTCGCTAGCCACTAAGAAGCCGAGGCTGTCAGCGTGCACAGCTACCTACAAGATTTGGTTCAAAGTGATTGGCGCCAAAAATGATCTTTTATCTTTGATACTTAGCTGGTCCTGCCTTTCACCGCTATAACGCTTGACGCTATAGTGCTTGATGCTGCAACGCTAACAAACACATTAAATTGTTCATAGGGGCGCCAGATGTGCCAAATTACAGCAAAAATAGAAATAACCCTTCTTTATCTAAAACTAACATAATTTAGTAAATAAGACACTAATGTTACTTGAGAACTTACTTTAATTTAAGTAATAAAGGCATAAATAACTCATATAAATATGAGTTATCACACCCCCAAACTTAAACCACTGTTTGTCCTCAAGTAATGACACTTAACTAAGACATACCACTAACTCATATGTACAAAACACACTACATCATCAGCTCTATATTTCTAGTGAACATTCTGTCAAATATGTTCTCAAGGGGCTAACCTTTCAGATTCACACTCACACCACACGCCAATGCATTTTTACAACTTCTAAGCTTATTACTGCTCATTAGTGTGTGTGTCTGTGTGTGTGTGTGTGTGTGATCTCTGACTCATCTCAATTCCTAGCTAGATTTGGATTTTTCTTAGCCTTGGGAAGAGTGGCCTTCTTTTGGTGACATCAAAAACTTTTTCAAAACCTTGACTCGACTAACAACTTCACACAGAAATAGGGGATTTCAGGCATGACAAAGGGCTTAACTAGGTACTTCAGGTATGTGGTCAGTGTTCCTAACATATTGAGACTAAACAGCAACGCTATAGCGTTTGATGCTATAACGCTGCACTATGATGAACAGATTTCTCGGCTGTAGCCCCCTCATTACTGGGCTCCTTAGCAATTATTCAGTTGGAACAACCCAGCTTTTGTTTTGGGTAACTACAACCTTTAACAATATATACAACACAATTGATTTATTGAATTTCTGAGTCACTGACCACCCTAAGATCTTTGTACCTAGCCTTAATATAGCCTTAGAACCCCCAAACTTAGCTTCAAAAGCTCTTCAAGTGTTTAGTCAAGCATTGATTTCACCTTGGTTAACCAGGACTAACCTAAGCATCAGATAGTCCTAGGCTAACTAAGTTTCTACTTAAGTTCAGAGATTTTCATGTGTGGGAGCAGCAATAAATAAAGATATTATTTAAAAGCATGGCTACACTTTACTCACTCACACAATCATCACTAAAATTAGCCCAAACAGAACACATTCATTGAATATAAACTGAAAACAGAGCATTGATCATGCAATTCTACACTAAAAAAAATTTATTTATTTTTATTTTTTTATAAACCTTTAGGTCCTCCCCCCCCCCCCCCAAACAAAAGGTTACCAGTGTCCTCACTGCTTTAAAACATGGTAGGGAGAGGCCTATGACTTTAACAGAAGGAAACAACAAAAAGGAAAACAAGTCCTAAACAGTTGTGAGGCGTGTGACTAACGCTATAACGCCTCACATTTTATTGAAAACACACAACTACGTAGAGAAGCTATAAAAGAAGGGCTAAACTACTTTTTAGTGAGGCCAGACCTTGTTCTGGCACTGACACACATGGGTTGAGCTGACTTGGCAGTTTTGCCTTTCTTCTTTCCTTCTCGGCCTTCCTCGAGCGCTATAGCGCGTCTTCCGCTATAACGTGTGCACTTGATCCTTCAGTTTCTTTAGAGGCCATCATTTCTGCCAACTTGTTGGTCGCTTCCTTCTCTTACTCAGAAACCTCTACCTCTTGAGGCTGGTCTTCCTTTGGTTCAACTTCCTTGGCTCCTTCTTCAACAATGTCTTCAGCAATGACCGCAAGCTTCACACCATGGCTCCTTCTTGCTGAGGCGTAGGTTGGGATCCTTTTCTGGGCAGTGTGCTTCTCCTTCAAGACAGGTTCTGGACTTGCAGTGGCAATTGGTCCTTCCACCACGTCTATGTCAGAACTAGCAGCCATAGCTTGTACTTCTTCTTCAGTACCTGCAACATGGTGAGATTTGGTTTTGGGACTTATATTGGCCCTTTGCTTGACCCTTGGAGATTTGGATGCAACATGCATCTCTTCAGTTTGAACTGGCTGCTCAGAAGACGCTATAACGTCAGGCGTTATAACGCCAAAGACCTTTCAACATCGCACCTTTGGGATTGTTGTTGTTGTGGTGGTATTTCAGGAATTGACTCTTTGGTAGTTATTGGGGATTGTGGTTGGGTTTCTGTTTGAGATGGGGCAAGATTGGGGATTGGTTGTTGTGACTTAGGAGGTGATTTGGTGACTGTTGGGTTAAGTGGGGGAATGGTAGCTTCAGATTGTGGGGTTTCGGGACAACTTGGTTGTGGGCATGTGGAGATGGAATTAGTGGTGAATGGGTCCAGTAGGGCTAGGTGTTGGGTCAACATGAATTTCTTCATAGTATTCCACCGTCGTAATCCATCATCTTTCTCTCGAGTTGTCCTCACTGCACTCTCCTCGTAATCATCTTCGCCTTCGAATCCTTCACTTCCTTCATTATTTTCCTTGTCTCCTCCTCATCTTCCTCACTCAACTCTTCCAAATCCTCAGTGTTTAAGGATTCTTCACTACTCACCTTCCTCTTCTTTTTGGCAACGCTCTTTGCTTTCTTCATTATTGGGCTTCTTGCTATTTTATTGAGCTCATCAATAGCAGCTCCTTTTGTGATCTTCTCATCTTGAGGCAGCTCTTGCACACCCTCATCTTCAATCAACCAATCTGGAAACACAGGTGGTTCCAACAAGTCCTTACCACGAGACAATTTATCCAGTACAGCTTTCTCCCATTCAAATTTGGCTTTCACAAACCTGTAGAGTGCTTGATGGCTTCTCTTCATTTGATTTACCGCTATAGCACCAACCCTCTTCCTTGGTTTGAAAATGGCAGGAATAGCCCCAAGTGGGGATCTTCTCTCATCTCTTATTTCTATTTCTACTTCAACCAGCTTGCACAATTCAGTTATTAGACAAGGGAAATACAAATGACCTTCTGTTTTCATTATGCCCTTTTCAATTTCTCTGGCTATTATCTTCCCAACATCAATGTTGTCTCCCTCCAATATTGCATCCAGCACTATGATTCTGTCTTTCTCTACAAATGCGGTATGTGAGGTGGGCATAAGAGAATGCCTGATGAATGTGAACCACATTGCAGCCTCATCAATCAGAAAGGTCATCTTCAACTTGAATTCAGAGCCAAATTTCTCCCAGGACGACTCCTTTACAGAAATTCTTTTTCTTACCTCTTCCATTTCATCTCTTCCCCAGGTGCTGATCTTCTTTTCCAATGCTTTCCCAAGATAACCCAATTTGAAAAATTCATTTATGGCACTTGGACTGAAATTAATTATCTCACCCCTAACCACAGAGTAGGTTTGGGGTTTTTCTTCTTTAGGAGGTGGGATTCCTTGGTAAAATTCCCTTACCAAAGGAACAATGAAATCTCCACGGTGCTTAATGAAACTCCCCCATCCCAACGTTGTAACGGTAGCCGTGAAAGCATCAGGTGCTTGCTCAATCTTGAAGCCCCTTTCAGCGATGAAATTCATCTTCTAGAAGCGCTTGGGGTCGTTTTGAGGATCAGAAGGCTTAGAAGAACTAGACTCGGCCAATTTAGCCTTTCTAGCAGTTTTAGAGATGGATTGCTTTTTCACCATTTTTGATGGGTTTTGGGAATGAAACGAAAGCTTGAGAGAAATTGGGAATTTTCTGGGATAGGTAGGCAAGAGAGGTTTCAGAGAGAGAGAATGAGAAAGATCGATTGGAGGGGAGGTTGAAGAAGACGATAACGGTTAGAAATTGGGAATGGAAGAAGAGTTAGGTTATTGGAGGTTATGGGAGGTTGTGGAATTGAATGAGGGGATTGTTTATTGATGGAGTGAAGTGAATGAAGTGATGAGAGCAGGTAGCACGTGGCACACACGAGAGGAGCAGTTGATAGAAAAAATAAACTGCTCATGCCACATCATCACATGACACGTTCTCACTTAAAATTATTTTTGACAATTCCCTCTGACACCACGCAATGACGTTATAACACTAAAGACACAACTCGCGCTATAACACTTACTGCTTCCACAACAACTTAAAGTGAAATCTTCAACACACCATTTTCACTCCTGCACAAGACAAAATATAACTCAAAATTTTGGTTAGTTTAAACCATTAGGTTGCCTCCCAAGAGTGCTTGCTTTAAGAGTCTTCAGCCAGACTTCCTCTTTGATGTTAGAGGTCTTGAAGATCAATTGTGGTCTTGTCCCTAACCACATGTTCACCATGGTATTGCATTGCTTCACCCTCTGGCCATTCACCTTGAAGGTTGTGTTGGTTGTTTCATCATACAAATCTACATCACCATGAGGGTAAAGTTTTACCAATTTGAAAGGGCTAGACCATCTGGACTTGAGCTTCCCAGGGAAAAATTTAAGTCTTGAGTTAAAAAGAAGCACTTGGCCTCCTTCAATCAGTTCCCTTTTTTGGATCTTTTTGTCATGCCACACCTTGGTTTTCTCTTTGTAAATGGCTGAACTTTCATAGGCAGACTGCCTAATCTCTTCAAGCTCATTTAGTTGCAATAACCTAGCCTTTCCTGCCTTGTCATACTCAAAATTGAGCTTCTTGATAGCCCAATGAGCCTTGTGTTGCAATTCAACAGGGAGGTGGCAAGCTTTTCCAAACACAAGTCCTGTAGGGGTGACATTCCCAAAGGTGTTTTGAAGGTCATCCCCAGTAAGCCCATAAAGCATCATCCAAATGAATTGACCATTCCTTTCTAGAAGGTCCCACCATCTTTTCAAGGATCCTCTTGATCTCTCTATTTGACAATTCAGCCTGTCCATTTGATTGTGGATGATAAGCAGTGGCAATTTTATGCCTCACCCCATATTTTCCTAAAAGAGACTCAATCAACTTATTGCAGAAGTGGGATCATTCATCACTGATAATGACCCTAGGTGTCCCAAATATGGTAAAGTTGTTTTTCTGAAGGAACTTGCTCACTGACTTGGCATCATTGTTGGGAAGAGCAACAACTTCAACCCACTTAGAAACATAATCCACTGCCACCAAGATATACAAATTCCCATGAGAAGGAGGAAAGGGCCCCATAAAATCCATGCCCCACACATCAAAGAGTTCAATCTCTAATATGTTCGTCAAGGGCATTTCATGTTTGTTGGAGATATTCCCAGTCCTTTGGCACCTCTCAGAATTCTTCACCATTTCTTGAGCATCCTTAAACAGAGTAGGCCAATAGTATCCACATTGTAGCACCTTAGCAGCAGTTCTGTCCCTCCAAGGTGTCCAACACAAGGTGAAGCATGACAGTGACTTGAGCATCCTTAACCGATGCTAAATGTCAAACATTTAGCATCGGTCGATTTAGCATCGACTGATAACCGATGCTAAATGTACAAAATAACCGATGCTAAATGTCTTTTGTGCACTAGTGACTCGAGGTTGTTCTTCTTCTGCAAGGCACCTTCTCAACAATTGATCTTGACATTTTTTATAGAGGTAAGGTTCACCCCAATAATATTCTTTCACTATATGGAAGAACATTTTCCTCTGTTGGTAATTCAAATCTGCAGGCACAATTCTACTGACCAGGTTATTCACAATGTCAGCAAACCAAGGTGTAGTAGCATCAGCCGCTACAGCGTCTTGCGTTATAGCGTTGCACGCTTGAACAGTTGCTGCCAATAACTTCTCATCCGGGAAGATCTCCTTGATTTCACCAAATGTCTTACCTGCATTTTCTCCTTCAATTCTAGACAAATGGTCAGCAACTTGGTTCTCCACCCCTTTTTTATCATGAATTTCCAAATCAAATTCTTGGAGGAGGAGAGCCCATCTAATTAACCTTGGTTTTGCATCTTTTTTAGAGATCAAATACTTGATGGCTGAATGATCAGTGAAAACAATAACTTTTGTGCCCACCAAGTATGATCTAAACTTATCAAAGGCAAAAACCACAGCTAATAACTCTTTTTCAGTAACTGTGTAATTTAATTGTGCTTCAAAAAGTGTTTTACTGGCATAGTAAATAGAATGAAAGATTTTGTCATACCTTTGGCCTAGCACAACTCCAACAGCATAGTCACGTGCATCACACATGAGCTCAAATAGTTTACTCCAATCAGGAGTAACAATGATAGGTGCAGTGACTAGGGCTTTCTTTAATTTCTGGAAGGCTTCAAGGCATGCATCATCAAAGGTGAAAGTAGTATCATGCTTAAGTAGTTTACATAGAGGCTTGGAGATTTTTGAAAAATCTTTAATGAACCTCCTATAAAACCCAGCATGGCCAAGAAAACTTCTAACACTCTTAACACTTGTCGGAGGAGAGAATTTTTCAATGACCTCAATCTTTGCTTTATCAACCTCCAATCCCTTCTTGGAAATTTTGTGCCCCAAAACAATACCCTATTGCACCATGAAGTGACATTTCTCCCAATTTAGGACTAGATTTGTTTCTTCGCACCTTACCAAGATTTCTTCTAAATTAGCCAAGCACACTTGAAAACTTTCTCCAAATACAGAGAAATCATCCATGAAAACCTCTGTAACACCCCCTTTCTAGACAACCGTTAATCACTGTATTCTATCAGAGTTTTTAAATTTAAAAATCACGAAAGGGAATGTCGCATTTCAACGCTTATGAAAACAATCAGCTTATAGTCAATTCATAAGAAGTTTATAAAATATTAAAACGATACGCAGCACATAGTTTAGGGTCGGGCCCTCAAACACCTGTTTTAGTTTACAGTACCGAAATAAAGGACGCTTCCAACACAACGGAATAATTACTAGTTTTTAACAAATCACTTAGTACATCATCAATAAATGTCTAAAGCATCAAATAATAAATTAAAAGACGACTACGCCCCTCCCCTGGTGCTACATATCAGAGCTGAGACACGACTACTAGTAGGCAGGCATAAGGATGCCCTCACTCGCGAGTACCTGCAGCGTTGCCACATAAGAGCAACATTCCAAGCGTAATGGGTGAGTCTTTCATACGTATAATAATAGTTAGGATAGGCATTATATATTGGCGAGGCAACAAACACTACAATCAGTTCACCACATTTATCAACACGTCATCACTAAGTTCATTAACATATGTATGAGAGTATGCATGTATGCAACATGCATGAGGATCCTTCATCACCACTATTTGCCTTGAGGGCACTCATCGCTTTGGACCGGAGTCCCACGTCGCTTTGGCGAAGCCTACACATCGCTTTATGCATATGCATCATGAGGCTCTATGTCAATGCACCACAATATATTAGGCTCACCATTTCTTTTAATTATTTATTCACCTCCATCTCACCAACAAATTAGCCTTGAGGGCTCTCATCACTTTTGGACCGAAGTCCCACTTCGCTTTCACACTCCGCTTAATTACAACTTAATTTATACTCTTACATTAATATTTTAGCTCACAATCACTTCACAACACAAGAGTTGCACCAACTAACACCCTAGGGACCATAAGACACCTAGGAACCACACTAGCGCCACTTGCGCCACGGGCAGCCACTTTGGCGCCCCACAAAGAACACACTCACACACCCACATGCACAACCAGCCCAACCGGGCGCACTAGGTCGCCACATTTGGCGCTGCACCCAAGACACACACGCACACACCCCACGCCTTGCACACTGGCGCACACGGACACGCACGCAGGCAGCCACATTTTGGCGCCGCTGCCGGACACCCACACACGGAATCGAGACACAGCGCGCACTGGGGCTGCCCATTTGGCGCCACGCGCCTCGCACACACACACACAAGACATCGCACTTGGCGCCGGTTGGCGCGCAGTACTAAACACATCGCACACACACACACACGGGCATGCCATTTGGCGCCCCTCGGCTCACTCACAATTTCCACACGCAGGGCAGCCAATTCTGGCGCCCTGCTCCAGCACACGCCCACACCAGCCACTACACCCTGCCACGGGCGCCAAGTTGCTAGGCAATTGGCGCCTGGCCGTAGCCCACTTCACACACAACACCCATGCCTCCGCACTTCAATCACGTAATTTATCTCACATTTCCACCACTAATTCACACCTACTTCAACACCACTTCATTTGAGATTTTATTAATACATCACAAACCACATATATTTACATTCAACTCATTGAGGTAATTAATCAGACAACTAAGGGGCACAACTCATATTATGTTCATGTCCACATCACTCCATATACTTCACCACACTAATACAACTTTCAAGCACTCAACCATTCAACAATTCATACCACTCCACATTCAATAGTTCAACAGTTCTAATAACCTACAACTCAACAATTCTAACATTCACAATTTAAACAATTCAACATTCACCAAATCAACAATTCTAAGAACCTACAACTCAACCTACACATAACACGAATCCTAAGAATTATTATAGGTATAGAAAGAGTCCCCATACCTGGAAACAACCCACAAATTCGAACCTAACACCAAGTAAATCAACGTGAGCAAGCTTCCCCCTTTCTCCTTCAACACCGTGGCTCTTCTCTCTTCTTGAACGCAAAGAACAGCAAAAAAAACAGGGAAGAGGAATTGGAATCACGCTCTGGAATTCAAAAGGAAGAAGAATGGAGAAAAGGAAGAGATTCAGCGCGTTACCTATGAAGTTGGAGAAGAAGAAATCCTTGTTTTCCCCCTCCTAGCTCGCGACGCCGTTCCTCACGCTCTCCCTCTCTGTTTCGTTCGCTGCTTCTCTGATGAGTGAATGAGATCCATTCGTAGGGTTTTGGGGTTATTAGGGATGGGCCTGGGTCACTTATTGGCTTGGGCCCTAATTGCACCCCTTAGTTACTTAGCTAGACCCCCTCTGCAATAAAATTAATTCCAACATTATTACTCAATTTAAATAAATACTGTAATCCCTCAAATAACTCAATTAAATAAATAATTAAATTATTTTAGGGCGTTACAACCTCCATAGACTTTTCAATGAAGTCAGAGCAGATAGACATCATACATCTTTAAAAAGTTGCAGGAGCATTACACAGTCCAAATGGCATTCTTCTAAAAGCAAATGTGTCATAAGGACATGTGAATGTAGTCTTTTGTTGATCCTCAGGAACTATTTCTATTTGATTGTAACCAGAATAGACATCTAGAAAGCAATAATATTCCTTACCTGCAAGCCTATCCAGCATTTGATCAATGAAAGGGAGGGGGAAATGATCCTTCTTTGTAGACTTATTCAACTTTCTGTAGTCCATGCAAATCCTCCACCCAGTCACTGTCCTTGTTGGAATCAACTCATTCTTGTCATTGGTGATCACTGTTACCCCACCTTTCTTTGGGACACACTGCACAGGGCTCACCCATGCACTGTCAGAGATAGGATAAACAATGTCTGCATCAAGCCACTTGAGAATTTCTTTCTTCACCACCTCTTTCATTATAAGATTAAGTCTCCTTTGCCCCTCAATACTGTGTTTGGAGTTATCCTCCAAAACAATTCTGTGCATGCAAATAATTGGACTAATCCCATGAATATCAGCTCTGAACACTCAATTTTTTTCGGTGTTTTTCACTTTTTTTCAAAAAAATTACAAAAATAGTCACTTTTGGCGTATTTTCGGGTTTTAGTTTTTAGCTACTATGCGAAGGTAATTTCTCTCTCCTCAGACTTCTCTTTGACGATCCGAACGGCAAAAGTGAAGACATATGTGCCATGAACCTGCTGTCAAAAAATGAAGACGATCCAACGGTTAACAAATCTGGAATCGCACTTTTACGGTGAGAGGTTTGAGAAACAATGGCCCAAAACTGCAGCTATTGCGAAAGTAATTTCTCTCTCCTCAGATCTCGTTTCGACGATCCGAACAGTGGAAGTGAAGATATATGTCTCAAGAACCTACTGTCCAAAAATAAAGACGATCCAATGGTTAACGAATCCAAAATCGCATTTTTATGATGATAGGTTTGAGAAAAACGGGAATTGTGTTCTCTAAGTGGGAATTGTTTTGTCTATCTTATGTTAGTCCAACATCGCTTGCAAGAAACAACAACCGTATAGCAATTGACTATAAAAGAGGTTGAGAGGTGAAGGTTTGGTGGGAGATCATTGGCGGGTTAAGTGATATTTTGGGTCAAGCCTTTGCGGCCCATTTCACTAAAATCCTATCTTTGATCATTTAGTACATTTTGAGTCGGTTTTCCGGTTCTCAAAGCGATTTTTGCAGTTTTGGGTCAAAATGGACCAGACGGGAGCCCGATTCACGATTGACCTGGTCAGACTGCTTGGTCCGGTTCGACATTCATCGTGTTAAGGTTTGGTCTTGTATTTATTTATTTTTATTATTATCTTTTTTTTGTTTATGTACATATTTGTTTATTTTTGTCATTTATTTATTGTTTATTTATTTATTGTTGTGTATATTTATTTATGTATATGGTTTTCTATTTATTTATTTATTAGTTTTATTATTTTTTTAATACACAATTTTTTTTCTTTCTTAAAAAAAATGGGTTTGGTCGAGATATACATCTTATCAAACCCGCAACACCGGTTTAAGAGACCCGAGTTGTACAACTTGGTCCTAAACCCTCCAAAAAAGTAAAATTTAATCAACAGATTAACCTTTTTCTCTCAAACTTATTTCCTTAATCTAATCAATTCTTTTTTTCCTCTAACCACTATTTTCAATAAAAATAATAAAAATGGGTTTGATCGAGATGTACATCTTATCAATCCCACAACACCGGTTTAAGAGACTCGAGTTGTACAACTTAGATCTTAAACCCTTCAAAATTAAAATCAACCAAACAACAAATTTTCAGAAAGAACTACGTGACTTTGAGTCTCTCATTGCAACGGAGAGTACGTAGGAGCAGGTTTCCCTGTCAAGTCAAAATTAAATTTTCTTAAATTAGTCCTTTATAAATAATTAATTTTCTACTAAATTTTTTTAAGTATTATTTCTGCGGTAAAATAAATTTGTAATTTATTTGCACAATCAAATTTATGGTAACGGTCCTAGGACAGATGTACTAGGGGTGCAGTGGAATTAGGTTTCCACCCTTCCCTGTGCATAACCGACTCCCGAATCCAACCTAGTTTTCGCAGACCAAATGACTTTCAATTAGGTTTTTCTCAATTTTCCTATTTTAAATAAATTGGGTGGCGACTGCTCAAATAATTTATTTTTGAGCCGTCAACGTCGGGATCACGATCACGACATCAGCCATTTGCCACCCAATAGCCCTCTTATGTCTTTTTAGGGTCGCAATGAGCTCATCCTCTTGATCTTTGGTGAGACCAGAAGAAATGATCACAGGAAGAGACTCATTCTCCCCCCAATAAACATATTTCAGGTGCTTGGGTAACTCCTTGAGTTCTAGAGTAGGTGGTTGCATTATGGAAGGAACACTTTTCTTGAGGTTTGAGTTTTCTTGTTCAAGTGACTCATATCTTCTAGCCCAAACCTCTTTCACTGTCATTTCATCTTCTTGGATTGCTCCTTCTTCAATAAACTCATGCTCCTCATTGTTTTCTAAAACCTTTCCCAAGTGGTCATTGGATTTATGGAAATGTTTTTGAACCACTTGGTCAGGAGAAACAACAAAAGAACATTCTTCAGTATTGAGTTCAGGGAGCTTCAAAGCATTTAGAACATTGAACTTGACTTCTTGGTCATTAACCCTCATTGTTAGCTCTCCCTTTTGAACATCAATAAGTGTCTTTCCTGTAGCCAGAAATGGTCTCCCTAAGATGATAGGTACCTCCTTATCTGCATTAAAATCCAAAATAACAAAATGCACAAGAAAAACGAATTTGTCAACTTTTATTAAAACATTTTCTAATATCCCCTCAGGATAGGCAAAGAGTCCTATCAACAAGCTGAAGGGTTACAGAAGTAGGTCTGGCTGTCCCTATACCCAATTGTGTGTAAATGGACTTAGGCATCAGGTTGATACTTGCTCCTAAATCACATAAAGCAAGACCTGAATAAAAATCTCCAATGGAGCAGGGTATAGTGAAGCTACCAGGGTCCTTTAGTTTTCTTGGAAGTTTATTTTGCATCAACATGCTACACTCTCCAGTCATTGCAACAGTTTCAAAATCTCCAAGCCTTCTTCTCTTTGTGAGGACATCCTTCATGAACTTGGCATAGTTAGGCATTTGCTGTAATGCCTCCACCAAGGTAACATTGATGTGCAATTGCTTCAGAACTTCTAGGAACTTGTTGAACTGCTTGTCCTCATGTGCCTTCTTTAGTCTTTGAGGGTAAGGTGGAGCAGGATATTCAGGCACAAGTTTAGGTTCAGGTGCTTTATCCAACGTTACGACGTCAGACATTATAACGTCAGAAGAATTTGTTTTTTTTGAAACACGACCTGCAACTTTGGGTGCAACATTTACATCCTTACCACTTCTCAGAGTTATTGCCTTCACATGTTCTTTGCCTGGTGCCTGATATGTTGAGGGTTCGGTAGTGGAAGGAAGTCCACCACTAGGCCTTTGTGTGAGAGCAGATGCTATTTGCCCAACTTGATTTTCTAGGGTCTTTATAGATGCTTCATGGGTCTGCATAGTGGTTTTGCAATCACTGATAAAAGACCTCGAAGAAAGATTCCATGGAGTTGTCCATCGGTTGGGCTTGTTGCCTTTGATTCTCGCTGGTGCTGGAAGCTTCGGTGGAATAGCTGGAGCATTGGAACTTGTGGTGGCAGCATTACTTCCTCCCCATCTGAAATTGGGATGGTTCTTCCAACCAGAGTTGTAAGTATTAGAATAAGGGTTGTTTCCCTTGTTGTATCCCACATAATTCACGATCACGGGGTTTGTTGTGCATTCTTCATACAAATGGCCTCCCCACAATAACACAACTAGTTTACCCGGGAGGGGCTTGTTCAATAGCAAAGAACAATTGATTCCTTTGGCGCTTATAGCATCGGGCGCTATAGCGTTAGCGATACTCCAATCCCTTGATCATGTTTGTGAGAGTAGCCACTTGAGCTGAAAAAGCAGAAACTTCACTCACTTCATGAACTCCAGCTACCCTTTTTGCAGGATTTAACCTTTCAGTGGGCCATGAAGAGCTATTGATAGCAATACATTCTATGAGCTCACAAGCTTCATTGTAGGATGAGTTTAGGATCACACCTCCAGATGAGGCATCCAACATTGACCTTGTTTGTGCCTCCAACCCATTGTAGAAGGTTTCCATTTGAATCACTATTGGAATCCCATGGTGTGGACATTTCCTCAGTAACTCCTTCCATCTTTCCCATGCTTCATGCAATGTTTCACCATCTCTTTGTTTGAAGGATGTAATATCATTCCTCATCCTGGCGTTCTTGTTTGGTGGAAAGTATTTTTCTAAAAACTTTTTTGTCATTTCCTCCCAAGTAGTGATTGAATTAGATTCCAAAGAATTTAACCAAGACTTGACTCTATCCTTTAGAGAGTAAGGGAAAAGTTTTAGCCTAAAGGCATCTTCACTAACGCCAGGTATGATGAAGTTACTACAAACTTCCAAAAAGTTTCTCAAATGGGCAAAGGGATCCTCTTGAGTAGACCCTTCAAATTGTCCATTAGTTTGGAGCATTTGGAACATCATAGGCTTGAACTCAAAATGAGCGGCAGTTACAGTAGGCCTTGTGATGCTTGTTTCCATGGAAGCTAGGTCAAAAACAGCATAATCCCTCATTGGTCTGTCTTCGTCAATCACCATTTGGTTAGGCCTTGGTTTATGAATCTGTCTCTGTACCAATATTCTTCATCTGGTTCAGTGTAGGTAAAAGGACCTTGTCTTCCACCTCTTTGACATCTTCCTCCACGTGGAGTTTTCTCTCCTACTTGAGAAGGATTTCTTCCACCAGTAGTACATCTACCAGTGTTTGCAGTAAATGCAGTGTTATGCTCAGACATGGTTGGTTTGAGTTGTTGTAGCATTTGTTGTTGTACCTTTTGAATCTTCTCTCGGGTACTGGATCAAACTCAAAATCAGGTGGCTCTGTCCTGGGCATACGCTATAACGTTTCCTGTTATAACACCAGAAACAAATACCAGAGTAAAATCTTCACTAGGAGTGCAAGAATTTTTTAAACAATAAAAATTAAATGCAATCCCCGGCAACGGCGCCAAAAACTTGTTGTGCGAAAAGTAGTTGTGCAAATATACACAATCGCAACAAGTAATATAGTGATAAAAGTAGAGATCGTCTCCACAGGGATTGATGTTAATTTTAAAGTTTAACTTACACTAACTTTAGTGAAACAAGTGGCAAATGTATATAGTCACAAGTAACAGTAGAAAAGAGTGGTTGAATCGAACAGCTAAAAGAGTAGTTCAAATATAAGAGAAGTAAGTTGGACTGCTCGTTGCTAAGTAAATCCCCAAAAGAAATGTGTTATAACGTCACACACTATAGCGTCAAGCGCTGTAGCATATCATATTGTGCCTTTCAGTCACTAACGTCAGGGTTTTGTTACAAGACTCCTATGTGTAGGTTCTAAATAAGTCCACCCATGTATAATAAAGAACCCACAGTTTTTGCCCTATGAACTATTGTCTTTCTATGTCTAGAAGGAGCAAACGTTGTTTAAATGTCTTTAAACAACTTTTCATTCATATCAATCTTTGAGTTCTATCCGTGGACCATGTCTGTACCCATGAATGTACTCATTTTAAGTGGCCAACCCTAAAACAAGTTAAAAGAATTAAAATGCAAAGATTGAAACGCAAAGTGTGAAATATTATAAACGCAATACTAAAGGTTCATTATAAGCTTAAAGCAATCCAACTACAAGTGTTTAGCTCATGTTGAGCATCATCAACAAAATACAAGTTAAATAACTCATATTACCGTAAACAAAAGAAAGAGAAACCGTTGCAAAAGATACAAACCAAAGGTTCCAACTCTTGAACAGAGGTGACGCTATAACGTTAACTTTACACCGAGGAAAATGGTAAACAATAACATAAAAATAAAAGCTTGAAAGTGTTTCAATGGAGGAGAAGTGTGTCAATCTTTTTCTTCCAAAAACTCTCTCTCACTCGAAGGTAGGAGTGTAGTGGTGAAGTAGAAGATCTCTTGTGTGTATCCCCAAAAAAGTACAAAAAGGTGATGGGCACTTCTCACCAACTAAAGATATTCTCCCACTCAAGCAATGACAAGTGTCCCTCGCTAGCCACTAAGAAGACGAGGCTGTCAGGGTGCACAACTACCTACTAGATTTGGTTCAAAGTGATTGGTGCCAAAAATGATCTTTTATCTTTGATACTTAGCCGGCCCTGCCTTTCACTGCTATAACGTTTGACGCTATAGCGCTTGATGCTGCAACGCTAACAAACACATTAAATTGTTCACAGGTGCACCAGATGTGCCAAATTACAGAAAAAATAGAATTTATCCCTTCTTTATCTAAAACTAACATAATATAGTAAATAAGACATTAATGTTACTTGAGAACTTACTTTAATTTAAGGAATAAATGCATAAATAACTCATATAAATATGAGTTATCAGCCACACAACTTTCTTCTGCATTGTGAAAACATTTACAAGAAACACGCCTGGACTTATATTCTCATAATGCCACGTTATTTACCCTATAGTGTGCTCGGATGCAAACATTCTCTACAACCTTGGGTTATTGGCTAGTAGAACATAGACTTCATCAGAATTGGTTTATTCTTACTAGTCCCCTTTTTGTGAGCACGACACCTCGACGCTTTTCAAAATTTGTATTCAAGTAGCGCACCATCATTTTTTCCCAAACTCATTATCATAATGCAACATGCGACCTTTCGCTCAAAAAGTCAATCCTTTTAGCTTCCAATCCCAACTTGGAAATTAACTTCTTAACCTCATAAAAACTCTTTGGCAAATTTTCATTCATAGGTTTGACGTCTGACATCATATCACATACCAAGTCTACTCTCACCTCAAAAGTATTACTCAACAATTTGAGAGCTAAAAGCTTCACACAAATCGATATCTTTGAGTTTGATGACCATTCACACAATGGCTTGCTTGCATCTAACAATGGATTATAAATTTATATGCTTTCTCAATCAAAAGCTCATCCCTGTTATCGGTTGTTGTTCCTCAAATGACACATTCACCCCAAAAAATGTATATGTCAATTTGTTGATCACTATATCCTATATCTGTAGAATTGCTTGAAGCACCCCTGCAATTTTTGCCAACCATTTGGACAACATTAAACCTTGTTTCACCATTACTCGTTCAAATCCAGTAATTAGGCCTAAACCCAAGTCTCTGCAAGTCATCAATGACCTCAATTGGACTCTTAATCCTTTTACATTCGCATTTGGCGCTCGAACATCGAATCCCGCCTTTAACTCTAAATTGATCTAGTCCTATTGTATAAAGAACAAACACCCACACAAACTAATTTGCGAGGATTTTTAAAAGCGCTGAAATTTCAAGTGCCACATTGCGGGGTTTTACAAAACGTTGGTCTCTAAAAATCCTCATGATATCAATCTCAAAAAGATAATATAAAGAACAATTACAAGTTCGATTTCAACACAATACAAATTTACAATTTTCAAATCAAACCTATACGACTTACAGGTTACAAGTTTAGGACAATCAAAGTAAATTAAGTACTCAAGACTTATTACTATAGGACAATCAAAGTAAATTAAGTAGATACTAGAGTGAACACAATGGATTTTTTTCTTCTTTCAAATAGTAACTATATATGGGAGAGATCCCAACCATCTAATTTGATTAATAGTTCATATCAGTTTTTACTATGTAAAATCCGAACCATGCAATATTAATCTGTGGTTAACAACTCGACTGTATTAGAAAAATCTATTTTATTGACCAAAATTAACGACGGAAAAATTAACATACGTCACAAAATTTAGTGAGCGACTCTGTCAAAATTTTCCGTCACCAATTTCATTCTTTTAGTAGTGTCCACGATTGTGCGAATGTTAGATACTCCGACCCATAGGAAATCCAGATCCTTAAGCTGACCCACATGGAATCAACAATCTCATGGCCTGAATTGGGATTCCTAAACTATACATACAAACCTTGCACTTTTGGAACGCATGTGGCCCTTATTTCAGTGACAGATATATATCAGCATGAAAAGCTCTTCAAGCAGTGATTATGTATATAGAAGAAGATATATGACATAGTGGTAGGGTTTTGGAGACACAAATAGATGCAACCACTGACTGTCACGCAACAGTATTGCACATGCTTAAATTATTAATAGGAAAAGCGAACAGCACTTTTGGATGAGATAGTAGAAGTCTCTTTTAACTTAACTAAAGTCATGGGTTTGAATCTAGTTTGGCGACGCAGCGGATGTTAAATCTCTTGAGAGAAAGAGTTTTGTCGCTTATTATTGTCTTACTCGCCGCCGATAGATTAGTACTGCGATTTATGCATAATGAATACTCGATTTGTAACCAAAAAATTACTAATAGAAATATGATATTTAATTGTGTTGGGTTGAATTTAGAAAATGCATCATCATTAAAATTTTGACTACTAGCTAGAATAACTCGATTTTATGACTTTATGAAATTATGAATTAATGATTTTTGGTTTTATTCTCTTTTTTGAAATGAGGATACGAGATATTATACGTTTCAAAAATTTCTTGTTATATATGAATTAAAACAGACAATTGCATTTTATATTATTATTTTCGGAAAAAGAAGCGGAGCGTGTTGGGCGAGTTTTGCATCCCCATCCCCACCCCTATCTCTTGTGAGGTTGAGTTTTGTCTATCTCATACACATTCAAATAGGGTCGAATTTCTTTGGTGTCTCTGATTGTTCTAGTATTTACTGAAATTGTTAGTGTGTGTGTATATATATATCACTACTAGAATTTCCAGAATCTCCTACATATTTTCTACAAATAATTTCTAATTTTTCTCATGGAATTTTGTGCGGGTTCTATTTCGCTTTTAATACGTTTGGGCATAATTGTTTCCTGTGGATTTTTCAGAAAATTTCATAGGAAATTCCACGAGAAGGTGGTTTTTCGCAAACTTTTATGAGGCAATCATAGGAAATACATGCGGAAAATTTCTGTAGGAAATCTACTTAAGTAATACAAATATATATATATATATATATATATATATATATATATATATATATATATATATATATATATATATATATATATATATATATATATATATATATATATATAATTAGTAGAATATAAATAGAATTCTAATTATTATAAAATTTGGAAATAAAGTAAACAGTATTAAAATAAATTGACCTATATATCGAAAAGCAATCAAAATTAAAAATAAACAAAATGTAAGAAACAAAATAAATGAGTATATTTGTCAAAATAAATAAATAAATGAGTACATATCCATAAAATAAAACAAAAATTAAAAATTTGACTAAATTACACTAGATGACCTTTAAGTTATTTAATTGTAATAAGTTGGTCCTTTAAGGTTTTTTCGCACCACTTAGGTTCTTTAAGTTATTCAATTGTAACAAGAATTTAAAATTTTTTTCATATCCCTTAGGTCATTTGAGTATTTAATTGTAACAAATTGGTCCTTTAAGTTATTTAATAGTAACTTTTAATTCCCGAATAACTTACATTTTTCAGCCTCATATCGCTACATTAACTAAATAACTTAGAGGACCTATAAGTGGTGCGAAAAAACTTAAAGAACTAACTTGTTAGAATTATATAACTTAAAAGACCTAAGTGGTACCAAAAAGCTTAAAGAACCAACTTGTTACAATTGAATAACTTAAAGGACCTCTGGTGTAGTTTAGCTTAAAAATTAATATTTAATCGAACAAGTTCAGGCCGCGACAGATGGGTATCGACATCCCAAACTCGTTCTGCCACCAATCAAAGTAGGTTTTCTAAAGTCAAAATTGGCTCAAGGTCAAATGGCTAGCTGCAGGTTTGGGTTTTGTTGTTATGCCTAGGTAATCTACATGACTACATTAGTGATTTATTTTGAGAACTTTTTTATGCATGGCAAACATAAGATTATATATAAGCCGAGTACAATGGGTACTCAACCCATATACATGAGATAATCCACCTCAAAGTGGAGGAAAAGAAAATATACCTTCGGGATAGATAACAAATAGGATCTACAAACCACTCATAAAACAAACAGGAAGGAAAATTACCTCTCGCCTGAAATCATCGCCATGATAGAGATAAAATCTGAGCAAATCATCTCTCAAAATCCCGGACACCTTCAATGAAAATACGGTTGTTTCTCAAATCTCAAATGACTCGGAGAACTAGTTAGATGAGCTTCAAACCATGTATGCATCTCGTAGAACCACCCACATGAATGAACTTGAGAAATAGAGACGATATATCCTACTACAAGACAAACTCAAAACCCAGCCAGCGGATAGTAACATGTCAGATGGCAGAAGCAAAACTACACTTGCAAAAGAGATGAAGGGAGGACTCGTGAGCAGTTTGGCAAAGCTCATTTATTTTGAGAATTACTTCCTCCATCCCCTTCTCTTTGATGTTTTGGACAAAAGAAAAATGTATCCCCTTTTTACTATCATTTTACAATAATGAAGCTTTAGAGCATCCACAATGCAGAAACTCATATTTGAGTACTTAAATGGATTTCACGAGTACACACAACTTATTTATAATTTATTAATATTAGTACTTACTATGAACTCAATCTCTTCGATTCAGCACGTGCCCCAACAAAATTTACCACGCATGGGGCTCACTAAAACAGACTTAAAACAACTTAGATGTATATTTTATTATTTTTTTCGCAAAAACTATTGTTGCGAGACCCACACGTTAGAGGAGAGAGATGACACCTATTCAAGACTCTCTTCCAAATAGGTACCCTATTTATATTCTCCTCAATAGGGATACTAATGAGTTCAATTCTTAATAAGTTAAGAAATCCCATGGAGGCATGCTCTTAATTTGTTTTTTTTCCTATTGTACCCTTCAATAAGTAAGGTAGTTTTTTTTTACTATCTAAACTCTCATTTTTCTGCACACTTCACCTAATACGTGTTACATGATAGGCAGTGTTGGCTCTGAGCATGGGCGGCAGGGGCAGTCGCCCAGGCCCCAACTTTTTCGAGGGCGACCAAGATTTGTTGTACTTAGTATAGTATATACATATTTTTGGATACATCTTTTATGTTATTGCAATTTTATACGCACACAAGTTTAGATCATTTCCTAATAATGACATCAAATTATATTGCAAACATTTTTAAACTTACTTAAACACGACGGTTCTTATGATCTTGATGATAGAATTCTATATGAAGAATTAGAAGTCATTATAGAGAGAGAGACGCTAATTGCCGAATCAAAATTAGGTTATATATTAAATGTTTTCATAATGCATGTTGACATATAGAATAGTATTAACTATGTCACAAAATATATTAAATTGTCTCACTTTGACTTCTATAGAAATTAATTTTTTTAACGAACCTTCATTGTGAACAAATCATTAATGATTTTAACAAAAATAAAAGAGAATGATATTTAAATAGCTAACAGTGCACCATTTTTTTGATTCGCCCAGGACCCCCAAAACCTCAAGACCGGCACTGATGATAAGGAGCGCTTTGAAACACTAAGTAAAATCTGCATGTATTAAGTAAACTAAGTGCAGTAACATCATTAGGGAAAAGGAGACAACCACATCTAATTCATAATGATTTGCCGTAGTATCTAGTATCCAAGATTTAGAAAAGCAAAATTGTTCAAGGAGGTTCTATGAATCTTATCATGAAACTAATCGTGCATATGATCTTTCCCTTGTTCCTTTAGTGGGCACTTTCCGGCAAGTAACCAAAAGGATATGTTGGCAATGGAAAGCGACAAACAAAAGAAGCTTATAGAAGCTTATCGAAAGAATATAAGGAGGAAAACTAACATTTCCCCGACTCTTCGCTCTAACAATTAACGATTAACATTGCCTATGAAAAATGTGCACCGATAAAGAACTATTGTGCATTTTACAACACAAAAACAAACGGTTGAAAAAACTATATCTCGCCTTGTGAGTTCAAGTGTTGGAAATTTTCTAATTTATTTCATTTTATCTAGCATTTCTTCCTTAGGCAATGAAGTGAAGGAAGTGAATAAAGTGGAATGTTCTCAAGGAGTGACTGCCTTTTGTTTCGGACTGGTCCAAGAGGCCCAATCCGCTTGCAGACCGGCCCATTTTAGCGTTGAATTCGGCACAACAATGCGCAGGAGCATGGGGTCAAGATCTACATACAGTCCAAATTGCGACGCTGCGATCCAACGCACTGGGATTGGCCAAGACTCGCGGAGCCACCCTATCCGTGTCTATAAATATAGCACCAGCCCCACATCTCAAGTACGTTTTACTCATTTGTACTTCTCACTAATTTTTGATTACTCGACTTTGGCATTCGAGTCTCTCCAGTACCAACCCCCCCGATCGAGTTCAACCTCGGACGAAGACGCCGCTGACCTCAGAAGAAACCGATCTTGAGAAAGAGGTAAACAAGCTTATAGAATCAATTTGCAATAATAAAATCTCAAGTAGGTAGCTTTCGGTTGATGGTAAGAGATATCGAAGGAGTATAAGGAAGGAAACTAACATTAATTTCCCTCACCCCTCTAAGAATTAACAACTAACATTTTAATTTTTAATAATGACAAACAACTAATACTATTAGAGCATAGTTTTATTAGCTTTATTATTCAGTTTCTTTTTTGTTTTTATTAGCGACCTCTGATTTAGCAATCGATTTTTTATCGTCACAAACAAAGTCGTTTTAAATGATTTGGAAACTCTGTTCAAATCTTAAAAATTGGGTCCTTAATTATACTTTTATCAAATAAATCACCAAAAATTTGGCTCCTAATTATACTTAATCTCAAATAAATCGCCAAAAATTTAAAATACTTCATTTAAATGGTAAATAACATCTCAATATAACTACAAACTGATTATACTTTTATCAAATGAATATACTAATTTTTTTGAAACCATAAATATGTCGTAATGACTGATTTTTCCGATATAGTGACCAATAATCGGTTGCTATTTACCTTTCTTTAGTAGTGATGTGAGATTGATACTAGGTGAATTTCCTCCCAAGTAGCGGAAGGTCATTTACTCGCTAAGTCCTTTAAAAAGATATTAAGGCTCTAATTTGTACTTGACTACTTTTCTCCACCATTCCACCCCCTATTTCAAATTGATTAAGAACCCAATTAAAATCATCTAAGAAGCATCAAATATAGGGTGGAGTCCTTAAGACATAAAAATGTACCCACACAATCTCCTAGCCTTGCGTATTGCTTGTGCTAGGTTCTATTACTAAAACCTTTTTCGTATTCATACTTTTTCGTTTAAAAAAAGTTGATGTCATGTGTTATATAACCCAACAAAGAGAGCAATCATGACTGAATTTGGTCGAATTTAATCCCTTTATTTTTGGCTTTTATCCAATATATATTAATCCATCATCTCCTTTACCTAGTGCTTGGTTCAAACTAGAGGAAATGGTCCATGATCATTTGTTGAAGAGCAAGGAAATTTTCAAAAGTAGAATTTTAGCAGCTTTATTTTTTGGTGTGGTCCTTCAAAGATCCTAGTGAATATATAATCCCATATCTGAGATCTCGCATGAAACATGCAACATATTAAATAGGCTTTTGGTATTATGTACTTTTATAACAGCTGCTTTTGAACATGATATATCGATCCTTCATAAAAAAATGCATACTGGATATGGAGAGAAAAGTTGTTTGGATCTTAACCAAAGAGCGTTATAATACCTTAATCTCTTTTTCAAATATAAAAATAAAAATTATTGTTCTATCAAAATTAGTGTTATCATAATTTGTGTCCGAGCTAACGGGTTGAGCTGGGTTTTACACACTCTATGAGTCACTAGAGTTTGGCGTCTACTATTTCTATCCAATATCTTAAAAACCTCAAAGTAGTTTCTAGTAGTTTATGTTTTGTGTTTGCGTATATGAAATTTATGATAAATGTAATGGATTTTTTTCACGCACCCCTTACTACTCGCAAAACACCTCATCAAAGATGTGAAAAGACAAAAAATACCTTTAAAATATAAAAACTTTCCAGCGCGTCGTTTTCTTTTTTGGATTTCAATAAGTATGGTACTATAGTACCATGTCGGGCTCACTACCTTGGTATTGGGACTTATAATTGGTTGCAAAATCCGAGTACGGTACCAAGGCACTGAACTAGTTCAGTACCAAGATATTGTGTCTATTAGTTCTAAAACAACATAGACACGATACCTTTTGGACCGTACAGGATCAGTACTTTGGTGTTGTACTTGTATTTTGTGAAAGAGGTGGTGGTTGTGAGAGGAAGGCCGTGGTGGTGGTGATGGTAGTGAGAGGGAGAAGGTGGTGATGGTGGTGGTGGTGGTGGTGGTGGTGGTAGTGGTGAGAGGGAGAAGGTAGTGGTGGTGGTGGTGAGAGGGAGAAGGTGGTGGTGGTGTCAGGGAGAACGAGGTGGTGGTGGTGGTAGTGGTGAGAGGGAGAAGGTTGTCGTGGTGGTGGTGAGAGGGAGAAGGTAGTGGTGGTGGTGGTGGTGAGAGGGAGAAGGTGGTGGTGGTGGTGGTGGTAGTGGTGAGAGGGAGAAGGAGATGGTGGTGGTGAGTGGGAGGTGGTAGTGGTGGTGGCGATGAGAGGGAAAAGGTAGTGGTGGTGGTGGTGGTGGAGGTGGTGGTAGTGAGAGGGAGAAGGAGATGGTGCTGGTGAGTGGGAGGAGGAGGTGGTGGTGGTGAGAGGGAGAAGGTAGTGGTGGTGAGGAGGAGTGAGAAGGTGAAAGAGGGAAGAGATTGTGGGAGTGATAGGGGTAGGGGTAGTTTTGGGTTTTTGAAATATTAGAGGGTGTAAGTGAGTATGAGTAATGAGTGGATGTGTGAAAAAAGCATGTTTTATGGATTTCAACGAGTACAATACTATAATACCGTACCAGGTTCGGTACCTTTTATTGTGACTTTTTTATGCACGCTAACAAGTTTGGTATCAAGGTACCGAACCAGTTTGTTACAATATAATATATTATGTTTGTTACTTCTGAAACAACACTAACACAACATCTTAGTACCGCACTTGTATTTTTTTAAAAGAGGTCGTGGTGGTAGTGGTGGTGGTGGTGAGAGGGAGAAAAAGATGGTGGTGGTGGTGTTGAGTTGAAGGTGGTGGTGGTGAGAGGAAGTGAGAAGGTGAAAGAGGGGGAGAAGTGTGGGAGTGATAGTAGTAGGGGTAGTTTTGGGTTTTGAAAATTTAGTGGGTGTTTATGAGTATGAGAGGATGTGTGAAAAAAATCTTTTTTTGCTACTGCAAACAACAAATGGATGTTTTTTTTAACCCCAACTATGATACCTTATACCCCCACATCCATGGTGAAACACCAAAAATACCCTCCAAACTCAGTGGAAAAAATACAAGATATCATAAATCTGTTTTTGCATTTTTTGCAAAAGCAGATTTATCATTTTAATAGATAAATCCGCTTTTGTATTTTTAAAATCGAATTATCTATTAAAATGATAAATCATTTAAGTATTAAAAATAAAATTTATTTCATTTAAATTTTTAGAAAAAGGTTATAAAAACATCACTAACAATCTTTTGAACAATCAAAACTAATATAGAAATTATAAAAACACCACTAAAAATCTAATAAAATAAAAAGGAGGTTATGCACAAATTTTTTAGATTTTTTGGAGATTATGAAAAAAAATAATAATAATAAACAATAGATAAATCCATATTTAATAGATAAATCCAAATGATCATCGATATCCATATCTATTTTATTTTTTTAAAAAAAATTAATTATAATTTTTAAACATATTTATCTATTTTATTTTGAAAAAGCAGGATTTATCTATTTAATAGATAAATCCATTTTACAATTTTACCCCTCAAATTTGTCCAAAACGGATTCACCTAACAAATAGATAAATCATAAAACCAGCTGCACCAGGGCAACACCTAACACCCAACTATCTGAACTAACTTAAACTAGAGTACTAGAGCAAATCAAAGTACAAATTGAGCTCCCTAACACTCAATATTAACAAAATTGTCAAAGTCGTTGAAGTCAGAGAAGAATGTGAGAAATGGTAAACTTTCCATTATTTCAGAATGAACTTTACGCTGTACAGTTACAAAAGATATATCCAGAGAACTAACTATCTAACTAATTGTAACTATAATATAAATAGTCTAAGCTAACTATAGTTAATGTATAGTAACATATTTACACCAACTAACATCCCCTCTCAAGTTGGGCTATGCAAATTACAAAGACCCAACTCGGGAATGAATGAATGGATGAAAAGAAGTCACTACTAGAATTCGTGAATACTCCGCGCCCATTTTCGGCGGATTTGGTTCACCGGTTAATTACCGGCGGATTACAAGCGGTTACCGGCGGCTTTGGTCTGCCGGTTTTTTACCGGCGAAATTCGTGTGATTTTCGGCGGAAACATTTTTAGCCGGTATAATACTGGCGGATTTCGTTTAATTTCCGGCGGATTTTATTTAGCCGGTATATTACCGGTGGTTTTTTAGTGTATTTTCGGCGGAATACTCTACAGAAATGTTTTATAAAATAATTTAAAAATAAATCCGCCGGAACCCGAATTAGCAAATAAGCGAAATCACGGTAATATCCCCGAACGCGAAAAAAATGGATCTCGCCAGGTATTTACGAATAAGCAGTCGGTAAGCATCAAAAGCCGCCAGTAAGCAATCCGCCGGTAAGCATCAAAAACCGCCGGTAACCGTAAAACCGCCGATAAGCATCAAAAGTCGCCAGTAAGCATCAAAAACCGCATCCGATAAGCATCAAAACCGCCAGAAACATCAAATGCCGCGAAAACCGTAAAGAATCCGCCACGCGCTTAAAATCCGCCCGATGCAGCGACGCGCTTCTTTGATAGTTCAACGGACACATTTAAAGATCCGCCAGAAACCAATAATAATCCGCCAGTATGCATTTAATACCCAACGGCACTTTTTTTCTTCCTCTTTAAATCCGATTCTTCTCCATTTCTTCTTCATTCCATTCGATTTCTTCTTCACTTCACACATTTTTCTCTTCTTCTCATCAAATTTTATCTTATTCTTCTCTTTATATCTGATTTCACCTTCAACCCATTTCATATTCAACTCTTCCACATTTCTTCACACATTTCTCTCTTCTACTCTTCAAATTCTCTCTTATTTCTCTACATAATCTCTGTTACTTTGCGTACCAAATGTTTCAACATTTATTCCTCATTCTTTGCTATTATTGATGGTTCAAACATGTAAGAACCATTGAATTGTTTCACCATCTGATTTGTGACCTAATTCTCTTGTTAATTGAAATATTCTAGCTGCACAGCGTAAAGTTCTTACACAAGCTGATAAATTATTATGATAAATTATTATTTAAAATTTAATTCGTGGTAAAAAATTATAATTAAAATTACTATTACTACAATTAATAATATTTAGTCAAAATGATATGTTCAAAATTGTTATTTAATTTTTTTTAAAAAACTTTACCGGCGGTATTTTTGAAATTACCGGCGGATTTTTTTAAATTACCGGCGGCTTTTTTACATTACCGGCAGCTTTTATTTTTTTTTTAAAAAAAATGTTTTTCCGGCGGCTTTATTTGTGTTTACTGGCGGATTTTCCGCCGATAATTACCGGCGGCTTTTTCCGTCGGAAAATCCGCCGGAAATTACAGGTGGATTTTTTTGCCGGTAACCATTACCTAGGACGGTTTAACCGGCGGACGACCGGCGGAAAAAATCCGCCGGTAATGACCAATTTCCGGCGGTTTTTTGTCATTACCGGCGGATTTTTTCCGCCGGTAATCCCCGAATTTCTTGTAGTGAGTAGAGTGCAATGTTTTTGTAAATACATCCGTTAGTTGTGTTTTTGAAGTAACTGGAAGATGTATAATTTTGTTCTGAATCTTTTCACGAACTACGTCGCAATCAATTTCAATGTGTTTGGCCCGTTAGTGAAATGTAGGATTGTGTGCTAGGTAAATGGCTGATTTATTGTCACAATAAACAGTTGATGCACCTGTTTGAGCCAAATGAAGATCTGCAAGTAAGTAATGCAGCCATTGTACGTCATGAACCAAACTAGCTAGTGCCATGTATTCTGCCTCCGAAGAATATCTAGGCATTGTATTTTGTTTCTTGGACTTCCAAGATATGAGAGCAGAGCCAAGGAACACATAATACCCAGTTATTGAACATCTCATATCAACACAACAAGCCCAATCTGAAACTGCAAATCCTGACAGATTCAGTTGGTTATGAGAAAGAAAATATAAACCTTGGGCAGGTGCTGTTTTATGGTACCTCAGCACCCGAACAACAGCTTGAAAATGAACATTTGAAGGTTTAGCAACCAATTGGCTGAGTTGTTGTACTGAAAAGACAATATAACGCCTTATATTGGTGAGGTAAATCAGTCACCAATTAATCTTCTGTATTCAAACTGATCAGGATAAGTACCCCTGACAGAAGGGTCTGCTGGTATAGGAGAGGGTTTTGGAGTGAGGACACCACTATCCTCAAGTACCTCTGAGGTGTATTTGCGTTGGTTCAACACAATACCCTTCTTCAAAACCTAAGAAAAAGTGCAAGGCACTGAGGTCCTTAATTCAAAATAGGGGGTCAAGAACCCGTTTGACAGTGGAAATCTCACCATGTTGTTGCCTACAATGACCAAATCATCAACATATACTAACAAAACAATAATAAATGTTGAATAACACTTGGCGAATAAAGAACGGTCTGCCTCAGATTGCTTGTACCTCGTAAAAGAAGTGTAGTTGTTAATTTGTGATTCCATTGACGACTAGCTTGCTTTCAAGCCATACAGAGAGGAAATATTGAAGTGTAGTCATTATTTTAATGGAGGAAGCATTGAAGCAAAAAGTTTTGTAAGAGGAAACCATTGTTATAAGAAATGACCGAGGATAAAGGATAGGGTGTAGATATACTTGTGAATGATTTTCCCAAATTGGAGAAGCTACAATGATAATCCTGCAAGTAATCAAGTGACTAAATTACACAATAAGGAGGGTTGAATTGTGTATCCTTTTAAAACTTGATTACCTAAAAACTTCTTTAGGTACTTCTCAAGATAAACTTGGATATAAGAAGGTTAGTAATAATGAATTCCTCACACAGAGACAAACCTTCTTTAATGAGAAAATATACGTGCTAATATGTTTATACAAAAGATAGATTGGTTTTAACTTGATTTTATATTTAAAGTACTTTGGCTTTAGTTAAGCCTAGATTGAGAAGGTTGAATGAAGTAACCTTCTCTTATGCTGAAAACCAACAGATAATATGCAGGCACGTATAAACCTTTGATAGATGAAGATAAAATAGTGTTAATAAGATGGATATATATACTCCGAAAGAGAGATAGTTTTCAAACAAGATGAGTAGGTTGAAAGATCAAGTATTGGTTCAAAAACAAATTGAGTGTAAAATAGCTTAGGAAATAGTTATGAAAAAAGCAGTTTAAAGAACACAAAGGAGTTATAGAGGTTCACCCAATAATGGTTACGTCCTCTCTCCACGTCCAAGTGAGTATTTCCACTATTATCCAAATAGTTATTACACTTGCTTTTGCTCAACCACAAAAGACTTATAACAACACTTACTTTTGATCAACACACAAAATACAAGTTCTCTCTTACACAGCAACACAAGTTGTTTCCACCACTTAGAAACTCTCTTCTAGTTTCTTAAGAGTTTCCTTAATTAAGTAGTATCACCACCAACACTCACCTCTCTCTAGGTAGTTTGATGAGATGTTTACACAACAGTGTCTACAATTGGGGTATTGTTTTGGGATGTTTATGAACTTGTAATAAAGATAGATACACTGTAAACAATAATACAAACAAGCTAGCACACACTGAAGAAAGAGATCTCAGATTTGAACTTGTAGAAGCTTTGAGTGTGGGATGAGAAGGTTGATTGCTTTGAGAAACTTGACTTTGTGTAGGTTGCAATAAACTCTCATACTTTGAATATCTTCAGAATGAGCTTCTTAAATATCCATGGAGTATGAATATAGCTGTTAGAAACATGAAGAGAGCTATTTGGACTATCCATTGGTCCATAGGAGTGATGTGAGGTAAGGTATAAAAGTTGACAGCTTTTGAACCTACTCAAGCTTTGCTTTTTTACTTTAACTGGACATCTGACCTTTCTTGAGCTGGATATGTACTCTCCTAGTGTTCTTCTAAACAACTATGACTTGATGTTGCATTGTAGGCCAGGTTGTACTAGTTTGCAATGAACCTTCTTTAATGCTTGAAACTTCTAGCACATTTATAACTTGGATTCTTCATTTAATGCAATCAAGATCATTCAAGAGAAGTTAATGTGTTTGGAATAAATTGGGTATGCGCTTTCCAAAGAACCTTCTCAACATTATATAACCTTTCACATTAACCTTCTCAAGCATGAACTTATGCTTCTAAGGTGTTTGTTGAGTCAACCTTCTTTTGACTTCACCAAACCTCCTTTTGACTTTTGGTCAACCTTCTATTTGACTTTTAGTCAACCTTCTATTTGACTTTCACCAACCTTCATTGACTTATTTTAAGCTTCTCATAATGTAACCTTCTCCGTGCTTTTCTACCTTTGTATTTTACCAATATGTTAGACCATGGTAGAGCCTTGGTTTTCTATGTTTGGTAACCTGTTCTTATTACAACAGTAACTAGGTCTATTTGAAATTCTAGATGAATTTCTAGCAGGTTGAGAAGGAGTGGTGGTAGCGAGAAGGTTGTAAGGTCATACTCTCAGATGTAGAGGGTGTTGTTTCAAGGTTAGTTGGACTACCTAAGGCAGGAACAAAGTCTGAAGTAGAGGGAGATGCAGATTCTGCAGATGAATGTTCAAGAATAGGGGAATTGTTTTTAGGTGAGGTTTCAGTTGGATTGGGATATATATATATAATCAAGAAAATGTGTAAGTGTGGGTGGAGGAAATGTAGATGTTTTTTGGGAAGGCTGGGGAAAGGGAAATGGGTTTCATAGAAGATGACATTTCTAGATTGGATAATTTGGTGTGAGAGTAGGTCATACAGAATGTAACCTTTGAGGCCCTGTTTGAATCCCAAGAACACAGTTTTATTTGCTCTTGGATCAAACTTAGTTCTATTTGGAGAGTGTGTAAGCGTAGGCAAGGCAACCAAAGACTTTTAGATGTATGAGTGTAGGTGGTTATTTGTGAAGAACTTCAAAAGGGGATTTGTTATGTATAATGGGTGTAGGGATTCTATTTATGAGATGTATAGAGTGTTGAATGGAAAAGTTCCACAATTTTGTAGGTAGGTTATCTTGAAATGAGAGAGCTCTTGCTACGTTAAGTATGCGTGATGTTTCCTTTCAACTAGGCCATTTTGTTGAGGAGTTTCAACACAAGAAGTTTGGTGGATGATCCTTTTACTAGAATAGTAATCGATATGAGAAATTCTACCCCATTCTCACTTCTAAGGCTTTTAAGTTTGGTATTGAATTGGGTCTCTATATAAGCTATTAATGCGTAAAGTGAGTATGGGTCTCGGACTTAGTTTTCATGAGAATAACCCAAGTGTATCTACTAAAATCTCCTACTAGAGTGAGAAAATATTTGTGAGCAATTATAGATGTTTGTGAATAAGGGCCCCAGGATATCGAAGATGCAATAATCAAAAATAATGTGTGGTCTTAGAAGTGCTAAGTGGAAAAGAAAATTTTCTTTGTTTAGAAAAATGATAAATATCACAAGGTAAAATGTTAGGATCAAATGAATGAAAGGGAATTGTGTAGCCATACAATTGTGCCTTTCATGAGATATATGACCTTATCTCATATGCCAAAGTTTTGAAGTATCTAAAGTCTGGTTTTTGGACTTATAAGGTGTGGTGGTGGATTGGTTGACACTATTACAAATAGAATTGGAGTTACTAACAGACTCAATTACTTGTGTGGTAAACTTGTAGAGCTTCCACTCGAGTTTAGCTGATCAAATCATCTGCTTGGTATGGGCTTGAAAGAGAAAGCAACCATCATCACTGTGAACTGTGCCTATATGAGTTGCAACTGCAGATGTGTGGTTAGGGAAATTAATTTTAGTATGCTTAATTGGTCTACAACTACGAAACAAAGTGAAATCAGAAATTATATGATCAGTTGCTCTATTGTCAACTATCCAAAGTGTAAATTTCTTACCAAGCACATGATTGAGATTGTCCAAACTGTTATATGTGGAAACAGAATTGGAATTAGGGCTGAGTGACATCACCGTGTTGGCAGAGTGTGAAGGACCCTTGGCATGATATTTAAATTGCTGAATGAGCTCCAAAATCTATTTGTATTGTTCTTGAGTAAGTCAAACATTGGTATTGTTAGAACCATTGCCAATGTGATGTCCCTCTCTTGGTTGGGTTTTATTGCCACCAACTGCAGAATTGGGAAAAACCCTCACCTTTCCCTAAAATTAGCATATTGAGAAAAATCCAAGTCTCACATTGACTAGAGATATGGTCTCAAAAGAGTTTATAAGTGGGAGGCATCCCTCACCTTACAATCCGGTTTTGTAAGGTTGAGTTAGGCCTAAACCACATTCTAAGATGGTATCAAAGCCTATCCTAGATTCTTCAGACCACCCACCATTATTATCCAGGCACCAAGCCCAATAGTGCTGGGCGTGAGGAGGTGTATTGGGAAAAAAAACAAGTCCCACATTGACTAGAGATATGATCTTAAAAGAGTTTATAAGTGGGAGACATTATTCACCTTACAAGTCGGCTTTTATGGAGTTGCGTAAGGCCTAAACCACATTTTAAAAAAGATGATTGTTTTCACAACAAAAAAATGTGCCACTAAATGGACAAAAAAATCTTAGTGCATGAACCCTTCCCAGTAAAAATGATTCTTTTTAGATTGGACCTCACAAAATGATTACAAAGACCATCTTTATCCAACTCGTGTGACATTCAAGAATCACACTCATAAGCATTGCTCACTTTGTTTCACAATAAATTAGATGTATATATACCTGTGCATATTCATCATGTTGTTTGCTATGAATGATTGTAAACTTGATTTTAAATAGTAATAGTAATTTAAAAATGTTTCAAATCCACAAAGAAAACGGCCTGTTCTGTCGTTTAAACTGGTCCATCAGCGCGCTAACGGCGGACTCGAGATCAACGATTTAGATCAATGCTTTCCGATCCAACGGCTCGGGTCGGCCAGGTCCTACAAAACCCTTCACCTGCGTCTATAAATAGGGTACTACCCCCACTTTTCAGGTACGCTTTCATTCATTTGTACCTCTCACTGATTTTTGTTCGCTGACTTTTGCATCGGAGTCCTTGCAGATACCAACCCCACCGAATTTGAACTCAGACTGGAACGACACTGACTTCGAAAGATTTCGACCTCCACTCAAGCGACGACTTTACCAATTTCGGGACTAAGCTAGCAACTACTCATCAGGGATCCGAATCCCCAAGCAAGGTACCAAACACTCACAAAAGTAACTATTTTGATAATGGTAAAATACGTAAATAAATACGCCAAAACATGTATTTGATTTCTAGTCGAGACTGAAAATAAAAATAATCACATAAAGAAACTAAGGCATTCATGAAAATAAAATAAAAAATAATTATATTAGCAATAAGTAATATTTCCCTTTTGCGAAAAAATAATCGTTTATAATAATTAAATACATTTATAAAGATAAATTACAAATAAAAGTTAACGTGATCGGGATCTCGATGCAGATGACCCAAAAAGTGTAATTTTAGGAGTCTCCATACAATTTATTAAATGAAAAAAATTAGAAAAATTACTTTTAAAAGTTATTGGTCTGCGAAAAGGAAATTAGACTCAGAAATCGATTATGCATAGAGAATGACAAAAACTTAATTTCTCTACCCTCCTATTACATATGTCATAAGATGGTTTCCTTAAATTTGACTGTGCAAATTATTAGTAAGTGTTGTAAATATTTGTTTCACCCAAAAAAAATAAAGTAAAATAATATTTAGTAAAAAATAATTATTTACAAAGAAACAAAACAAGGGACGAAATTAGAAAATTTTAATTTTAACTCGACGTGTAAGCATACCTCCTACGTAAAAAGTCAAATAGTTCTTCTAAAAAGTTGTTGTGTGTTTGATTGATTTTAAATTTTTTGAAAATGGTTTAAGAACACCATTCTATCACAACTCGGGGTTCTTAAACACTACTAGAAAAAACTCAAATAGAGACGGACGAATTCCGTCTCTAAAGAGAGAAATTCCGCCTCTAACGTCGTTAGAGACGGAATTAGAGACGCAAACATGGTCCGTCGCTAAATTCGCGGTCGCTAAACCCTTAGAGACGGATTTTTGGAGTCCGTCTCTAATCGTGAGACGGAATAATTCCGTCACTAATATTGAATTGAATAATTCATGTATACTAAAAATCAGTCTCTGTAGAGAGACGGAATTTATCCGTCTCTAACAAAGACGACAAAGAATATTCTGTCACAAATCTTAAGATTTTATTTAGAGACGGATCTACAATTCCGCTCTCTAAATATTGTTTTAATTTTTTTATATTGTTTCTAGTTTTCTTTCTTTTTAAGTATTAAATTTAATCTCCCGCCTAGAATATCAAATAAATCAATTTTCGGTAGACATGTCCAAAAAATAATTACTACTAAATGTGTGATAATAAGTACATTGCAAAAAGTTACACACAATCAAACTTAAAACTTGTCCATAACATAAGAAAACTAGCATCAAATTTAGCAAAAGTATGTAAGAGGATTTAATCAAATAAAGAGCTATTATCCATTTTAGCTTCACCCATCTCCTCATGTTTATGTTTTCTTGTTCATTATTCTTCTGTTGAAGTTCCCTTTAGAATGCACATTATGCCCTTGCGTATGCCAATCTGCAACTTCCCATAGAACTTTTTCAACTGCTCCAATTTTTTTCACCAAAATCCAACCGCCTTCAACCTTACCACTATACGCACCTTAAACAAAGCATTTCTCTGTGCTAATGATCCCTAACTCTTAAAACTCTTTAATTTTTTGTTCATCTTTGTCGAGCCATTTAAACTTTTCCTACACCAAAAAAACCGTTAACCTGACTATCCAAAAACTCACAACAAATTATTAAGAAAAGTTAGCCAAACTAGTATAATTTACTCAAGCCTACCTAACTAACATAAAAGAGGCAAAACAAAAGACTTGATTATTATTTAGAAAGCACCACATTTGATTGGGTACCCAACAAAGTTTTATGTTCTAAGATTATATCAATGCTTAGCAGCATGAGAAGGCTTTGAGGAGCTCAAGCGATTTGCAATAAGGATGTTCAATCAGTAGAATTAAAAAACCTGTACGCTGTAAACTTTATATGAAAATTACACCATCAATATCATGATTAGAATATAGCTCAAAAATCAAAATATCATATAAAATTAGAATATAAGTGATGATGGCATATATAGATAGACGATACATAACAAATCATTTAAAGTAACATATACATGGACGATACCAACAATTCTTGAATTATTGTGATCATTTGAAGTTGAAATTAATGTTTGAATGCAACAAAAAAAAGTGGTAAACTAAGCCCATAACGCTCACATCTAATGTGAACTTGACACAACAAATAAAATGGAAGATCTGGATAGTTTGGAATCTACGAGTTTGCTGTTCTTCTAGTAGTAAGTTGCCGCCTGTTCAAATTTAAAGGAAAACACAACAAAAAGGAATTAAATGTTTTAGCCAAGCAAAAGAAACTATAAATTTGTTAGATTTGAATGCACAAAATAAACTTATAATAAAACCAACAAAGTAAGGAATGAATTAGCAGTTTCAAAAGCATAAAACATAAAAGAGATTCAAATTGAGTCACCTAGCTATTTACTATGCCCCTGAGGGGAGTAATACACAAGTACTTGCTGCTACAAAATTATGTCTCGTAGGAATAATAAACAAATTCAATGTAAAGAAATCACCTCTTTTTTAGATCGGTGGTTCACTAAAAGAGAACGTGGGATAGAACAACACATATTTAGTGCGATAGAACAAATTTGTTGTGCGATAGAAACGATTCATTTGTGCATTAATTGAGTTTCAAACAGAAGGGGACATTCAAAGAGAAGAAGAAAATTATCAAATGGAAGAGTAGGGAAGGTTTCAGATCGAATCACAGAATAGGGAAAGTTTCAGATTCAAATTTTGGGGAAAAGAGATATTAGGGTTTTTTTGATTTGGAAGGAGACTGAATAAAAATCATGCACCGGGAAAAAAGATATTAGGGTTATTTTCGTGGAAGAGGGAGAGACTCAAGTGGGAAAATGAATTCTCTGAGTGGGAAAATAATTTATGAGAGGGAAAATGAAAATTTTGAGTTTGAGTTTGACTTTGACTAAGAAATTAGAGACGGAATCGGAGACCGAATACGCTAGAGATGGGTTTTTCTTCCGTCTCAAATGATATCCCGTCTCTAGATTCCGTCGGTATTTGAGACTTTTCTAGTAGTGAAACTGGGATTAACAAGATATCGCATCTCAGTCGATCCCTATTTTTTTTCAACAATAGCATTAATAGAAGTGATTACAATTGTTAAAAAAAAGATTAATTTGACTTGATGTGAAAGCCCCTATATATCCTTTTGTGCAATGAGTAACTCAAAGGTCACATAGTTCTTCTTGAAGGTAACTACGTGACCTTTGAGTTACTCATTGTACAAAAGGATACATATGGTCTTTCACATCAAGTCAAATTAATTTAGCTCCATCTTTATTTATTATTTTATGAGAAAATTTGAGTTTTATAGGTGAATAAAATGGATGGTATATTAGAAAAAGTGAGGGGTGCAATTAATTTTGGTCCAGTTTTTTTTATTCAGCAAAAGAATCCAACTCCAGGCCCATAGCCAATGATATAATAAAAGGGGGACCACGACTTAGGTTAAAGGAGGGGCTGTATGAATGGAAAATGGGGGTGAGAATAATTTAAAACAAATATAAACATAAAAAAATGGAGGTTTAAATTGTACTCCCTCCGTCCCATATCTTTTGATGTTTTAGCCTCTAAAATTTGTCTCAAAACTTTTGATTTTTACAAAACCAATGCTATTTTAACTACTTTCTTCCAACTTTACCTTTAATAAATCAATACTCCTATATTTATTAAGAACATATACCAAAACTAATTATCTTTCCTATATTTATTTACATTTGAGTTTCCAAGAGAAAACTCACCACCCTATATGATGCAATTATCTCAGCACTTATTTACATTTGAGTTTCTAAGAGAATGCCTACTTCTATTTTCTATCATTATTGTTACATTAATTGTTGAGCATGTGTTATCAAAATAAAATTGTCAAGAACAAGATGTTAAATAAGGATGTTTTAGTCTATATTTTATCTACTTATTGTTTTCTTATTTCTCGTGCAAATGCTAAAACATCAAAAGGGGAAAATATGGTTCTTGCTATTTTATTGCTTCTCACAGCACCAAAAAGGATAGCAGATATATTTTTCTTAAAAATACATCAACTACTCTTGTCCTATAATTTTTATTTCCTATGTTCTGCAATTAAACTTTTCAGAATGTATAAATGTCCAGGAAACTAATTTTTGGAAGATAATAAAACATAGGAAAAAAAATAATTTTTGTAAGGGATTATTTTTAAGAAAAAAGAAACATTTACATATGGGTGGAGCGTATGTGAGAAAAGTGAGTGTAGAAAGCAAACCGTTAAATTGTATATCCCAATATTACCCATCAATATCAACATGAAAAGAAGGCCCATGCTTCTTTCAATCCCCTATCTACTCACTAGACACCCCTAACCCTTAAATATTCCCAAAATATCCTCAAATCAAAAACCCCCTAATGTTATGTTTTAACTGGTTCGGTGCACGGGCTTGCGAACCAATTCGGTTCTTTGAGCACCGAACCTCACAAAACCCCTCTTTTCAATGTACCTAGTTCTTCCTCTTCATCATCATCTCCAAAACTAATCTATGGATTTTTTTTCAGAATAAGGAAAATATATAATTCACTAGTGTCAATCCAACATTTATTTTCAATAGTGATGAGATACAATGATGAATAATACTATTAACAGATTGTACCATAAAACCTGTCAAAAACAAATACTATCGTTCTGCCTCAAAGTCGTGTAAAGGGTTTAAAACTTGAAAATTTTATTTATAATTGATTAATCGATCGCCACTTAAGCTTACTATCATTGATTGGAACTCAACGTTGCCTCAGATTTTTCTGATGATTTGGAATTCAACTTACGATTTCGTGAAATACCCAAATGAACACAGTTAGGTTCGATTTTCTTTGTTTTACTTCAATTATCTGATTTTAATGATTTTAGTGAGAACACGCTTAGGTTCGGCCATTGTGTTCGAACCTGGCTCGATTGGCCGTGCTCGTAACCTAACAAAAACAATTTTAAGGGGGTTGTCTTTGAAAATAACACACTTTGGTGGCGGTGAATTCGACAGATTCGGCACGCTGTGTGCCGATCCAGACTTATGTTTAAAAATTAAAAAACACAGGTTTTATTAAGGGCATCTTAGTCTTTTCATCCAATAAAGGGGGTTCTAGTGAGTAGCTAGGGGGTTGGAAGAAGCATGGGCCGAAAAGAAACCCTGTTAGGTCATTGCTAAGCAGCCCAAGCCCAAACTGCCCAATGTGTAGATATGGTATTGGAACTAAAACTTCCAAACACATCCCTTTTTTTTCTGGGGTTCGTTAGTGTCATGGCACAATTTGTGCCAACCCCCCCCCCCCCTCCCCCCCTTTTTCAATAATTTTTAACTGGTACGACACTATAATTCCAAACTGGTACAGTATCAAAGTAACCTATTAAAATCACATTAGTATATATGATTTTAACAAAGTACGGTGATAGTGTACCGTACCTGTTGGAGAGTTTATGGTTCCAATACCATATGTCAAACAAGTGAAGGTATAGTTTGTTTCCAAATAACCTCATTATTTTCTTCATTGATTATAAGCCTATGCATCCATCCTGCTAGGTCTTTATTCGTGATAAAAATCTTACACTTTGTCATGAATTATAGCTATCAAATGCTGTTCTGATGGCATATGAAATGTCTGAAAAATGTTACCGTGGATTGCCCGCGGAACTTGCTGCTATGCAGGTTGTCCTGGTAATGTGATTTACAATACTAAAGTGTTATTTTAAGGCTTAAGCCAAAATCTGCAATTCTGAATAATCCCAATGTTTTCTTCATCAGCTTCCATTTGTAGGATTATGTCTAACAAGTTCGTTACTACAATACCATATCCGCCTACCGACATGAGGGTATTTTTGAAATATTTGAGGTTCTGGAGTTTGAATCAGAACCTCACAATTGTGTGTCTGTAATTCTACATAATCCCAATGTTTTCTTCAGCAGCTTCCATGGGTTAAAAAATTATAGGATTATGTTTAACAAGTTCGGTAGTAAGTTTAGTACCGAACCGATTCGATACTATAAGATCAGAGCTATTCTGGTACTAAAGCACCGAACCAAGGCAAAATGCACCATGGAGGGTTTAGGAGCGCGTTTCACATGAGAGTATTTTTACAATATTTGAGGTTTGGGGGTGTGTAGTGAGAAGGGACGTAATGGGAAAAGCATGGGTCCAAGATTTTTGTACCCCCACAATTTATTGTCCCAATTTTGCCCTTTCAAAAATATTCAAAATTCAATTAAGAATCTCAATTTTTTATTTTTTCTTGAATTGTTTCTGAACGACATTCCGAAAGGTGATTTTAAGAATTTTTCGACTATATGTAAAAACATAAATCTGAAATTTATTTTTTTGACTTCCGGACTTATGTTTTTGACATAAATCAATAATTAAAAAAATATATGTTTTTGACATAAATTCGGAAGTTAAAAAAATTATGAAGGTTTTATAGCGCTTATTTAAGCAAGCGCTATTAAAGAGTATAAACATCAGATTACTCAAATACGCGCTATTAAAAGGCTTCCAAAAAAAATTAACTTCCAGATTTATGTTTTTCTATATAAATCCCGTTTGTATTTTTTGAATACAATTTTATGTCAAAAACATAAATCCGGAAGTAAAATAAAACATTCCAAAATTTAGATCAAAATTATAATTCTGAAAATTAAAATAAATGTATGGGAATGTGTGTTAAAAATTTAAGGGGGTAAAATAGAAAGATTGGGATTTGGGGGGATAAGTGGGCTAAGTTAGGTACAAAAATAATCAGCCTTGTGCAAATCGCAGCTATACTATTATGAAGGGTTCTGCTTTTCTCACTCCCCTTCCTACTCACCGCACACCCTAAACAAATTTTATTCCAAAAATAACCTCGCGTGGGACGCTCGTGCAGGACGTGATAAGTGACGGTTCGGATTACCTTGTTCGAACTCGTTCGAACACATGTATCCGTGTTAAGGAATATTGGTTGTTTGGATAAGGATACTCGAACTGGTTCGAACTCTAACATCCGGACGTTGTATTTTTGGGGAATGTGGTGTGAGGGTCCATTATTGTTGCATCGAATGTAGTGATTCGAACACGTTCGGACATACGTGTTTGATCGGGTTCGAATGGAGTCGTGCGAACTAGCGTAATGCAGAACAGAAAATTCAAAAACTAGAAACAGTGTTTTGATAAGTTCCAAATACCAAGAGTTATACAACATTGAGTACAAAAATTATAAAACTAACTTAAAATTGACTATCGTCACTATCTTTACTTAAATCTACACAAGGAGGGGGATGGGGGTTGTGCGGACTCAACTCTATTCGCTCGTGCACATTTTCCCAAGGAATGACATCCACTCCTTTATCTGACACATTTGACGGATTGTAAGTCGTTGATTAAAACTGTTGGTGGAATCTGACGCGTCAAAAATTTGGAATCCTATAACACTGGTTCGGTTAACGCGCATCTACTAACGAAATAAATAGGGTGTTCGAATACGCCATGCGAATTTGTTCGATTGGTGCCATTCAAACTCGCCAATTTCGCATAAGAGGGTGTTCTTCAATATTTAACACACTTTCGGATGATCGTGTCCGAATTGGTTCGAATGCCGGTGTCCGAATCGGTGAATTTTTTTGAAAAAAAAACGCTTTGGCCATTTCATTAATGACCTTTTGGTCTTTTCCCACCTTTATGGGGTGTGTTTTAAGTACGAGGGGGAGTGAGAAAAGCAAAGACGATTATGAAATCTGACGTTTTGAAAAAGGTAATTCACATTCCTAGTGTTGTTTTAAAATTGACATATTTAGTTTTGGCAAAATTACACCAGATGACCTTTAAGTTATTTTTTTGTAACAAGTTGGCCGTTTAAGTTTTTTTGTAACAAATAGGCCCTTTTAATGATTACTCTAGCTTATTTATTTTGATGTAATGCTACTTTATATATTGTGATTACTCTAATTTATATATTTTGATGCAACCAAGCATATTTTGGTGTCTTTTTATATAATCAATGATGTGACATTTTACTAAAAGAGTCAATAGTGTCAATGTTAGGTAACTTAAAAGGCCTATTTGTTACAAAAAAAAAAAACTTAAAAGGCCAACTTGTTACAAATAAATAACTTAAAAGTCCCTCTGGTGTAATTTTGCCTTTAGTTTAGTACCTTATGTTTGTTTACTTATTTTTATGATAATCTTTTGTTTATTTAGTACGTGTAGTATCTTGTGTTACTTTTATTTTTTATATTCATAATTATAAAGACATGATAAATTTAATTTTAATCTATTTTCAGCTTTGGAAATGTTGAATAAAAAAATAAGGGTAATAAAAAATTATTTCGGTTTTAATATCTGTTATGAAACTATAGCAATATGAAGAACAATAGAATCATAAGAGAATGAGAGAATATAGTAGCCCTTGTATTTCTCTTCACAAGTGTATTTACACATAGGAGGTAGCCCTATTTATAAGGTAGAAGTGAAGTGAAAGATCAACTTATGTAAAGCCACTAGCAACCCATTACAAAGGGAGTAAATACAAGAGTAGTGGAAGAGGAAGAGAAGTGGACATCCATATATTATTTCATAACACTCCCTCTTAGATGTCCACCGAGGATATGCCTCATTAAAACCTTACAAGAAAAAACCTAGTGGGATAAAAATCTAGTGAAGGAAAAAGAGTACAATATCCTTTAGGGAACTGTCTCATTATTAAAAACCTTTCCAGGAAAACCCTGTGGGACAAAACCATGGTAAAGGAAAAAAGAGTACAGTTTTCTCCCCCTGTTTGAAGCATCAATTAAGAATATTGATACCAAGATTTTCTCCCCTGACACATTTGAACCAATATACACTGTGATATACATCATCCTTTCAATTGAGCTTTATCTTCAATGCCTCTTCCTTGAATTGCTGCTAGTGCTTGAGTCTGATATGAAGAACCAATAACTATAGATTTATTGTAGATTATAATGATGTTTCAATGTCACCATATGTTGAAAATAGTAGGTTTGGAATCTGACTTGATTTGGGTCAAAACAAATACCTTGTATCTGCATGATTAGTTTAATGAACAGATATGCATAAAATAATTGTTTCATCTGTCTCATGAAAATATAAAAACAAATATATTGCACTCTGTTCTAGTACATTTTGATTGTTGATAAATTCTATCTCACTAAGTTTAAAATAATACTATCACATCAATTCATATGACATTTACTGACGTGTGCACACTAATTTAAAGTCTTCGAGACTGTAATATTTGTTATCTTCTTGGCACACACATCATGTACTCAATAGATATAATTCCCAAAAAATATTTATTTTAAGATATTTCTCTATATCTTTTATCCTTCTAGGATTTTCTGGGTAAAGATCTATTTAAGGTTCAACCTCCAAATTCAGTAAATATAAAATGAGTCATTCATGTGCTAATAGACTAAGTATTAAATATTACTTGCCTTCACTACAAGTGAATTTTTCTTCAAAATCAATGTTAGGTTTGTGCGAGTACTCTTGAACAACAAGCCTAACTAGCTTTACATCTTCAGGTGTACAGACTACAAGTTGAAAAACTTTTTGCTTTGCAAAGCGAGCTTAGTGCACTTCAATTGAGCTTTTTTGTTTTGGCCAATCATTATTTTGTCTAACTTCTTGTTAGACATTAGTTCATGGTCCTCTTCATCACTTATCACATTTAGTGCTATATTATACACATCAAAATTGTCAACATTGACTTTGTTTCGATTCCTTCGTATTTCATTCTTGACATAATTTATTGAGATCTCATTTCCATAAATTTCAGGTACCTGACCAATTCTTCTGGAACTTGAAAATTAATTATGTCAAATTGCTCGTTTTGAGTTTTCATATCCTCTTTTGGGCCATCTTGCTTTTAAGCTCATTTTCTTGTGAGAGGATTTTTATTCTTTGGAACCGACCAATCTACATGCTTCATGCATGGTTCGAGTCATTTTCAATGTTTGAGTGGCCAACAGGGGACATCAATTTATATTTGAGTATTGCAGTTGGTGAATAATTTACTAAATTTTGCAAATGAATTATTCTTTGAACTTCTGGTTCACATTGGTTTCTAGGAGGATCAAGATGATAAAATAATAATTTATTTCACATAATACTCATTTCCAGCTGCTTATCTCTCCCCCTAATGTTGGTAAAACTATTCACCAAAATGATAATATTGAGCTATAAATACATCTCCGATTATTGGCTCAACATATTTTATCATGGATGGAGATTCAAATACTCATGTATTCCCAACATTCTTAAGGATCCATCTTATTACATTGTGATGGATTGACTATAGCATGCACAACACATCAACAATATCTCAGATGGAAAACACTAGGTCATTGACCAAAAATCAATTGTAAAGGGGAGAAATTACATATGATAACATGTTGGCTTTATGCGTATCAATGTCTCTGTCTACAAGATTTCATGTTCCCAAGTAGAAATTTTGGAAGTTCGATTTCATAGGTATTAGTCATATAATTAACTTTAGGTGTCTAATGAATGGTTCTTCAAGACCATTATATGAGTGAACATATGCTTTGTGATGTTCAATATAAACTCTAATAGTCATAAAATACTTATCAGATGCTTTCAAGATAATTCACATAATGAGCTCTTACTCGAATTAGTTGAGCAAAAAGAGTCTCTCAAACTTCTAGTTGTGAGTTGATGACAATTATATTTATGTAGTCATTTAGTTGATGCATCAATTAAAATAATAAAATATCTAAATGGCTCATCTGATTGGTGTATCTGCAGACAAACATCACCTTAAGCACATTGTAGAAATGTGAGAGACTTATTCCCTCAAACTCTCCACTTCCTTTGGGAACTGGTAATACACAAAAGTTAACGGATTGAAGAATCTACAAGTTCTTCAATACAAGTTCTCAAAAGAAAATTCTTAACTATTTTTTGCATCATAAAGACCCGGGGTGGCCCAACCGGTCTTTCCAACGACAAACAATCCATAAACTTCCGGTTTAAGTTAAGTCTCATGATATACAGACATTGGAGATTTCTTTCGATAGGATATCTCCACTTAGATGAATGTCCTTGAGACTCATGTTAGTTTCTATGATATTTAAGAGAATATAATACAATATTAATGTGTAAAAACTTTGTTCTTCAAGTTAGGTAACAATACAATTAGCTCTTCTAGAGTCTTCACTTACATTTGCAAACTTTTGGTTGCAAGTATATAATAATAACTTACGCCACCTTATGACTTCATGTCGATAAGACACGTAGTTTAGACTATTAAACTTCAAGTTTAAAACAACATTTTCTTTTCTTTTATAAGTGCATAGCAAACATCTGGTTTGCCATAGCATAATTTTAATGTCTCTCACATATATTTAAGATGAGAATGAAAAAAAAAACTGTATTAAACTTTGATCATTTAAGTAGCAAAATAAAACTTCTAAAGTGTAATTGTGAGAACGTAGAAATAAATTACTTGTTTTTCTCAATTTTCTTTGTTTCAAAGAATACTAGATCAAGTAATCTTACAAATTTTAATCACCCTCTAAAGGTGGTCAAAAATATTTTGGTGGTCAAAAATATTCAAAGAAATCTTTTATAAAGGATGATGGTAACTTTTATTTTACCAATGATCATAATCACAACTTTTGTAACCCAAACTTTTTATTTAATTCATTCTCTTCTAGGAATGAAGTTCAATCAAGTTTGTGATTATCTTTCAATCACAATATCACATAATCTTGATTCAAAAAAAATATTATTGAAAATATTTTCTCAGTTATGCTACTCCAGAAGCTTATAAAATTTCTCTAATATTTCTTTGATTCAATTATACTAAGATTAACTAGATCTTTTAAATTATAATCATCGTGTAAAAGTCGAGTTCTTCGGGAACTCGATCACAAATCTTTCATATATGATGATCAAATAAAAATATATTTTCTAATCAATTGTTCTTCAAGAACTATACCATAATATCTAAACATTGACGGGAAAAAAATCATATAGCAATCCTACAGGGATGCTTGAATATTAAGTTATTCTCTTTTAACAATAATAAAGAAAATAATTTTGTGTAATCCTTATATGGATATTGGATTACCAATTCATTAGTTCTTCAGGAACTATATCATAAAGCTTCTTCAATGATAATCAAGGAAAAACCATGCTATGAGCAATCCTTCAGGGATGCTTGGATATTAAAATTTGAAGTTCTTCAGGAACTATATCATAAACAATGATATATAGAAAAAATTATTTGTGCAAAACCAAGAGACAATAGGTGTCTTTGATTTCATGATACATTGCATAATGTTAGAAATGAAATTTATATAATCAATTTCCATACTAGTTTAGCAAAGGAATATCAACAATCTATTTCAATCCTAAGAGTACTACTACTTCAAACACGAATATGAATAGAGTGACTGGACCTAGAGAACTAATATAAGAAGGGAAAATGAATAGACTACTAGAATAGCAAAAATTAACAGAACCATAATGCATCGCATATTATTTGAATGAGACCAGTATACAATCATAGACATCCAATTGAAATTCACAGCAGTAAATCATCAAGCCAAGCAATTGACAAGTTATCATAACCTTTCGGATCATAACAAATAATGCTCTTCCGGACCAAGTAATATACTGATCATAATGTGGTGTTTTGAATGCTAATATTTTTGATCATCATCACCATATGAATAAATATAACAAAAGATGGAGTGCTGACTTTAGTTGCTTGAATAATTACATTATAAATAAAAAGGAGACTGGAGCAAGCAACAACAAATATTACCTTAGTGGTTAGAGCTTCGTGTTGATAACGTGTTATGAAACTATAGCAATATGAAGAACAAAAGAATCATAAGAAAAGGAGAGAATATAGTAGCCATTGTATTTTTCTTCACAAGTGTATTTACATATAGGGTAGAAGTGAAGTGAAAGATCAACCTATGTAAAGCCACTAACAACCCATTACAAAGGGAGTAAATACAAGAGTAGTAGAAGAGGAAGAGAAGTGGATATCCATATATTATTTCATAACAATATCTAAAATATTAGATAATAATATTTTTCTAAGCCAGATTGAGGTGCAAAACCATCAATATAGAAAAGGACATCCCAACTATGATTTCCAACTATGATTTTGGGGGGTTTAGGTTCTGGTTTGTGGTGATCTCCTCTAACTTGAACTGAACTTGAAAGGAACGATGGTGTAGAAGTAGAAGATGAAAAAAGAATGAGTGTTGGTGTTGGGGTTGCTCCTCTACTTTCTCTCTCTCGAGTCTCGACTTCTATTTCCCTTTTATCCCTTTCTAGAATCTGTTTTGAATGAGATTATTGTGGGGAAATTAGTTGGTATTTGAGTGAAGATGATGAAAGTAGTAAAGTGTTAGTGACCTAGAAGCTGGATGAACATATTTAAAGGTGGAAGAGAGCAAAGATGTCTCAGCTCACTCATTTTCCTTTCTCCTACTCATTCCCTCTCTAGTTTTCTTTCTCTCCCTCTCTAGCTTTCTTTCTCTTCTCTTTCTAAACTCAAGTTGTGAGTATAAGTGAAGAGGGAACTTTTAATATTTGAGTGTTCAGCTTCACTCTCAAGTAATAGTGGGCTGCACTAAAGGTTTGTAATTGTATTCCCGTAGTGTCTCATCTGGTTAGTCCATGCCATAACAAATCTATCCTTATAAGGAGTCAACCATGTATCATGCAAATACTTCACAAAGAAAGGCATATCACTACATGGCTGCTCTAAAAGATCCAAACGGCGTGAGTGCTCAACCTCGTCACGTGACTCAACAAGACCATGCCAAAGATCCATCAATCAGTCTTGCCTATCCTTCTTCACCTGCTTTTTACATGTTCCTTTCACGTTCTTCGTAACAAGCCACCCGCAAAGCAGGTTCACAATCGACGGAATAAATCAGTAATGGCACTCATGAGGCCAAACTCCCTGTCAGTCAAAAACACCTCCGGCAGTACACAATCTGCCTCAAAGAAATCCTTAAAGTTCTTTAATGCCTATCTAAAATTATTGACTGTTCATTGGCCAAGTAGGTGAACGCAATAGAAAAAATAAACTTCGTGGAAGTCACACCCACGATCTCCAAAAGAGGTATCATGTATTTGTTGGTCTTGTATGTGTTGTATTTTATTTATTATTTTAATAAATATTTCAAAAGTGGGAATAAATTATTTTAAAGTAAATATAATATATTTTCTTTTATCATCATTATTATATATGTATATGCGTTAAGCTTGTAACATTTGAAAGTTTTAATATATATATATATACCGTTACAAGCATAAATATTAAATTGGTTTAAACTATGCATATTTCCTTTTGGTTTGATTTTAATATAGAATATATGCGATTTTCTTTTATCATCATCAAAGTTACGTTTCTTTTTCAATTAAAGCTTACGTTAGAAAATATTTATTTAAGTTTACGCTCCTTCTTGATGATGATGATTATTATGTGCTAACGGATAGAGAGGAATACTGGTTTTGTATATAAGGAAGAAAAAAGTTTTGGAACTGATAGATACATACACATAGTCAGGGGCGGATCTTCTAAGGGCGGATGACTGCTACTACTTCAAAAATCATGTGAAATTACTAAAATACCAATGTTTTTAAATATCAGATACTAAATATATGAAAACATTGTGAAAATATAACAAACATGATAGTGTGCCCCGTTGGTTGAGACGCTGCACATTTGCTAGCTCGTTGCGAGTTTGATTCCCTGTCCAGCCTTTTCTAAATTTTTCTTGTTTTTAAAAAAACCACTTGATGTTGTTGTTTATTATTCTTGCCAAATTATTCTTGTTTTGTCTCTTTAAAAAAACCACTAGATGTTGTCTATTATTCTTGCTAAATTATTCTTGTTTTGTCTCTTTAAAAAAACCACTGGATGTTGTTGTTTATTATTCTTGCCAAAATATAAAAATATATACATGTTGGGAATTGAACCCATTACAAGAGGAAAACTCACCCAACACCTCACCACTAAGACACGTGTTGTTATTAATACTATATTTACAAATATATGTAAGCAAAATATGTATTTTATGCATTAATAATATTCTTTTTACTCAATGTATGGTATTTAATTTCTTATATTTTTTGGAATGTAATTGTTTTTTCATATGTTTAATATTAGCACATCTCTTATATTAGAATTAGAAATTATGAATAAATGGTCGAAGATTTTCGGAAAAAAATATCTTATGCATTTTTAAATTAGAATCACATTAATTTAAAATCATCCTTTTACAAATAACTTCAACGGAGTCATTTGCGAACTCAAAATTATATTTTTAGCCATTTAATTTTGTCTATAAATAATTTAAATTTAAATTAATTTTTTTAATTGTTTTTCCGTTTCTACGTATTTGTTCACGTGTTTCTGAATTTCCATGTATGTTTCACGAGCGGCCCACCCGGACTTTTTGTTCAAGATCCGCCACTGCACATAGTATGCGTGAGTTTTAGATGAGTTGAAAAAATTGTTTTCTCTCTTCAAAATATATAGTTCTGGGTTCATCTCCTGTCCGAATAAAAATATTCATTCTTGCCAGTTCGAAAATGTAACGCCCCAAATTTTATTAGAAATTATTTGGAGTTGATTTGATAGGATAGTGGACCAAATTGGAGAGTTTTTGGCATAGGGACCATGTTGAGAAGGACTAAAATTGATGTTAGAAATACTTAATATAAGATTATTATTATTATTATTATTATTATTATTATTATTATTATTATTACTATTGTTATTATTAAGAGCAAGTTTCTAGGGAAAACCAAAGTGGTTATGGGAGGGAGGAAAAGTAGGAGGAAAAGTAGCGTATGGTTGGAAATTAAAAATCAAATTAAGAATAAGGTAATTAATTAATTAAGTAGTGTTTGGTGGGTTGTTTTAAAATAATAATAGAGTAATTAACTTAAAGGAAGAGTGGTGAATAGTAAAGAAGTGAGTGGTAATTTAACTAGGAAAAAGGAGTAGCGTTAGTAATCAACCGGGTGGTGAGAAGGGCCCAAGTTAAGAGAACCCATGACTTAAGCTAGGGTTAGTTATTAGAAACTTGGAGAGAAAGAAAAGAAAAGAAGAGAGGGAGCGTGCGTGAGGGAGAGGGAGAGACGGCTAGGAGAAAGAGAGAGAGAGAGAGAGAGGAGGAGAAGGAGTTGGCGCAAAGGGAAGGGAGAGAAAGAGAAGAGGAGATCGTGTGTTGCCGTGGTTTCGTTTGTGGCGTCTTCATCGTGGTCTTGGAGCTCACGTTTTCAAGGTAAGGGGAGTCTCGCATTATAAGGGTTTATATAATGGTTAGTATGTAGGAGGGTAGTTCTATGATGCTTAGGTGATGTTTGTGGATAGGTTTGAACGAAGCATGCAAATATATGTGTTATTGATTGATTTGTTGTATTGATAATTGATTTGTTGTGTTGTTAATTAAATTGAGATGTTGTTGTTATTGATGGATTTGTTGTATTGATAATTGATTTGCTGTGTTGTTGATTAAATTGAGATGTGTTGTTATGATAAACCACTTGTTGAATTCAAATTGGTGACTTCTATAGTAATTGGTGTTAAGGGGAATATGAGGATAAAGGTGCATATAAGGTATGTGTTGTAATGGTTCAACAAGAATTGAGAGAGAAAATATAATGATTGTCGGGTGTTTGGGGATTTGTGCGAATAGATCGAAAAAATAGTGATTTAAGGTGGATTGAAATTGATGTTGTTGTCTTTCTAAAATTAAGAGTTGCTGTCACTGTTTTAGTGTTGCTGTTTTACAAAAATGGGCTGCTGTTTTTATGTTGTAAGTGTGTTGTTACTGTTTTTATAAAGTGGATATTTTTCAACCTGAATCCGATTGAGGTGTTCTAAAATGCGTTGGAAAGCTTATTCAGAGGCCTAACTGAATATTCTATTTTTAAGGCAAAATAAATTGTCTTATTGTTGCTGTTTTTACTGTCATCTTTCTGCTGTTCTAGCGCACCAAAAGTTGCTATTTTTGCTGTTATCTTTATACCTGAGCTGTCGTTTTTATGAAGAAAAATACTGCTGTTTGAGAACTGAACTTTCTGCGTTATGTAAATGAAAAGGGCGCGTTAATGTGGCTGTCTTTATAAGTAAAAAGGACTGATGTTTACTACTTTGAAAATATGTGGTTTTCTAAATTTAAATGTGACGTTTTTCTAAATTTAAATGCGTGGTTACTCAGAATTTTAAATGTGTTGTTACCCGAATTTTAAATGTGATGTCTTCTTGATTTTAAATGTGATGTCTCCTTATTTTTAAAGGTGATGTCTATTATTTTTAAAAGTGATGTTTTCCTAAATTGAAGTGTGCTGTCCTTCTTAAATTAAGGGTGTTGTTTCTTAAATGTAAAGGTGCTATTTCGCCATATTTTAAAGTGTTGTTTCCCCTATCTTTCAAGTTCTTTGTTTTTTCTGATGGTTGTTGTTGTTTAGCGCTTAATTGTCGATGCTTCTATGTTGCGATGTCCAATGTATAAAACTAATGATAAATATAACGACGTGTCAATTATGCCAAGTTACCTATGATGATGTGAGTGTGAGTGTGTTGTGTGTTGACTAAATGATGATGTGAAGTTGATGTGAGTGTGTTGTGTGTTGACTAAATGATGATGTGAAGTTGATGTGAGTGTGTTGTGTGTTGACTAGATGATGATGTGAAGTTGATGTGAGTGTGTTGTGTGTTGACTAAATGATGATGCGAAGTTGATGTGTGGGTCATTATGACCAAAGTGATGATAATAATATTGTTGGGTCGGTTATGGCCAAAAGCGACGTTGATGAAGTTGTATCATGATGAATTAGTTGTTGATGCTGTTGAGTGATTAGATGAGTGATGCATAGTGTCTCATACATGTCATGCTGCATTCTGCGACGATGTGGGCTGCGGCCGGAGCTATGCTCAAAGCGACGATAAGCGACGATTGTATTTTTGCGACGATGGTACCTCATGCATATGCCCGGCGACGTGGGTTGCATTTTCATACATATGCATAAAAACGACTTAGTTGCTTGTGATGTGTTTTCGATGTTGGTTGCCGATGTTGCTCTGTGATGGTTGTAATGCGACGTTAAGTGTGCTATGGTAGTTATAGATATTGTCCTCTAATATATTGATTATTATATATGCTCTTATGCTGTTTGAAGACTCACCCTTTCTGCTTGGAATGTTGCTCCATTGTGGCAACGCTGCAGGTCACCGCAAGTGAAGGTTCTGCTGCCTTCCTTAGTAGTCGTTGGGATGTTTTGAGTCGCTCTCTGATACCGTAGCACCTAGGGGGCGTGGTTGAAGTTGTTAAATTATTTAACTAGCTGTTTAATGATTTTATTGATGTTTTGAGACGTGTTTGAGTGACTTTGGCGAGTTACTATTTCTATTCCGCTGTGATGAAATTTTTGAAGTTTAAATTTTATGACGAGTGCTATGTCGCACAAACCTTGACGAGTAAAAATGACGACTTTTCTTTTCAGTTAAATTAATTTATGCGAAAACAACTTACTCTGATAAATGACGTGTAATTTATGGGGTAGAAAATGGGTGTTACAGGAAACCTCGATCACTACTGTGATTGAGACGGGCCGGTTGTATCTCGAGGAATTTGCGCTGTAGAGGCGGATAAATTCTTCAGGACAAGTCACCAGACGCCTCCGGTTATTTTTCCTAACGTGTTATGTGTTTGCAGGTACTCACTGTTGTTGCTGTGTCAAAGCGCATATTACTACAATCTGAAGAATTTATCTGACGCAACCAACAACAACAACCTATGCTACCTAGTCAAGCCCATTGGAGGATAGAAGAAATCGGATATTTACCTCTTGGTGCATTATCTTCCTCATCTTGGTTTGTAATAATTTTTGAACCCCACAATATTTGTGTTAGCTTTCTTGATATCGCGAATATGAGTTGTGATCGAGAGAGATAAGCTTGGAGTCCAAGTAAGTACCATGAACTGAAAATATCTACTAATATAGATTTTAATGCGATGTGATTGTATGGTTTTTGTTGCATACAATTATATGATATATTCTTACTAGTGATATATTTGGAAAAATATTCATATGATTATCATGAAGTTGTGATAATATATTAGTAAAAATTTCATAATTTGTTGTGAAGCTTTGGTATGCTAATAAGTTGTTCCAAATTGTGATCTTGTTGAAAATTACAAGTTGTTATGATTTTATTTGAAAATTATAAAACAACTTAAGAAAGGATTATATGAAAAGTATAAGCATCACTTTTGTCCTTAATGTGTTAGAAATATTTTGTTAATATTTCAAAATAGTCTTTGAACTTTTTCATGTTTATACATGATTATCTGAACAAGTTGTGTGCTTTTAAGAACCTTTATATTGTCTGAACTTTTTGGTCTCTTTGGTGACGACTAAAAATGAAACAAAATTAGAGGCATGCTTTGGATATATAATTGATTTTCTATAAAAGTTTCGGAATTATTGAAGTTGAGTTGCATCTTCAAATAAATGTGTAAAATGATTAAATTGTGTTGTATTGGAGATGATACCATTGATTGTTTTGAATTGTCCAATGTGCCAAACAATTTGTGGAATGTGGGGGCTATATATATGTGACTTCTCTTGATTACTATTGCAAACATGCTCTGTAAGTTCTTTTATGAATCATGACTCTATGTGTTGTCAAGTTTTATGAGAAATTGCATTATAATATACAAGGGATTTAGTTGTATATTTATTGTAGATAATTTTTGTTAAGACCCATACAATTGATAGATGTGATTATTGGAATCCTTGGTGTATTTATTTTTCACCTTTTGTTGGATTAATAAAGATCATAAAAGTGTCTTCTTTTAGAGCAAGAAAATTTTGATTCCCTAAAAGATAGAAAATGAGTTCACTTGTTGACTTGTTCAAAGTGATTGATATCTAATAATCTTTTAGATTAAAAAATGATGTTGATAATTATCACATATGAGAATTTTTGTTTTGGATATATGTGATATCCATATTTTGAGATATTTGAATGTATGAGTCTAATCTTTTGAAAGATTAGTTTTGCGAAGAAATATCATATTTCTCGTAATTTTGAACTATATTTGAATGTATGAGACATCATTAACATACTTGTGAAATTCTGTAAATTTTTTATGGAATTGTTGTCGCTTAGAAATCATCTAAGCAGACCTGCACGTATAAGTATGTTTTGAAAGTGACGTGGCTTGGAATTATCCAAGCATTTATATACAATTATCTGTAGAGGCATCATTGGGTATATTACTATATATAGTGAATATCCATGATACTATGATGATAGCCAAGTTTTATTCACATAAGAATAAATCTATAAGTGGCTTTATTTATGAATGGTTGTCACTTAGAAATTATCTAAGTAGACTTGTATAATTACCTTATAGAGATTAAGGTTATTACTCAAAGATGTATGAGATTGGGTTTATTACTCAATACATTGTGATAGTCAGTCGGCAATAGCCGTTGCAAAGAATAAGACCTATAATGGCAAAAATATACATGTGCAATTGAGACATAACATTGTCAAACAATTGCAAAAATATGAAATGATATCGATCGATTATGTGAAGTCAGAAGTGAATTTGGTCAATCCTCTGACAAAACCCTAGGGAAGAAATTAATTTGTGAAACATCGAGGGGAATGGGGCTTAAGCCAATTTAAATTAAGAAGTGATGGTAACTCAACCTTTGTGATTGGAGATCCCATGAATAAGGTTCAATGTGGTAAAAACAAGTCACTTCTTGATATTTCTAGCACTGAAAAATTAATTCAAGGAATTATTTTTATTCTTGTCCCTTCCTATGGTGTTATGATTGTGATAGTGCTAGACTGCAAGGTAAAGAGGTTAAGCTTAAAGCTTTTAATGATTATCATAGCCCTTATGGGTGGTGTATGACTTGCAGCATACACTTGATGAAATCACCTATATGAGTGTCAAGTGGGGCAGCTTGCATGAGATCCTGGCGAGGTCTCTAGAGCACTCATGAATACCGAGCACGCGCACAGCCTAGTAGCGCACCACCGCGAAAACAGCAAGAATTGTGGGGGTGTAATGTAATAGTAAAACCTCTAACATATAACAAGTGTCTTGGGTTCCATAGCTTGCTAAACCAATTCATCAGATGTTATGTTTTATCTGTCTGGGACCGATTCCATAGCTTTCTATCTGACTCAGATGCATTACATCTACGATGTTAACCTGGAAAATTTCTTTGATTGATTTATTTCCCAACTTTTGAAATATGTGGGGGATTGTTGTATTTTATTTATTATTTTAATAAATATTTCAAAAGTGGGAATAAATTATTTTAAAGTAAATATAATATATTTTCTTTTATCATCATTATTATATATGTATATGCGTTAAGCTTGTAACATTTGAAAGTTTTAATATATATATATATATATATATATATATATATATATATATATATATATATATATATATATATATATATATATATATATATGTTACAAGCATAAATATTAAGTTGGTTTAAACTATGCATATTTCCTTTTGGTTTGATTTTAATATAGAATATATGCGATTTTCTTTTATCATCATCAAAATTACGTTTCTTTTTCAATTAAAGCTTACGTTAGAAAATATTTATTTAAGTTTACGTTCCTTCTTGATGATGATGATTATTATGTGCTAACGGATAGAGAGGAATACTGGTTTTGTATATAAGGAAGAAAAAAGTTTTGGAACTGATAGATACATACACATAGTATGCGTGAGTTTTAGATGAGTTGAAAAAATTGTTTTCTCTCTTCAAAATATATAGTTATGGGTTCATCTCCTGTCCGAATAAAAATATTCATTCTTGCCAGTTTAGAAACCTCGATCACTACTGTGATTGAGACGGACCAGTTGTATCTCTCGGGAATTTGCTTGTTTGTAGGCGGATAAATTCTTCGGACAAGTCACCAGACGCCTCGGTTATTTTTTTCTAACGTGTTACGTGTTTGCGTACTCACTTTGTTGTTCTTTGTGTCAAAGCACATATTACTACAGTATGTGCTGTCCAGAATAAGAACCCTATGAAATTATCTGAATAACTTCATGAAGGTGGGATGCATCCACATGATGTCACCGACAACATCTGTTCCCTCAACTTTTCTGCTCCAATATAAATACTTTTTACTTTCTATCAATCTCATAAGCTCCTGAATCTCAGTTCTAGGACCTTTCAAGGAAGACTAATACATGGTGCGCTGCCTATACAGCTGGCTCATAGAAGACACATTAACAACAATTTTCTTCTTCAAAGAGGTCATATTGTCTCTTGGTGCAACCTCCAATGCAATGTGCACGCACACCATAGCCCTTTCCCCCTTCATTAACAGGCCATAGAATGAGGTGTCGGTTAACGTTGTAAGCATCTCATGAGAGTGGCATCCACATATAAGCCTCACGCCCCAACCACCATCACGAATAGTATATGTAGTCCTCAACTTAAATAGATAGTTCGCCCGCTTTGATTGTATTTTCCTTTTCGAATTGGGGAATTCTCCTTGCTTCGAACAACAAAAAAGAACAATTTTATGTCGTGTTCCCCTTTTTCCTCCAGCTTTGCATAACCTATGCATGATAATCACAAATCCGGTGGCCCTCACAACCTGTCTAGCCCAACCGATAACATCCTCGCATGTTTGAAATATGTACAAATAAAACTAACCGTTAGATGCAAAATTATCTCAAATATCTAACAAAGTATATCTAAATAGTTAAAGTTACCTGATCCGTAGTGAAGGTCAACAGACAATTGCTCGTCCGTAACCATAAATGCCTAATTAAAAGACAAAAAGCACAAAAAACACAATCAGTATTTGTTAAAAAAAATTCACTACGGATTTATGTTTCAAAACATACTTTCGTAGTTCAAGTTTTTTCACTACGGAATTAACCATAATTCCGTCACATTTTTTTTTCACACCGGATTTACCAATTGAAGCCTACTTCCGACACGACAGAATTAATATATAATTCCGTTTTGAAAAAAATTAAACAACGGAAGTATGGTAAATCCGACGGCAAAAAAAAATTTGACTACGGATTTATGCTAAATCCGTCAAAACGGGAAAAATCCAAATAAAATGTCAACACGGAAGTACCTTTTTTGCAGATACTTCTGACGAATGGATTTATGGTTGTTGACTCGGTTGGTAGATGAAGTAAATGTGGATAGTGGATATGGGTAAATGTGGGATTTAGAGTGGAGAGGGGCATTTTGGAATTTTCGTAATTTGTGGGGGTCTTTGATATAAGGGTGGGGTCCAAAAAATAACACCCTTTTTAATATTTGAGTGTTCAGCTGCACTCAAGTAATAGTGGGCTGACTAAAGGTTTTGGGCTCTACTAATTAAATTCTGTTCTACTTCCTGCACCTTCCTTTATTACTAGTAGCAAACAACTCTATTATGCCTTAATTTATGTAAAATACTTAATTAAATCATCAAACTCTATCAAAACGTATAAAATACATAATCAAAGATATTTTTCACTTATTCACACTACTTGCTCAATTATACTACAAATCAATCATGCATTCCAACACACATCAATTAACTAAAATACTACAAGGTAGTGTCTGAGGCAATTAATCCTTACTTTGGGTCTTAATAATGGAGTGAAAGTTTCTGGGTCAATGTTATTAAAACCGACCCGGTGGTCGACTCGGTCAGGTCATTGGGTCACTGGGTCAATGGTCGCATCGATGGGTCATTAGTTAACCCGCGTGACCCGTGAATCTACTAAAACTGATAAAATATATAATATCGTAGGTCAATATTTTCAATATGAAATAATTAAATATCAACATAAATTTTAAAATGAATAATTATTCATACTTAATAATATATAGAATCTAAAATTTATGGAATGTGATACAAAATATTAGATATTAAATAAGTAAGATATATACATAATAGATAATAACACATGTAAGTATAAAAGTAATTAATAAATTAATATAAATAGTAGGTTAAAATGGTTTTGTTCAAAAAAAGAAAAGAAAAGAATGAATCAAGTATAATGTATGTTGTTTGTTTACCAACACAAGGCGCAGCATAGTTGGTTAAAGCATGCAGTATAAGCTTCAGGTAAGGGGTTTGATTCACAACCATTACATTTTTGATATTAAAAATTCGGCCAACACCTTTGTCTGACCGAGTCAAAGGTTGATTTGACCGGGCCAACCTTTGTCTGACCGAGTCAAAGGTTGATTTGACCAAGCCAAAGACCGGGTTGATGACGTAATCGCGGGCTAATTGCATATCTGATCCAACATCCAAACCGACTCGGTTTACTCTGCGGGTCACGGGCGAACCGGGCCGACCGACCGGGTCGGTCCAGGTTTGATAACACTGAGTGAAACAAATAATTAAAATCTATTCAAATACCAAAGCCTATAATTTTAAGAAAGCTATAACATGGTAAGCATATCCGATCCAACATCCAAACCGACTCGGTTTACTCTGCGGGTCACGGACAAACTCTTTGCAGACAGTCCGGAGAGACAAGTAAACATGCAGTTCCTCAATGGCATCTCGCCAGAATGTTGAGAAGACCTAAAGGTTCTAGTGTTGTAGCATGGAGAGGCAGAAAAATAATACTCATAGCTTCTGGAGTGGCACAACGAAGAATACTTAGTTTTAGTGGATTAAGTTTTTTTTTGTAAAGAAGGAAGGAAGCCTCGATAAGAAGACTTCCTCCAAATTTTAATGAAAAAAAAATAAAAAAGACAGAAGAGACAAAATAATACCAAAGCAAATTCTAGGGGTCCCTTAGCTAGAAAGACCGCTAAAACAATCTAGGGACAAAATAAAAGTCGACTAAGGAACTAAAAATCCAAAGAGACAAATTTAAGGTCCAACTAAGAATCTAAAATATATAGCCAGATCAAAAAGAGACTAAAACTAAATTTGCCCTAGAATAGGTGTTATAGCTTGCTCTATTCTGAACAAATTTCTTTGTTTGTCGAATTCTTCTTTTGGGTCTTGGACACCAACTCAACATTATCATTCTGAGCTACTATTCCTTGGGTATCAAAAGTCACGGGGATCGATCTCATATATCACCCCATAGCTTTCCTAAAATTCTCATATCGGATGCTACCACTAGATTAGAAGTAGCAGCAGACTTCTCGACATATAGCGAATCCAGCCTGGTAGAGGGAGGTTGAGTGAAGGAGTCACTCTAGCACCGACTGGAAATAACCATTTCTAGAAAACACTCTGAGTTAATATTCATATTATTGACTGTGCTGGAATGAGAAGTAGGAGTTTCAAAAATACAACCATTAATAGAACCAGAGGTATTGGAGACGTGAACATCAATGTCCGCTGTCGATGTGCCAGTGGCAGAATTAGCCAATTTCTGAATATTTTTCAAAGGTGGCTTTTGCATCTGTATGAGCACAGGCGACACTTGCCTACCCTCAATTGAAGCAAATGAATCCTGGACAAATTGGACGGAATCTGGTTCTTCATTAGGTTGCATGACCTCATCTCTAATCACATTGCATGAAGATTCCTCTTGTTGTTGTTGCACCTTTATAGTTACAACTTGATGGGAACTAGACGGAACACTTGTAACCTAGGCTTTCTGAACCTTTAACTTAGGAACATACTTAGAAATGGCTCGAAAATCTTACGCTCCTTGTTATGTTCAACACCAGAGTGCATACTTTTTTTTTTACAATTGCTAGTAGTATGACCAATAGTCGTGCAATTCATACAAAAAAGAGGCAAATTTTTTATACTCAATGCCCACAAAAAAGTATATATAACCTGACCTCTCAACAAGGATTTGATTCCAAAGCTCTGATTTCAAATCTATATCAACCAAGATGCGTGCAAAATGGCCAAATGATTTGTGACAAAAAACTATACGTGTTTACTTTTCTATCCTAATAATAAGGGTGATAAATCAAAAAACTATAAAGTGATTTCCAAATATTTTTTCAGGGGAGTACTGGGATCAACAATGGACTAATAACTACAACTACTAAGAGATTTAGACACAAAGCTGTGGATATATGGGTCACATCTCTTAACCACCTATACTTAAATTTCCAATTTTATGAACTCTCATGGAGATGGAATCCTTAGCCTAATCAAGCATTCAAACATATTCATGACAATAACTTTTAGACAGTGATTGATGGCAATAAATAACCTAAACATTGGGGAAGGGCTCTGTGATTCCCTCAGTGGTGTTGGTTTTTTTCATTTGTTTGCCACCAAGAGAGGAATAGGATCCATAGACTTTCTTCATGCATGTGTCTCAATGAATGAGCCATAAGGGTACATCAACTGGTGTGTCTATGTCTCAAAACTGTAGCTATGTAACAGAATATTTATTCCAATTCCGTAGGTGGTAAATGCATGGCAATCAATATAGTGGGGTATATCTTTAAAGCATAAATAGGCAGCATTTTCATTAGAATGGACAAAACTGTAGGGTATACATAAGTCAAAGTAGATGCAACATGATGAGTAAGATTGGCATCTCTGCCCAAATGCATTATTTATTTGGAATTCAATAGCCCCCCTCCCTATAAATTAAAACCTTCCACTTTTGAATCATCTTTCATTCTTTCTTTCCTCATTTTGTTTTCTTGTTTTGTGATTTTCATAAAATTTTGGCTTTGGAAGTTGTGTTGAAGAGAATTTTATTCTGTCCTTTTTTTCCTAACAAAAAATTTAACTATGGGTTCAAACATTTTTTTTATTCTTATATCAATATTGGCGGTTGTACCATGAACATATAATTCATGGACAAGGGAAATTTACATTATTTTCACTACTCATACCAATCATTATACAAGTTCGAAGAATACATACAATTCCTCATAAAAAAAGGATTTATATAATTCATTTAATTACACGAAAACTTTTCTAAATTTTTCTGCTTTAATGTCAAATTCAATGACATTAATTAAGAGTGTTTGGGATAAGGTTTTTTTTTATAAAAATACATTCATAAGTTTTTTTAGCTTATCTTCTAAGTTTTTTTAACTAATCTTATAATTTTTTTAAGATTGATTATTATTTTTGGTTACTGTGTTATTGGTGTGCGATCTCCACCTGAACTTTATCGATAGACTAATCTATATCGAGAAATCAGGTTGTACGTGTACCTAACTTTTTCATCAGAGTTTTCTCCTTTCCCTTCAAGAGAATTTTTCTTTCACCCAAGACTCGAACTTGAGATTTTGAGGTGGGTTTCAAACTCTAGCTCGGACCAACCCTTGTAATAAACTTACTTTTTAAGATAAATTGTAGAAGCAATTTATAATGAACTTACTTTTTTCGCTATTGGATTTCCATCTATCACAAATATTAGTTTGTGTTTTAAAACTATCTGCTTGCGTTTTACACATACATTCAATTGATCATAAAACTATTAACTATTTAGAAAAAGGCTTTTTTGTGGTCAACTAGGCCTAGAAAATTCTAAGAAAGCTTTTGATACTTTAGATTGGAATTTTTTTACTTCAAGTCATGACTACTTTTGGAATTTCAATGATAAATTTTACTCCTAGCTAGATAAATATCATTCTTTACTCAGCTAAGCTCACTTTTCCTATTAATGGTGCTTTTGTTGATTTCTTTGATTGCAACATGAGGGTTAGTGATAACTCTATTTTATATAGAGTATTTCATATGTTTAAACTTAGTAATTGTTCTCTTTCAAGTAATAATAAAGAGTTTATATAGTATTTAGTGTGATATATGATATCTTGAGTGATTTGAATGGTTATAGTTATTAGTAGGCCATTTTGGATATATTGTGGTATGTTTGATGTTTTTGTTCAGTGCAGTCTCAATGTTGTCTGCATCAAATGCTCCTGCACTGATCCTGCATCAAAACTGTACTACTTGGTGAATGAGCAGCCTGTTTCATATGCATCCACTTGCAATTGCTGACCTCATGCTTGGTCTTCTGAAGCCATCCCACCTTGTATAGTAGGCGCCTACCATTCACACATAGCTATAAGCATAGCTTTGAAGAGTCACCATCATAGGGACACATGTTCATACACCATGGAACCGCCCTGTATTAAGTCAAAGATTTCAACTTGGGATCAACCTCTGAAAAGCAACTACAGCTATTATCCACTCAAGATTACTTCAACATGAAGGAAGGAAGCACCTCTCTTAAAGGCTATAAAAGGACCTCACATCTTCATTTGGAAATATATCACAATCCATAAGTTAGATCAAAATTTCAATATACATAGTTAGTTTCTATTTTATAAGAGGGAAAGGAAGGAATTGACAAATCCTCCTTAACTCGATTTCATAGTGTTTGTATAGTGCTAAGAAGTAATGCTAGTGCATTGCTAGAAGATTTCATACAAAGGGTTTCAACATTTGTAACTTTTATCTTGTTGTTTCTCTTTTGTGATTTCTATTATATAAACATGGTCTATTCAGTTTATATATATCTTGCAATGTCTATTGTTAGCTAAACCTCTCTTAGTTGGAATGTTCTAATCATTTAATGAGCTTTTAAGTAAGTATGTTGCATGTATGTATGTTTGTACTTTAGTTCTTGCTTGATAATCTTTTCAAAACTTATTTTGAACTTGATCACTTAGAATAAGTAGATTTGTAAGAGCAGACATGGCTTACAATTAAGAAATCAAGAACTAATATGGGTGAGTGTTTTAAATAAAGAAAACTTTGTGAAAATCATGCTAAGTCCTAGAGATAGGATAGTATAGTCCATAGGATAAATTGTGGGTACTTAAAATACAAGAGTGAATTTATTTTAGCAACTTGGATAATTGCTAGGAGGCAAGAAGGGCATTGACAACCCTTTCTTTACTGCAAAAAGCAAGGGTCATAAGAGCTGGTAGTGAAACTCTGAAGAAAGTGACTGAAAGGCACATAGCCAATCTGTGACATTCGATCAAAGGTGCATCACATCTTGCATCGCATCACACACTTAGAAGTAAATTACTTGATAAAGACATTCCAACTAGCTTTTCTCATTTGCATTATCAACACTCTTTACTTTGCTTTCTTTCTAACTTAGTTGTGATCACTTAAACTCCAAAATTATTTTGTTGCTTAGTTACTTTACACTTTATTACTTTATATTGATTTTAAAAGTGAGTTTTTCAATCTCTGTGGGTTCGATCTTTTTACTACTTGTTTTTGGACTGTGTATACTTGCACATTTGTGTTGTTATTTCCAAACACCAGTTAGCCAAGGAGATCCCTTGTCCCTTTTTATCTTTTATTTGGTTGAAGATGTTTTAAGCAGACGCATTTCCAACCTTGTTGAAGATCCATTCCCACTTCTTATTTCTTTGCATGCCAAGTCATGATTTATATGTTGAAGATATATTATGATTTTTTGTAGACCTAATAAAAAGAGTTTACCTAGTTTCTTGGATCTTTTTCCTCTCATGGACAAGTCTCTAGTCAAGTAATTAGTAAATTAGTAACATGTCCCTTTCTCGAGTCACTGTCATCTCAGACTTTCTTGGGTTTTTAAACGTATTATCCCTTTTAGTTATCTTGGCGTCTCTTTGTTCAAAGGAACCCCTTAGAAAATTCATTTATTATCTACTACATATAGAAAAAAGACTAAATTATCCTCATGGAAAGGTTCTTTATTATCTATAATTGATAGAGTTCAACTTGTGAACTCTATTATTCTTAGCATGCTGGTTTACAACTTTCATATATATTTATGTTTGGCCTCCTAATCCCTCTCCTGGCAGTGGTCTGCACACCTTACTACAAGCAACAATATTCGTTTGCTTTTTTAAAAAAAAACTTTTCAATACTAGTGATACCCAGATTAAAAACTTTTTATTGTTAGGTGATATTAAAAAAAGGAAAATTGTTATTGTTGCTTGTAGTAAGGTGTGCAGACCATTTCAGGAAGGTGGACTAGATTTGTGGTCTATCAAAGCTATTAGTAATGTTGGTATGCTACATATTTGGTTTAAATCTTGCATTTTTGTAGTTCTTGAGCACTCAACTTTGAAGCTTGGGAATGGTGTCAAGATAAATTTTTTTGACTGATACTTGGCTTTCTAGGTCTATTGTGGATATTATTAAGATACCTTATAGTTTACACATGGGTTTTAAAGCTACTCTGGGTGATTTTATAGTGAATGGTAGATGGTCCATCTCTGTAGACCTTATCACTCATTTGCCTCAGCTTCATTCTGAAATTTAGGAAATAGTGAAGGTAGAAAAATGATAGAAAGCGGTGTTTGAATGGAGTTTTTTGTTAAAAAAATCACTTCTTAAAACTTGTTTCAAAACCTTTTGCAAACGCAATATGAAATCAAGTAAATGGAACAAGAGGTTTATCCTGGTTCGCTACCACCTCATAGCTAGTCTAGTCCCTTCAAAACCTTGAAGGATTTTCACTAAAACTTTCTTTTACAACCCCCATGAGCTTATCTGGCAAACTGACTAAACTTTCAGCTTATTAGAATAACTTTTGCCTCAAGCCTCTAAGGAACAATGCCACTACTGAGTGTTTTACAAATCAATGAGTTTGAATAAATATAAAACACACTCTCAAGCCTGTATTGGCCATGCTTCTTACATTCAAAGAACATCATTTGAGTTCTTTCTCTAGAGTCTGATGTGTCGTTGGACTCTCTCTTGTGGAATGATCTTGCACCTTGTCTTGCTTGACGCAGTCTCAATCTCTTAGGGTAGAAGGAGACCTTTTGAATCACTACCAAATGATGCTTCATGTGTAGAGATTCTTGCTTGTGATGCTCTTGAACTGGATGCTTTTGAACCAGATGTTCTTTTGGATTTTAGAGCCATGGATTTGAATTGATTTGTTGGTTCCTCTTTATTTAGATCCAACTCATGAGCGAACTCATTAAATCTTCCAGTTGTAGAGTTCATATACACTACAAAAAAAGCGTCATTTAGCGGCGTAGGATTCCTCGCTTAAAGCACAAAATCCTCCATTAACGTCTTTCAATGGGAATTAATGAAACCCAAATCCCTCGCTAAAACGCTCTCACTAAATTTAGCGAGGGAATTAGCGAGGGACACAACTGTCTAAAACGCCACTCTTGAAATGTATACGTTGTGGGTTACAACTGTCTTAATTTTAGCGAGGGAAATATAACATTTAGCGACGGCCTTTTCCGTCGCTAATTCCGCCGAGATTGAGTTTTTAGCGACCTCCCTGGTTCCTCGCTAATACTATTTTTTTGTAGTGATATTTGACTTCCTGAATGGAAGTGACATTCGATCGCCTTCTTTAATTTGGAAAAACTCCTTAGGATCTTCTTCACTTTGATCAGCCATCGTATAGCTTTTCTCTAAAAATTTTAGACCTTTCACGAGAACCATAAACCTATTGAACATGGCGTCAATAGTTTTTTCTTCTTCCATTTTGAACAACTCATATTGTTTTACCAATCCAGCCCCATAATTCCAAAATCCACTTTATTGGTGATTTTGGGGGGGGAAACACATATGTCATACATGTATGTGCATGTGCATGTGCATGTGCATGATTGCTAAAAAAATATCCAATGGCACGTTTGTAATTTAAACAAAAATCACAGACAATTAAGTAACCCCAATATTGTCACACCATTTACCAATATACCCCTCATTTTGTATCCCACTGTTTACCAATATACCCCCACTTTATATTTTTGGACTGACATTGTTGCGTCATCCCACCAACGGCTATTGTTGCCTCTTCGTCTTATATATATGTGTTGCGTATTTTTATACCCCCTTATAAAATGTTGATGTTTTTTCAAACTACATCAGTAGCGCATTAATCACCTCCCCGTGCATCGCACGAATAATCCCTATATATTAATACACTAACGTGATTTCTCACGTTTTGAGTGGCAAAATTTTTTATTCTTTTTTTAGTCCCTTTATGTACTTTTTTTTAAGTCCCTTTATGTGTGTGTTATTTAGTCATGTATGTGTTATAGTATGAAACACTTTACACTCTGCTACTTTATTAATCAATTTGGGAGGCATTTTTGATAACATTAGTTGTAAATAATGCAAACTTTTTTTATAAGTCCCTTTATGTGTTTACTTAGTCATGTATGTGTTATAGTGTTGTACACTTTACACTGGCTACTTTAATTTTTATTTTTATAAGTCTCTTTATGTGTGTTACTTAGTCATGTATGTGTTATAGTATGGGTACACTTTACACTGACTACTTTATTAATCAATTTGGTAAGACATTTTTTGATAACATTAGTTGTAAATAATGCAAACTTTATGTCCATTATTAATCTAGCAAAAATTAAGGTCCCACTCTTTTTTTTTTTTTTTGTCTAGCACTCATTATTTTTTATTATCAAAATGTATCCCTCATTGTTAAATACATATTATTTTGGTTTTTTTTATACTCCCACTGTTTACCAATATACCCCACTCTATATTTTTAGACGGACATACCCACAGCGATGAAATTAAAGTCCATTATAAATCTAGCAAAAATTAATGTCCCACTCTTTGATTTTTTTTGTTCAGCACTCATTGTTTTTTATTATCAAAATGTATCCCTCATTGTTAAATACATATTATCTTGGTTGTTTTTGGTGCTCCCACTGTTCACCAATATACTCCAACTCTATATTTTTGGACGAACATACCCCTGACAGAAAATGAACCATTTAGATTTATGTTTGCAATAGGTAAACACGATTTATGTTTTTTCAAGTCGTATTTACCTATATGAATCTTATTTATCTCAGAATAAGGTAAATACGATGCAATTTTTTAATACGATGAAGGTAAATACGACCTACTATTTTTGAAGCTTCTGGGAGGAAATCGTATCTAGATAAATACGATCACGAAATTTGGCTGGAATTCGTATCTATCTCTGGAAGGTAAATCGACAAGCTCTAAATTATATATAACATAACCGTTGGTTAGTTAATATCTACAACGAAATTTCAATGTAATTTTTTTAACCAATAGTTGACATCCATTTTTTTTGAACTATCTTGCCCTCATTATTGTTAAAGAGTGTTTTTATTACATTTCTCACATTCTAAATCACCATCATGCATTGGTTCGTATCTTATAAATATATCATATATAAAGACAACCTGTTAACATAAAAATTCTATTCTATGTTTAGTTGTAAATTATCAATTCGTATCAACCACTAAGTTTGTAATACATAATTTTTTTATTTTTTTTTTCACAACTTATAAGGAGCTTTTGGACACGCCCAGACTTCATCCCACCAAGGGCTATTGTTGCATCTTCGTCTTATATATATGTGTTGCGTATTTTGATGCCCCCTAATAAATGTTGATGTTTTTTCGAAACTACATCTATAGGCCTGTTAATCACCTCCCCGTGCATAGCACGGGCGTGTGTCCTAGTATATTATATAGCTTTCATTTCTCTCATCTGAGGAGTGTCTTGATATGCCAAAGCCAAGGAATCCCAGATCTCCTTAGTTGTGGAGTTCTTTCCACACTTCTCACACTCTTTTTCAGCTATAGCATAGATAAGTATATATCTTGCTTTGTGGTTGATCATATGAATCTAGATGGTTTTGTTACATTTAGGAGAATGTCAAATTTCAAAAGATACGAGGACCAAACGTACGAACGTAGAAATATGGGAGAACATAATACATTGCCCGTGTGGACGCACGGGTATAGTACTAGTTAAGATAATAAAAGACATTTCACGTAATCTCACTAAATCTAGATGGCTTGGTTACATATGGGAGAATGTCAAATTTCAAAAACTACGGGGACTAAATGTAGAACTTAAAATGGGGAACCAATATGTGAATTGGTAAAAATGGGGAAGCAATTACAAAAACAAATAAATATTTAAAAACATTACAAACCAAACTTTGAAAAAATTAATAAGAAGAATTGGATGCCCTCCATTCCATGACATGCACCATTCCAATTTAAAAATTCCTCGCCTAAATCGTGTTTCAAATGCATATATATAATTTTGAAAAAAACATATAAAAATGTATACCAATTGTTCCGACCTCAAGTCCTATATTGCCTTCCAAGGTATAGACCGCAATGGCCCATATAAGAGTCGTCACAATTTTTGTTCTTTTTTTAAACTACCCTTGGTCAAGGCTTTTTAGTGTGCATGGACACTGATATGTTAGTTAAGCATCTTCTCTGGTGCAGGTATTGTGAATTGCAATATCCCACTACTGGAAAAAGCTAATTTAGTGACAAAATTAATGACAGGAAATTAATCTCCATCGCTAATTCTTAATTTTGGCGTTGCAAAATTTGGTTAGGGATTTAGAGATGGAATTCACATTTTTCGTCACTATTTTTCTCTCTCTAATTTCACTTTTTTAGTAGTATCCTCTTATGAAGACGAGATACTTACCATTGGACCGACCATCTGTTAGTAGGCCTGATTAATATTCTTCTCAGTAAAACACAAATACAATTTAAAAACATTACAATCCTTGGTCCAAAATATAAAAAACAAACACTATTTTTAAGATGTATTGAATGATCGATTCAAATTTTACCTCTATTTGGATGGTGTAGTTAAAGGTAATGTCGTTGTTTAGGAGTATAAACCACTATTTAATGAAAAATGTAGTTTTGGAAAGAAGGTGAATTTTAAGCCTTATTAAAGGAGAATAACTAATTTCAATTTCATTTATTGGTGTGATGTATGTAGGGATGTGCAGGGTACATAAACCACGCCACACCACACCATTTTCAAAATGCAGTTTTGGTGAACTGATTTTGCAAAAACCGGTTCCCATTTACAAACCAGTTTGGAACTAAGAAACTGGTTCAAAACCGATTCAATAAAGCAATTTTACCTGAACTTATTTTTTGTTGCCGAAAAATAGGGAAAGATGACATAAATAATGACCAGTCAAATTTAATCGGAGGCTACATCATCATAACCATAAACACCTACCTAAATCAAGCAATCTCTAGAGCAAATCTACCACTAAATCAACCACAAGTAATCAACAGAGAGGATCAATCAATGATAAACACGGAAAGTTGTCAATCGAGAAGAATGAATTTCATAGACAAGAACCAAGTTGAATGACGGAGCAGCAAAGATGCAAGATGAGAGAGAACGATTGAGTGAGGGGAAATTGGCGTGCGTGCTTTATGATCCTTGCAAAATTTAGCGGAAGGTTGTGGTTGAGATATGGGGATTAGGGTTTGAAGTCAATTGGAGTCACAAGAAAGGGAGTTTGAATTGTGATCCTTCTTAAAATTATTTCGTAGCCAACAAATCACTTAGGAAGATATCAAATAGACTTCAAAGAAGATAGAAGCTTTAAAGGCTTTAGAAGCTATTGACTTGCTTTTAAGAGGATGGTCTTCTAAGAAGATAGAGGCGTTGGTTGGTAAGATGCAAGTTACTGTTGTAAGAGGATATAAATTTTAGAAGACTTTGACTATTGTATCTTCTTAAAAGGTAGATTGTGTAAGAAGTCATTTTGAAACAAAGTGTTATGTAAGAGAAACTATGAAAAACAGTAAAGGACACACAAGAAGTATAATGATTCACCCAAATCAACAAAGGCTACTCCACTCATCACACCCAATGAGTATTTTTACTATTTTCCAAATATTTTACAGTTTACAGGCCAACCTAGGCCCAAAGCACATGATAGTTTTCTTCTATAGCTCTATATACTATATCACTAGTTTTCTTCCACAGATCTAGCTATTGTGATACCCCTAAGAAACATCTTAGGAATCTTCTATAACAATCAAGCAAACCTATGCCATGTTAGGAAGGTAAAGAACCCCTAAGAACCTACTTAGGATTTAACAATTCGGCAAACATATGCCATGTTAAAAAGGTACGATGATAAGGTAGTGTTTGGGTTTTGTTTGGGAATACAATAGCTTGGGTTGAAAGATGATTTCTAACTGAATATAATCTCCAAAGCTATAAACATACTCATAAATGTTCCCAAAAAAACTTTGAGGGTTCATTGAGTATGGTTGAGAAAAGAAAAATACTGCTGAGAAACCTTGAGAAGCCTCAATAGGACCTTCTAATAAGCTATATGTTGGGTAATATTGTACCAAGCTTATAAAGAACTCTCACACCTTGAATGAGGTCATCCATCATGTATTTACAGGGGTTGGAACCCAAAAGAGTCGTTGGAAATGGCCTAGAAAGTCAATTTCGTAGTTGACAACTTTTTCCAAAAAACCATTATATTTTTATGCACATGTTCAGAGTTTTTGTCCTTGCAGCAGTCTTCTCTGTGAAGCTTCTAAGCAGATTCTGCCTAGACCTTCATCACTAATTCAAATCATTGAAAATATATGACCACTGTGGTTTCAGTCTTGAGAAGCTTCTGATGTATTTTCTAAGGAGCTTCTGATACTATGCTTTCTGAAGCTTTTGAGGCAGTCTTCTAATGCCTTCTTAAACCTTCTGAAGCAATCTTTTGATGTCTTTTCTGCTTGTGATGCATCATGGCATGTGTCTTCTCAAAGTTGCTGAAGCATCTTGACTTGGAATTTCTTAATGTGAGAGGCTATATGGATTGGGTCTTCTCATCTTGATAAACTTCCTACTCTTGCCATATCTTCTTATATTACTAGGCTTCTTGAAGAACCATCATCTCTTCTTGAGAAGCAATATAGCTTCCTTCTTTTATCCATGTTCTCACGAGCTCTTGACCTTCATTCTCATCTTCTAAGGTTTTACTAAGCCTTCTTTCTTTATGAGGCTTTTTAAGGAGAGTCTTCTTATACCCTCAATTCCTTTCTTTTCTTCTAAGGCATCAATTTTTTCCTTTGGCAAAATTATACCGGAAGTCTTTTAAGTTATTTAATTGTAATTGGTCAGTCCTTTAAGTTTTTTTAGAACACTTAAGTCCTTTTAAGTTACATAATGTGTACACATTTAGTCCTTTTTCATTTTTTATTACAAAAAAATTCAATTAGCACTAACAGAGATGATGTCTGTAGTGAAGGAGGCTACTATCATTTATCTTGTAAGAATTTGGTCTTTTAAGACTATTGTAATGTAATAATTTGGAACTTTCAACTTAAATTTTTTTAAAAATGGATGGTTCATCTTCGTTTTCATTTAAGTTGAAAGGACTAATTTTTAAAAATGACAGAGTCTTAAAAATGACAAAATTGTTACTGCACGCAGATGACACATGTAGGCTCTGTCACGACCACGTCACTTATTTGTCGCGAATTGAGTTTTTTTGTAACGTAAAATGAAAAAGGACTAATGATGTACGATTATGTAACTTAAGCGACCAACTTCTTACAATCAATAACTCAAATGACCTAAGTGATACGAAAAAACTTAAAGAACCAACTCATTCAATTAAATAACTTAAATGACTTTTTGATGTAATTTTATCTTTTCCTTTTCATGTGGTGCTTTCTTAGCACACTATCTTATCCTCTTGAGTGATCTAAGTACACTAGTGTAATAGTAATTTTGCACAACCCTAGATATATGGATTTATTTCTTATATATTTTGGACAAGAAGTAATATTACAAAATCAAACTAATAAAACTAATAAGCAGAATTGGATACCCTTTCAACATGTGAAAATATGGACCTACATCATTCCATTTAAAGATTCCTCCCTTGTACCATCTACACAAAAAACATACAAAAATGTATACCAATAATCCCTCCAATTATTTACTCCATGATTTTCTGAACCCTTTTTATTTTATAATATTGTAGATGATGAGTAGGCTAAAATAAATCTAATCATAATCTCTAGTTCTCTTAACATATATACATTGTTTTGTTCATCATAATATATGATTAGCATTAACCAAATATTATCACACAAAAATTTACCCATGAGAGAGAGAGAGAGAGAGAGAGAGAGAGAGAGAGAGAGAGAGAGAGAGAGAGAGAGAGAGAGAGAGAGAGAGAGAGAGAGAGAGAGAGAGAGAGAGAGAGAGAGAGAGATCTTGAGTGCAAAACAAAGAATAGTATTTACAGTGAGGTAGGTGTTTTTTGGGGTTTTTCACGATGAGTTTAGTTACAACTCACAAGACAAGATTCCTTTTTGGTGGACCCTATTATGAAGGGTTATATATGTTTGTTAATGAGTCCATGTGTGATGCTGCCATTTTCTGCTACTGGAAGGGTCCTATTCCTACATAAACGGTTCGGTCTTTGTCCCTACTATTTATGCCTTTCTTTTTCTACTTTTTCCACTTTTTTCACTATTATTTAACCTCTTTTGCTTCTTTTTTTTCTGGCTAACATTTCAATTTTCACTTTTTTAATTTATCACTATTAATTAACCTATTTTGGCTTCTTTTTTGTTGTTTTATAATTTGTACAAAAAATTGTACTCTTAGGAATAAAACTGATATTTCAAAAATATCCTTTATATTTTATTAATAATTAAGAATAAAACTGATATTTCAAAAATAAAAAATTATTTACAACAAAAAAAAAAGAGATTTTAGTGTTTTTTTTACAAAAAGTTATTTATAGTTTTCACTAGTTTTATCACTCTTATTTGCAAATATTTATACAGGAAATATTGAGAGGATAAAATGATTTCAATGTTTTCTGTATAGATTTTTAAAAATAGTGTAATAATTTTGTAATTAAAAATAAAAACAGTAGAAAAAAATAGAAAGGTTTTATCAAAATAGGAAAAAATTTACACCTAGGAAATAATTTCTACTCTCATAATTCTCTTTATGAGTTTCCTACTTTTTATTTTTCTTTTGTATCCTAACTAAATGCTAATTAATTTGTACAAAAAATAAATCATCAAAATATAAAATAACTAAAGCAGAAAAATCACAGGAAAAAAAATTCACTGACAATTGAAGAGTAACAAAATATAAAGAAAATATAACCCCACCAATCAATAGTTTATCCAATTTACACCACCTTAAACATTAAAAAAGAAAAGTACGAAAACAATAAACCAAAGTTTCTTCTATTATTCATTTTGATTAATGACCCTCTCTCTATCTTAAATTTCCATCTCCCTCATTAACTTATTTATTTGGCTCAAAAAATAATGTAATTATTTCCGATTTTTCAAAGAAAAAACCAACATATAATCTTAATCCTCACCCTTCTACCCCTATGTGTATATTCAAAATCATCACCACCACAACCACAACCACCACCACCACCACCGGTGGTTTCCACCACGCACTACCGCCTTGCACTCTTATAAATTATAATAACACTCTTTGTGGTTATTATTTACTCCTCTCACCTGCTCGGTCTTCTTATTGAGTTGATGGTTTGCTGGCGACTACTTCAAAGTTTTGACCTCCTTCATCTTCATCATCTTCATCTTCATCGTCACCGCCATCTTTATCATCCTCATCATTATCGTCATAGAACTCTTCCTCGTCACGTTGCCGCCTCTCAGTCTCAGCATCTACCATAGTAACATCCGGTCCCGTTACTGCCTGTTGCTGTTGTGGCTGCTGTGGAGGCCACTGTTGCTCGGACGAACCATCAAGGGCGCCATCGTCATTCCTCCGGCTTCACCCCGCTCGCCCCGCTAGCACCACTCTCCATCTTGTTCTTCTCCCTATAAAGAGAATCCAATAGATGAAAATAAGGACAAGTCTTGGAATCTTCAGGCCTCTTCTTATTACTCTCCTTAACTTTCTTGAAGTACTTGTTGATATTCTCCCACTTCTCTTTGCACCTCTTTGCATTTCTATTGTACCCCATTTTTTTCATTAAAGTTGAAATCTCTTCCCATAATGGTCCTTTTGGTGCATTTTCTTGGTACTTTGTTTCAAGATTTGTTCTCAGCTTTATTAATGCCTCAACCTCAGTTTTTGGCCACCTTGATGAACTTGCTCCCATTGCCATCACACTCTCTCCATTATCACCTTTTATAATTTCCATATTCGTCCCTTGTTGCTGTTGCACCTGTTGCTGCTGCATCTGCTGCACCTGCACCTGAAGCTGCTGCTGTTGTTGTGGGACTGCCGGTGGAATAATAACCGGTCCTGCTTGTTGCACTACTGGGGGAGGTGTAACTAGCACTTGTGGGGGTGTAACTTGTGTTGGTGTAGTTTCTTGTTGCTGTTGTTGAGGAATGCTTATGTTGTTGTTGTTGAAAGAGGGACTAAGATTTTGTTGTTCAGCAATTTTCTGTAAAAATGCCATAACAGCAGAATCTTTAGCAGCAGCAATAGATCTTTCTTGAGCAAGAATTTCTCTTTCTCTATTAATCCTTTGCATCTCTTGCAATCTCCAAGCTTCTTCACGCGCCGCGCGTTCTTTTTCTCGCTTCTCAACGGCTTCCAAGAATCTCATATGAAGCTCCTCTTGTTTCTCCATAACCTCCTTCATTAGTCTCTCAAAGAAATCCTTCCATTTCCTCTTCCTCTTTCGTCGGTTTCCGCCTTCCATCGTCGTCGTTATCTCCTCCGACGATGTAGACGAAGAACTCGAGTTCGAGAAGAAATCTGTTGGGATGTTGTTAGGAAAAGAAGGAGGTGTAGGGTTTGGTATTGGTGTTGGTTGTGGTGGGAAGTATGTAGGGTTATTAAGGGGGGTGTGAGGTAGAGAAATGGGAGGTGTAGTAGTAGTAGTAGTAGTAATTGGTGATGGAATAGTGGGGGGTGTAGGTGTAATTAAAGGTGGTGCAAATGGCAATGTTGTTACAATTGTTGTAACTGGTTGTGCTTGAAGTGGTTGTGAATTTGAAGAAGGTGTTGGAGATTGAATTTGAATTGAAGGGTTATTTTCAAGAGCTTGTAATTGATCAAAAAATCTATAAGTTTTACCTTCTGATTTTCCACCTCTTCCTTCTTTAGTTCTCTTATGATACTTGTAAACATTCTCAAATTTCTCTTTGCATTTTTTGGAGTTTCTGTTGTACCCAAGCTCTGCCATTTTCCTATCAAAAAAAAGAAGAAAAAATAATAATTAATATTAGTTAAAAAGGTAAATTGGTATGTGTCAATAAAAAGGGTAAATTGGTCAAAAATAATAATTAAAAAAGGTAAATTGGTCAAAAAATAATTAAAAAGGTAAAAAAAATAATTCTGACTTTATCTTATCACATCAAATCTATAAGATAAGAGGCAATTTGATGCATTAAATATGTCAAAAAGAAGGATAATAATTTCAAAAAGAAAATATAGGTGAACTAATTTGAATACCAAAGAATGGAAATGGAGCATCATATATATCAAAACAAGATTATATTAATTAAAAAATAAAAAAGAATAGAGATGAAACAAGTAATGAAGATAAGGGAGAGGAGAATAGATATAAACAAAATAAAAATTGATGTGATTGGAGTGAATTTTTTTAATAATAAAATAATGATGATGATGATAACAAGTAGCGTGAAATGGTGAAGAAAAATTGTATCTAGCTCATGGAAAACACATGAAGCAAAATGAGAAGAAATTTTTGTAATCTAGCTTCATATATTTTGGCAGAAAAAATGGGTAATTGAAGAAATAAAGGAAGGAAGAAAATCTTGCTTTTTGATGACTCAATTCAAGTTGGTAACTTATTTGGTAAATAAAACATGTATCAAAATGAATGTCAGAAAAGCAAATCACATCAAAGTCATCATCATTCATCATCATAGATGCTGCTGCTCCACTGTGCACACATCTCTAAAAAAAATTAATTTTTCTTTAAATTGAAAAATAATAGAGGGAAAAACCTCAATTTAATTTAATTAAAAAAATAATTCATGAAAACAAATCCAAAATAAAATCAAGCTTGACTTGAATGAAACACATTCATCAAAACAAATCAACTGCACACAGCTCTAATTTTTTTTAATTTATATTTAAACTGAAAATATTAGAGGGAAAAACCTCAATTTAATTTAATTAATAATAACAAAAAAATTAATTCATCAAAACAAATCCATAAAACAAAATCAAACTTGAATTGAATGAAACACATTCATCAAAACTAATCCACTGCACAAATCTCTAATTTTTTTTGAAAAAATTATCTTTAAACTGAAAATAATAGAGGGAAAACCTCAATTTAATTTAATTAAATAATAATTAAAAAATTAATTGATGAAAACATATCCAAAAAACAAAATCAAACTTGAACTGAATGAAATGAAACACATTCCTTCTGATTAAAAAACAAAACTTTTGAATATATACTAACTGGGTATTCTCAGATTTCTCAGTTAGCATTCAATTAAGATTAATAAAATCAAATCTCAAAAAAAAAATTAAAATTAGTTCAGTGAAAAACCTCAATTTAATTTAAATGATAAAAATAAATTGATGAAAACAAATCTAAAAAAAAATCAAGGTTTAAGTGAATGAAACACATTCATTGTGATTAAAAAACAAAACTTTTCAATAAATACTAACTGGGTATTCTCAGATTTCTCAGTTAGCATTCAATTAAGTTTGATAAAATTAAATCTCAAAAAAAAAAAAAATTAAAATTAATAAAAACAAACCTTGAAACTTCATCCCACAAAGGACCTTTAACACTTGCATCTTTAAAAGCCAAATCCATATCAGAACGTATTTTCAACAAAGCAAGAGTTTCTTGCCGTGGCCACCGGTTACCACCAAAACTCCGGTCACCTTCTTCACCGGAATTGATCCACCACCACCGTTGCCGCCGCCGCCACCAACTTCATGAGCTTCTGCTGATGCTGCAGCAGCAGCAGCTATAGCTGCTGAGTCTCCCAACATAGGACCCTTTTTTCTCTCTCTCTTTTTTTTTTCTGTGTAGTTTCTCTCTCTTTCTCTTTCTCTTTCTCTTTCTATTTGTTTTCTACACAAGAATAGCACGGCACAGAAACTCTGCAATTACAGAGAAAGAGAAAAAAAAAATGGAAGAGAGAGAAATAAAAGAGTGGTGAATTGTTTTGAAGATGTGTATAATGAAACAACGTGTGTGTCTGTTTGGTGATTTTGTTTATTTATTTGGGTGCGATCTGCTTGGTAATCTACACGAGTTAATATTTAATAGCCTGGTGTCAAAAAATAATGTATTTTTTTTTGACGCGGTCAAAAAATAATGTATTTAATTGCCTTTTTTATTTTATTCACTTTTAATTTCAATAAATAATCGAAAATATTAAATAATATAGTAGTAAAACAATATTATTATTCAATGAAAATATAAAGCTATTTTCTTTTACATTGATTAAAAGTGTTGCTTTAAGTGATTTAATTTTTTTATGTAATAAAGTATTAATTGCATTTTTCTAAAATGTCATTTTGTAATTTATTTAATATTCTATGAGAATTTTTGGTTGGTAATATTAAATGAAAGATATTTTGAAAATATAAAATTAAATTAATTTAAATTTTCGTATATTTTGGTCCGTCGAACTTAGCTTGTTTTTTGTTTATATTTGAGTTTGGAGTAATACTAAGTGTCATTTTAGGTTATTTATATATATATTAAGAAAAATATTTAAATCAATGAAAGTGTGACCATTTATAAAATTACTATTTTTAACTCTTTAGATATTATTTTTAGGTTCTCGTAATGGCTTATTTGGTCTCCCACCGTTGGTTGCATTAACTTTTCGTTTAAACTGACAAAAAGTAGCTTATTTAATTTTATAACCATATGTATTATCTTTTGTCGTAAATACATAATGAAGTATAATAACGTCATAGTAACGCACGCATTATTATTTTACGGAAAAATTGAAAGAAAGCAAAAAGAAATTAATATTAAACTAAAAAACCATTGCTCACTACTTACGGAGTGTTCCAATGCTTTTAACGAAAAACTAATCTCCCTTCGTGCTATTAAGATCACATTTTACACTGGCCAACATTAAGTTTGTGCACTGAGGCAATCAAAAATTGGGAGCATCGAGTCGACCTCCTGTGTCTCATAGATTAAGCTACTGGACCAATGATGTTGGTTAATTAATAATACAGTTTGTTTTTTGTTTATATTTGAGTTTGGAGTAATGCTAATTGTCATTTTGGGTTTTTTATTTATTTAAACCAATGAAAGTATGACCATTTTATAAAATAACTCTTTTTAACTACTTAGATATATTTTTTAGGTTCTCGACTGGCTTATTTGGTCTGTCATTGTTGGTTGCATTGTCGTTTCGCTTAACTGACAAAAAGTAGCCTATTTAATTTTATAACCATTTTAATATATCTTTTGTCGTAAATACATAAATACATAATGAAGTATAATAAATTCACAGTAACGCCTTCTTTTTTTGACGGAAAAATTGAAAGAAAAAAAAGCAATTAATATTGTACTAAAAACTTTTTTTCTATTGGAGCCATTATTGGCTACCCAAAGAATGTTTCAACGCTTTCAACAAAAGACAAATCTCTGCTCGTGCTATTAGGATCAAATTTTGCAATGACCAACATCGAATTTGTCCACAAATGGGAATCAAATTCGAGAGCATCGGTCGACCTCTCGTGTCTCCGAGAGTAGATTAAGTTTTACCGACCAACGTTTGTTGGTTGATAATATAACTTGTTTTTTTGTTTTATTTGAGTTTGGAGTAATACTAAGTGTCATTTTAGGTTGTTTATATATATTAAGAAAAATATTTAAATCAATGAAAGTGTAACCATTTTACAAAATTACTCTCACTAGTTGGTTGCATTGTCATTTCGTTTAAACTGACAAAAAGTAGCCTATTTAATTTTATAGCAATTTAAATATTATATTTTGTCATAAATACATAAATGCATAATGAAGTATAATAACTTTAGAGTAAGACACGTAATATTATTTGACAGAAAAGTTGAAAGACAAAACGAGCATTTATTATTACACAAAAAAATTTCTTTTTGATTCGATATGTTGTTGCTAGCTACGTACCCACGCATTTGTTCCAACGCTTTCATTGAGAAACTAATCTCTACTCGTCTTAATTAAATTTCACACCGACAAATATTGAGTTTGTTCATTGAGGGAATTAAACTTGAGAACAATGAGTCAACCCCCGTGTCTCATTGTAGATTAAGCCACAGGACAACCTATGTTGGTTAATAATATTACATTAAAAACTTAATATAACACTTATTTTTAGACTTATTTTCTTTTTATAAATATGACATACTACAATGGAGGGGGGTAATATTTACTATGTCAATATTAATAAATGTTTTCTGTTAAACTCTTTGGTGGATTTTATTTAAGGCTAAATCCACAATCCTTAAATTTTTCTATAAAAGAAATATTTTTGAACGGTATCTTCTTGGTCGTATTGTCATTTCGTTTAAACTAACAAAAAGTAGCTTATTTAATTTTATAACCATTTGAATATATCTTTTGTCGTAAATACATAAATACATAATGAGGTATAATAACTTCAGAGTAACGCATTGTCTTTTTGTTTAAACTGACAAAAAGTAGCTTATTTAATTTATAACCATTTGAATATATCTTTTGTCGTAAATACATAAATACATATATAATGAAGTATTACGACTTCAGAGTAACGCTCAAACTATTATTTGACGAAAAACTTGAAAGAAAAAGAAGCAATTAATATTGCACTAAAAACTTTTTTTTGATTCAGAGCATTGTTGGCTACCCATAGAGTGTTCCAATACTTTCAACAAAAGACAAATCTTTCCTCGTGCTATTAAGATCAAATTTTGCTATGGCAAACATCGAGTTTGTCTACTAAGGGAATCAAATCCGGGAGCACCGGGTCGACCTCCTGTGTCTCAGGATAGATTAAGCTACTGAACCAACACTTTTGGTTAATAGTATTGCTTGTTTTTATTTTATATTTGAGTTTGGAGTAATACTAAGTGTCATTTTAGGTTGTTTATATATATTAAGAAAAATATTTAAATCAATGCAAGTGTGACCATTTTACAAAATTACTCTCAATGCCACATTGTCATTTTGTTTAAACCGATAAAAAGTAGCTTATTTAACTTTATAGTCATTTTAATATTATATTTTGTCGTAAATACATAAATACATAATGAAGTAAAATAACTTCAGAGTAACACACGTATTATTTTTTGACGGAAAAGTTGAAAGACAAAAAAAGCATTTAATATTACACTAAAAATTTTCTTTTTGGTTAGGACTATTGCTAGCTACGCATCTACAGATTGTTCCAACGCTTTCGCCGAAAAATTAATCTTCACTCGTGTTTAAGATTAAATTTCGCACTTGTCAATATTGAGTTTGTCAAGAATTAAACTTGAGAGCACTGAGCCGATCCTCGTGTCTAAAGGTAGATTAAGTCACATAACCAATAATATTGGTTATTAATAATAATAATAATAATAATATTACATTAAAAACTTAATATAACACTTATTTTTTTGACTTACTTTCTTTTTATAAATATGAGATACTACAATGGAGGGGGGGGGGGGGGTTTTAATATTTCCTATGTAAATGTTATTAATAAATGTTTTCTTTTAAACTTTTTGGTGGATTTTATTTAAGGCTGAATCCACAATCCTTAAAATTTTTTATAAAAGAAATAATTTTGAAGGGTATCTTCTTGGGGGAAGTAAATTCATGTACCTGGGTTTTCTCTCACTGTAATAGTAAAGTGGCACTGAAAGATATATACAAGTGTTTTATATTAATACAGTACAGATAGGAAAATAATAAAATAATAAAATGCTGCAGAATTTTTTGAACAGCTGCGTAAAGAGACGATGGAAATACTAACTGGGGTTTTGTCTGTGCAGCTAAATTTAGTTAAAAGCCAGCTTGTGTAGGTCAGCTTTTTCTTTTGCTGCTTCTTTTTTTAACTTATTTTTATCCTGTTTATTTTCTTTTAATTTGTTTTTCTTTAGGATGAAGATAAAGATTATCTTTAGACCAAATTTATCAAATAGAATTTGGCTCGAATTATTTTGAGACTCATTTAAGGTGATTTTACGCAGTGGCGTACTGAGGATCCTAACTTGGGGTGGAAAAAAAAATTTATTATGATTTTTCGGATTTTTAATTTTGTTTTCGAATATCCTCGATTAATTTACTAAAATTAAAGAATCAAGTTATCTAACTCCACATATATTTAAGAGAAAATCACTAAATTAGTCTCTAAGATTACCCGCCATTATCTATTTAAGTCTTAAAGATGTGAAAATAAGTAAGTAGTCAAGAAAAAATATGTGGATCGGTAAAATTATTTCCTAAAACTTTATAAATAGTCTCATACGGAGATTAATAAGATAGATTTATTAAAAACTAGGTGCAAATTTAAGGATACAAGTGCAAATTTAAAATTTCGAGGGGTTCAAAATAATTTTATATAAGTGTATTAATACTAACATTTTGCTTTCAGGAGGTTCAACTGATCCCCTTGACTATAGGGTAGGTCTGCCACTGATTTTAAGTTCTTAGCTTTTAAATTTAAAAAAATTAAATCTGGTTTTCAATTTTTAGTTTGAGTTTTAATTTTTAAAATTGTTGTCGACTACTTGAGTGGTTCAAACTACGATTTCATTGTGATTCCAACAATTTAAAGCAATTGAACCAATAATAATAATATTAATGTTAAAGATGTTTTTAAGTATGAGGTGTTTTGAATTTAGTTCTTACAGACGTTATTTACTTTTCACATCAGCATTACCACTTGGAATTTAATGTGACATCATCACTCTGGTGTGGCATTGAAGTGACTTTTTCGTCCTCCTTGTCATGCACCATTTCAAAAATGATGATATGATAGACGTCATCATTGCCACATAGGCTTAGTATGCATGTGTTAACAGCATGGGACATTGACATGTGATATCACCATAGTCAGGTAACATTGACCTTGCCGACAATTAGGAGCGTCATCGTCTGGACGACATTTCCTTTCTTGTTCTCTCTCGAGCATAGACGCCTGCCCTTTCGCAACCATTGTCCCTTAATGAGGTGGATAGAATGGTGGCTGACTGTGATGGTCATAACAGCCTGGGGCCATATGGGTTTAATTTTTCCTTCATTAAGGCCTTCTAGGATATGCTGCATCCATAATGGGGGACTCTTTTTGATGAACTCTATCGTAATGTTATGCTATGAAGGTCTTTTACTTCATAATTAATTTGTCGCTTTAATCCTTAAGGTTCAAAGTCCTCACTCAGGACTATCGTCCGATCTCCCATCGATGCTTGTATAAGATCCTTACTAAGGTTCTGACGACTAGGCAGCATGATGGACGGCCTAATCTCTCCTGTTCAGTCTACTTTCGTTAAAGGTAGAAACTTGGTTGATGGTATCTTTGTGGAGAATGAGGTTATTGATTTTACTAGTTAATGGGTGTCCTACTGAGGACATTTGTATTAAGAGAGGTCTGAAGCAACGTGATCCCCTCACTCCTTTTCTGTTCCTTTTAGTTGTGGAAGCCTTGAGCGGGCTGATGTGACATACTATCAATATCCATCTTTTTGCTGGTGTGGCTCTCGGGGTTGACAAGGTATCGATTTCTCACCTGCGGTATGCGGATGATACTGTCCTAATTGTAGAGGCATCAGCCGCTAACTCAGGCCATGAAGACTGCTTTTGCGACTTTTGAGTTGGCATCCGGGTCTCCGTGGTGACCTTTTATGAGAGTAGTCTCATTGGTGTTAATGTGTCGATGACTTTTTGGCTTTTGCATCGTGTTCCTTAATTGCAAGCTGGTGCACTTCCTTTCAAATATCTCGCTCTCGCCAGGATAACTCTCATAGGCCTCAACTGGGATCACATGATTCAAGTAATAAGAGGAAGACTACGAGTTGTCAAGTAAGATAGGTCTATTAGTCTAGGTGGGAGGATAAGATGCCAATGTGAAAGGAGGTGGTTAAGTTACAGAGAGAGTTATTATGGGGGAAACCTTATAGATAAAGAAAATCTCCTGGGTAAAGTTGTTAGACATTTGTAAGCTCAAGAGTGAGGAAAAGCATGCTATTAGGGATCTGTGAGGTGTGAATGTTGGCCTTCTTGGTAAGTGGTGGTGGAGGCTCCTCTCTGGTAGGGATGCCTTATGGAAGTAAGTTTTGTTCTCCAAGTACGGATGGGCCATATGTTCCTCGTCCTACTTTACCCGCCTGGTTCCCAACTCATTTGCATCTGTTTGGTGGAAATATATTTGTTGTATAGGCAGATGGGGGAACATGGAGGGACTGGATTTGTGATAACTCTAGGATGAAGGTGGGGGATGGTAACTATGCCCTTTTTTGTCATTATATTTGGGTGAGTGATTCTCCTTTCTGTCGTAGGTTTCCTAGGCTCTTTTCTATGGCAATGGATCCTAATGCTGTGTTTAGGACTTGTGTTAGATGGTATGATGCGAATTGGGTTTGGGTCATTAACTGGAGGCGACATATGTTCGCCTGGGAGGAAATCCTCCTTGGGGAGCTCTATTTGTCTATTTCTTCGGTCTCTCCTTCTACGGATCCAAATGCCTGGGTATGGTATCCGCATAGTTCTAGAATTTGTGCGCGCTTCTCGCCTATCACCTCCTCACACAAATCAAGTCTGGGTGTCTCTAGGCTCTCTGACCACATTCTTAGGATTCTGAACAAAGTTTGGAAGAGTCTTGCTCCTTTCAAGGTAGTTGCCTTTTCTTGGCAGCTTCTGCTGAATAGAGTATCAACTCGTTCAAACTTGTTTAGTAGAGGGGTAATCACAGATATTGGAGCTACGATGTATATTTTCTGTTGGGGCCTATATGAGTCCTTCTTTCATCACTTTTATTCTTGTGCTTTTGCTTCTGCGATAAGGTACTTACCAATATCAAATATCAAGTTTCTAAAAGACTTGGAATGATCCTGAATCCTACCGAACCCTAATAGGCTAACGAACATAAAATTAATACAAAAACAAGATATGAGTCGACTACACTTATAAGGATAATAACAACTAAAAATCAACAAAGAAGGATTACTAGAGGATCTGGAAGGGATAAAAACAAGCTCTTGTCCATGTGGAAGCTAAGGTCTTAAATTCTTCTTCTTGGTTCCTTACTGTTTTTTAAGGAAGCCTTCATTTTGTCCAAAGGCAAACTCTTTGGGACGATCTCACTAAAATACACTCCTCTTATAATGGCTCTTGGATGTGCTCCCCCCTTACCGCACCATCATCATGCTAAAGTTGGTTTCCATAACTGTATTGCCCAGTGTAACCTCCCCGACCTTGGCTTCATGGGTGATCTCTTCACTAGGGAAAGGATCCAACTAGAAAGAGACTGGACTTGTCTCTATGTAATATTGAATGGTGCCTTAGATTTGAGAGTGATGAAGTTATCTAGTATTGCATTTCTACTCCCATTATGCAAGTCCTTTAGGATGGTGAAGCTTTGGAGAAATTCAAACCTTCTAGGGGAAGACAAGGGGACCCGATCTCTCTCTACCTTTTTGTCCTATATATTTAGAGATTGTTTTAAGTTATTGAGCTTGTTGCTGGAAATGCTTCTTGAAAACCAAATCAGATCTTTATGAGGCTCTCATTTCCCATCTTGCTTTTGTTGATGATCTGATTTTCTTTGTTGAAGCTAAAATGGAACAAGCTTCCACTATCAAGAACATCCTCTATAACTTCTGCCTCAGTTCTAGACAGAAGCCAAACAGGAAAAGACTAGAGTGTTCTTTTCTAAAAATGTTCCTAGACTCTTAAAGAGTGATATATGTTCTGAGATGGGATTTCAAATGACTGAAGATCTGTAAAGGTTCTAATTTCGTAATGATTGGGGATCCATTATTATGAGTAAATATAAGTGTGGTTTGGCTAACCTCCCTAAACTTGATCCTATCAGGAAAGGTTCTAATTTCTAGAATGGCTTGAATCAACCTTTGCAGGAATTCCGTAAATGTCTTGTTTGGTCTTTGCGGAATGGGCAACCTATCAGGTTTCAGAAACACAAGTGGAATCCTAATTGCGAGCATTTTTTAAACTCCGCCTCTGCTACTATCTCTGATATTGATATTGAACTTCCTATTAGTCACTATGTGACTTACAATGGGAGTGGAACACCCCCCCTCCTTTGATAATACACTCAATAATAATATTACTCAGAGAATTTTAATTATGCAGTCTCCCTATGCTCGAAACTAAGAAGATCGGTATAAGTTGGGCAGCACTCCTGATGGGATTTTTAGCACCAAAGCATCCAACAAGGCTCTTTTTGATACATACCCTTCTCCTAATAATCCTACAAGGCTCCCTATTACTCGTGATTTCCCAAAGCTCAATTCATGACAAAGCGGTCGGGAATTGTAGTAACGTTGCTGGAAAGTGGAGGCGTGATCTGTGACTCGAATGGATAATTTGTGTTGGCATACTCTCAGCGCCTTGCCCTTGCTCAGTCCTTGAAGCCGAATTTTGGGGTATATACCATGGTATTTACCTTGCTTGGGGGAAGGGACTTAAACAACTTCATGTTGAATCTAACTCCTCTACTGCAATGGAGCTATATATTATCTTCTAGAAATTACTCCGACCATCCCTCGCAGTAGCTAAAATGTGTATCTTATGCTGTAACGCACATGAGTCCTCTGTTCATCTCTTCTTTAGTTGTAGATTTGTTTCTGTGATATGATATGGTATGTTATGGTTAGAAAGCTGGGTTTTGACTTTGTGATATGGCGTATCTTGTATTTGTTTCCCGAGTTCATTCATGTGGGTGGTCTTGCTAGATGCACACGCGGTTGAATGCTCATATGACACACTGTACACTAGGTTATCTGGGATATGAGGAAAAACTATATTTTCTCTAGAGGAAACCTAACTTTTGGAGTTCCTTTGACATGGTTTTAGATCTATCTCTGCTGGTCTCGCATCAGGGGTAATTCTCTATCCTGCTTATTCTTGTTCGCTTGGGAGGACTTCCTCCTTGGGGAGCTCCACTTGTCTCTAGCTTATGTTTCTCTATCAACGATGCCAGATGTTATGGTATGGTCTTCGCATTGTTCTGGACTGTTCTTGGTTTCTTTTGGTTATCACTTCCTCTCTCAGCCACCGTCTCGTGTTTTGAGGCTCTTTGACTAGTTGCTGAGATTCTAAACAACGTTTGGAAGAATTATGTGCTTCATCCATGGAAACTCCTCATGGATAGAGTACCTACTTGGTCAAACTTGTTTACGAGAGGCGTGATTAATGATATTGCAGCTACAGTGTGTATCTTGTGCCAAAACGCCCATGAGTCCTCCCTTCATCTCTTCTGTAGTTGTAGCTTTGATTCTGTGATATGGCATGCTACGACCAGGTGACTGGGTTTTGATTTTGTGATGCAGCGTGATATCCCGTCTTTGTTTCTCTAGTTCATTCATGTGGATTGTCTTGCTAGATGCTTATATGGTTTGATGCTCATTTGCCATACTGTTCTCTGGGTTATCTGAGATCTGAGGAACAACTGTATTTTCTCTGGAGGTGTTCCTGACTTTCAGAGTTGTTTTGACTGGGTTTTAGCTCTTTCCTGGAGATCGTCCAAGGGGTTCGTCCTACTTATTCTATGAGTGGTTTGTAGATCATATTAATTGTATTTCTAGGAGGTGGATGTTTTTCTTTTGTTTCTTATTTTTGGCGTGGACGCTTCAATCAGATATGGGTTGAGTACTTATTGCACTCGGCTACTTATATATGTTGCACCCCGAAAAATCCGGTTTGGGATTCTCAATGTACAACATGGAAAAATTTTGAAGCCGCCACCAATATTTTAATTTTAAGACGAAAACATTGAAAAACGTCTTTTTATACAAGGCGGGTGGTCTTTTTGAAAACAGGAGATGTATGTTCGGGGGTCGGTTAGGTATGGGGAAGGTATTAGCACCCCACACCTCCTTTCTACCGAAAGGGAACCATTAATTTGATGTGTGGTTTCGACAAGGTTTGATTTGAAACAATTGTTCTACTTCTTTCCATATTCTTTTTATTTGAGAAAAACTGTTTTGTAAGCGGAGAAAAGAAAGATTCTTTTTGAATTTTTGAAAAGCCCGCTGACGGACGTGGCCCGCCTCCTACGTATCTCCCGGTGCGATGGAGAATTCAAAGCTTACATAGTTCTCCGAGTCGAGAAGTTTTGGTGTGTTGGTGTTTTTATTGTAGGGTTCTCGTCCGAATCAGCATACCCACTAACCCTAAAACATAGACATCCCCGCCAGATGCAAGCGACGTGCCCCCTACTTATCGAAAAGTGATTTGAATTACTTGAAAAATTTGTTGTGAGGTTGGTTGCTTTTCTTTGAGCAAGTATCTCAGGCTCGCACGAACTGTCCAACTCGCTAACCCTAAGACGCTAACCAACCCGGATGTACATCCGACTTGATTCCTTACTCATTTTTGAAATAGGGTTTAAGTTGTTAGTTGCTTGTTTTGTTTCTCATAAGTATCCCAAGATGTTTGAGTTGTACAACTCCGATCTTAGGACGCTAGTCAACATCGACCGTACGTCCGACTTGACTCCTTATGAGTTTTTTAGGAAAAAGGGTTTTTTACTTTATTTACTTGTGAAAGGAAAAGAAGTTAATTTGGTGAGATTTTGGGAAACAAGTAGAACACTTCAATCAACTCCAAATCCATAACCAAATGCAAAATGAATGAATGAAGTTCAAACATATTCAACTAATCAAGCAATCATGAACATGTTGATCATCAACTAAGATTAAGCATGCCAATATAATCAAGAGATTTAATTGTCACAGATGCAAGACAAAGTTCTCAAAATAATTGTGCGTGTGTGTGTGAGAGAGGTGCATTTATCTTAATGACTCTATGCTACACAAGTAGTAGGCTTACGTCTTCATATAAGAGTACATGCATGGGGGAGGAATTGCACACAATTAAGTCAAGACATTTAAATGGCATCATGAACAAGAGAGATACAATTAATTATAGGCATAGAATATTCTTAGTTAGATGAATGAACATGCAAGCAATGATGTGCATGATTAGGCAAATATGCAAATGCATGAGCATACAAGGATATGCATGAATGATCATATAAGACTATGCATGAATGAATAGGCATACAGGACTATGCATGAATGAATGATTGAGCATGAGCAAAGTTATTGTGCAAGGTATGAACATTTGAGTATCCATGAACATGTGAATGAATGTCAAACATGGAATTAATGAATGCATGAGCATGTGAGAGGGTAAGAGAATGCAATAGACCTAAGCATGTATGAATGTATGAACATGTGAGCATATGAAAGTATGCAAGTACTAATGTGTAAACATAAGAATGTGTCATACAAGTGATGATGCAATAAATGAAATGCAAAGGGTGAAAAGTTTAATGAGACGAGGTAAAACCAATGATGCAATGTAGTAAAGTAAAAGGGTATGCAAAGTGGTAAAAATTAAATGAGGTGGGGTAAAATGTTTGATGAGGTGGTAAAAGGTTAGAGTAAGAATACGGTAAAAATGTTTGAGTAAAAGGTAAATAAAAGCAAAAATGTTTTTTTATGTTTTTTGGTAAATAATTAATGAAGGGTAAAGTAAAAAGTAAGTGAGTGGTTAAAGTGAAAAGTGAAAACACAATTACACAACTTGTATTTACAAACACAAGATCAAATCAACAATTTATGAGCAACAAATTGGTAAAAATTGAGGCATTTGGCCGAATGCATAGCAAGGCAAAACCAAGCACAAATTTCATCATGTTCTTGCAACCAAATCACATCAATGAGCATATGAACATAAACCCTAGGATCTACTCATACATTTGATGCTCAAACAATTGTCATTTCATCATTTATTTCAACTCAAAATCAAAGGAAATGCAAGAACAATAGAAACCCTAATTTCTACTTATGAACCCAAGAGCATAGTGGGCTAGGTCCACCTTTTTATTCAACTTGAACACAAGAAATGGTCAAAGAAATGCATGAACAACCAAAAACACTATATGGCCGAAACATCTTTGAAGGAAAATGAGGTTTTATTTCATGAAATTTAGTGAAAAATGTGTGGAAATTCAAGGGAAATTATTCATGCACAAAAACAAACTCCTTCAAGGCCAATGACCCATCTCAAACACCCAAGGCTCCCAATGTCCTTGTCATAATGTTTGAAATGGATCCTCAAAGCAAACAACAACAAGCAATCAAGAAGAAGTTGGGAGTAGAAGAGAAATTTACATGGTACAAGTGAAAAAAAACAAGGATCTAAGGTTTACCTTAAGAACTTTCAAAAGAAATGAAGAAGAAGATCAAATAAAAACCAAGAACACTTGAACCTCTTCTTGAATCCCACGAAAATCTCTTGATCTTGAAGAATTATTGTTGAAAGTTTGATGGTAATGCAAGATTAGAAGTGGACCTAGTGTAGGAATCAAGAATATTGAAGTTTTGATGGTTGATTTTGAAGAATTTGTGTGGAGAAAGGGAGAAGTAGCTTCGGTTTTGAGAGAGGGAGGAGAGGAGAGTATTGTGTGCTAGGGTAAAATGAGAGTCCTCTCTTCATGATCTCTTATTTTGGGTTTTATATGAGGTGCAAAAATTAAGGGTATATAGACATCAGGCTTTTGCAAACCATTGAGATTTGAGATAAAATTTAAATCAAGGGCTAGGATTGTAATGCACATGGATTAGGGGCAATGAGAAAACACAAGTGAGGGGGGGATGGCTGGTCATACACCAAAATTAATAATTTTTGTTGTACAAAAATTGTTAAGGGCAATTAGGACTTTGTACACAAAGTTGTAGCCTAGGATTTGATCTAGAATTTTAATCAATGGCTAGGAATACAACTCTCATGAATCAAGGGCATGAAGAAGCACAAAAATGAGGTAAAAATAGGGCTGAAATTCGCAGCCATGAGTGGGTTGGCAATTTGCAAGTTGTCATTGTACTATTTGTCTCCCATTACCTTTGTAATTATCCTTTCCTTTTCTTGATTATTCTTTTCTAGATAATTCTCATGAAAATCTTACCATTTTGGGCTTCATCCTAGGAATCAATCATTGGGCCTAAAATTCTATGATATCACTATTCCCAAAATTGATTTGATACCTCACCTTGGGGGAAATTCCCATTTTACCCTTTCCTTTAAATTTGAGTTTTTATGCAAATAATTAACATTCATGCGCATAAAATAAGATAATTAAGCACATTCTTCCTCAAATAATTCCCTTAAAATTGCCCAATGACTTGTGATGAAAAACTGTCCTTTTTAGAAAATGACCAAAATACCCTTTGACCTAAAAAAAAACCTGAAAAACCCTAAAATGCTTTCCTAACCCTAGAATGACTTCTAAAACTCTAAAATGCATGTTAAAGGGCTTGTCCTGAGAAATTGTCCCTTATTTGCGAAATGACTAAAATACCCTTTTGTACTGAAAAACCCTGGTTTGTCCAAAAAGTGCATTCCAACTCCAAAAATGATTTTGGAAGCTTTGAAATTACTTTTAGAACCCTAAATGCAATGCATGATGCTCTTTTCTCTTCTATTTATTTATTTTTGGGGAAAATTAGGGTTTTGACCTAAGCCGGACAAAATTGGGGTATGACAGCTGCCCCTCTTTATCTAGATTTTAACAAGGAATATGAATTGGCCGAAACATATTCCGAGGGAAAATAGAGATAAAGAATTCAGAAATTATACCGATTTTGTCTACTTAGGGAAAAACCCGAATTTTCTTTTCCTTTTTTATCTTCTAGTTTTTTTTTTCTTTTTGGGTGAATGGATGCCACCAGAAATGATCAGAATGAATGAAGTGTCACCAAGAATCCAACAAAAGCAGAAATAGATTGGTGCCAACCTCAAAGCACAAAAGCAGAAGTAAATTGGTGCCAACCTCGTGGCATAAACAAAGAAGAAATAAAGCGGTAAAGAAAATAAAGAAAGAAGGTATCGACCTTTGTAAGCCGACAATCGCAGGAAATAAAGAAAGCAATAAAGAAAGCGATAAAGAGTGTACTAGCCTCTAGTAGGCCGACACTCAATAGAAATGTGTCAAAAGCCAACCTCAGCAAAGAAAAAACAAGAAATAAAGCAAGAAAGATGGTATCGACATCCGTAGGCCGACACCGGGTGAAATAAAGAAAGTGATAAAGAATGCAAGAAAGAAGGAGCGCCAGGGCTCGAGGAACACTTGCCTCGGCGGAGCACTTGTGGCTCAAGCGAGCACTTGGCTCAAGGTGGCCTGCTCGAGCTACGAGGTTCAATATCAAGTCAGGGACCGATACATTTTACCTTGATGGACTTACGCTATGCTTTATACCGACACGCTAGTCCGAAGGACACGGTTCCGGGGCCGATCCGTCATGCTCGCGTGACGACTTGGCAAAATGAAGGACACGAGGTCCGAGGGCCGATCCGTCATGCTCGATGATGACTTGGCGAATGAAGGTCGAGTTCAAAGTCGCCGCTTGGACTATTGCTTTGAACTAAACTAAAGGACCCTAGTGGTCCGATGATTCGCTTGCGCTCGATAACGACGGATCCGGCGGGACGATTGGTCCCGGGCGGACACGCGGGGTCTTGGGCGGATTCGCAAACTCGCTGATTGACTTATTGAGATGGCCAATGCTGGCGTATTGAATTGAGGTACCTGCATACGTCAGTGGATGCAAGGGATGGTGCATGAAGCATGGGTGCATATTATGCAAGGGCATGTTGTGCAGGAGCATGTTATGCGAGGGCATGCAATGCTATGATTTTGGTGTGATGATGCATGCGGTGGAACACTCTTAAGGTTTTCCTTTTGATTTGATTTTTCTTGATCAGTTTTTTTTTCTGATCACTTGTCTTTCTTTGTTTGTTTTTTTCTTGAATGATTTTGCCTGATCAGCTTTCTTTTTTCTGCTCTTGTTTTTTTCTTTTTGCTATGTGATGAATGCACAAAATGTGAAGATGCAAATGTAATGCTTTGATGCATATGCCACAATGAATAGATTGAAATGCCTAGATGCATGAGGTAAACATTTTTGTGATGATGAGATGCGAGACTTTGGATGCAAGGAATTGAGATGATTATTGACCATTCTGTTGAAAAATTGAATTCGATTCAAACTCTGATGGTCTCAATGTTTTTATTTACAAACAACCTCACTTGTTTTCTCTTTCTTTCCATGATGACTGAATTTTAGATATCACGTAAACAACTTGTGTTCTCTCTTTTTGAAGCATTGTCTAGTAAGCATGCATAGGAGTTCAAATTTGAATGAATGAGTCAATTAACTTGGAATTTGTTTAGGGCATGGACATTTATGGCAAGTGAAGGAATGACAGACATGGTTATTGCCAAGCTCATGAGGAATCAAGAGATACAAGATTGCCCCAATTCAGTCTTTGATGAGTGAATAGCTTGCCCCTGCCTAGTGGTGACAACAACTAGGGTGTAGAAGATGACGAATTGGGAATGCTTCACTTTTTGAAATGAAGGGTGGAGCAAAAGAGATTTTGTCTCAACCCATAAAGTTTGATGTTGCCCTAGCCATAACAAGGACAAAGTCGCCCCAATTAGAATGACAAGGCCTTGTTTAGGATAAAGTGAGTTGAGAGATTGCCCCGGTGAGGTTTTATAGGAATGAATGAGGTGAAGTAATGGGAACGCACTTGCCCGACTTTCGAATGACATTTCAAATGGTTTCTTTGAGTGAGGTTGTGAAAGGCGACAGAGTTATGGTGATGGTTATGAACTGAGGGTGATATATGAATGGGGTGGGCAATGAACAAACCTCCCCAAAGTTGAGTGGAGTGAGAGGTGAAGGGAATGCCCCTTAGTACACACTTTTGGTTCTTTTTAAGAACAACTCAAATGAAAGTTTTGACTTTTTAGTATGAGGAGAGGCTCCACTTGGTGACCACTAGACCTTGTTTTAATGCAACATGAATGCATCTTGGAGTGCAAGTCCTTCTCCTTTTTTACCAACTTTCTTTTTTGATTGTTTGTTTTTTCCTTTTTGAGCAGCTTTCTTTTTTCTGCTTGTTTGTTTTTTTCTTTTTGAGCAAACACGTCGTAAATAGATAAACTTATTTGTCCTAAGATTAAAACTTGAGAAAACGAAAGCAATTAGTCATTGATCTGAATGGACCTTTTAGGGGTGTGATGTGGAGAAGGGGATGATTGAGCTTAATGAACTGCTTTGGGGTCATGGGGAGGATGGGTCTTATTCGGTGTTGGCCGATGGTCAATGGTTTATGAAAGAAATAGTTATTTGGTTTGATGAGGTGTTTGAAGGTTTTATGAAAGAAAAGATGATTAAACCCAATGAATTGAGGGCCTTTTTTTTTTGAAAGGGGAAATGATTGAACCCATTGAATTTGAGGGCCATTTTGGAAGGGGAAATGATTGAACCCATTGAATTTGAGGGCCTTTCTGAAGGGGAGCTCTTATGCTTCATGGCAAAATGTATTGACTCTTAATTTATACTCCCTTTGTCTTCCTTTCTTTGTTTTAGGATTCTCCTTTTTGAAACTTTGTTATTCCCCCCTTTTTGTGAATTTCCTTTCCTTTTGACTTGGGTGAAAATGATATACCATCTTTGATGTGGAATTAACCCTCGTCTAGGGTGATGGGGATATATTGGGCTTTTCTCGGCTTAAGATGGGTAACAAAAGGTATTTTTGTGATTTTGAATCTTTGGCTTAAGAGGGGTAGGAAATGGACTTTCTGGGATTTTAGGTTTTTGAGGGTATGGAGAGATGACCAAATTTCATTTCAAATCCCGATTGCTTATTTCTGTAAGACTTAACTTTAGGACAATAATTTATCTATCATCATGTGTTTGCTCTTTTCTTCCCCTTTTTTTTTTTATTTTTGCTCGACCGCTCTTTTTGCGAGTTTTCAATCCACCGGCGCGCTTTTTTGCCTAGGCCGCCCTTTGCGGGTTTTCAACCTAGCGAGCTTATTTTATCTTTTTTATTTATTATATATATTTTTTAGAAATACTTGCACTAAAGGAATATGATACTGACAAGGAAAATTAGTGATCACAGATTTGCCCCAGCATGGAGGACATAAAGTGTTAGCGAGAATGAACCAAAAAGTCATGTATGTACTGATGGGAGAGAATATGCGCTTTATGGGTGGACGGGCGGATCGACTTGGATGGGGAATGATGATAAATGAAGGAAATTGACTCGACTCAAACAAGAGAAATCGCACGCGGCGTGGCATGCATACTTACTAGAAGAACGCTTCACAGAGAGTTAACATTGGTTAAAACATGATATAAAAACTTTTTTGATGAACTGTTTCAGTCTTTTATCATGGAATGGATAAGATGCAATGCTTTTTTTTTGACTGAAATACAAATAAGCTATTGATGTGAAAAACTGAGGGCCTTGGAACACTTTGGGTTTGCAAATGAGTGAGGGTAAACTTTTCCAAAAAAGAAAAATTACTTTGCAAGAACATCTCGTCTCTCATCACAACATTTTTGTTGTATGCAATGCATGGATGAAAACATTATGATGTATACATGATGGAAATGAAATACATGAAAGCATGTTCACTTGAAAAATGTGATTATTCTAAAAGTTTTTCTCTTTTTGATGTTTTCTTTTTATGCAAGACGAAATATGAAATGCCAATGCATTTTTGGATGATGAATGATGCAAGAATGATGCTTCTTTTCAAAATTATTTTTATAGAGGCGAGACAAGATATGAAATGCCGATGCCCCCTTTTCTTTTGAATGATGAAAGATGCAGGAATGACGTTTTTTTTTTCTAAATGATGATTTTTTTTAGAGGCAAGACAAAGTACGAAATGCCAATGCCCCTTCCTTTTTTGAAAGATGCATGTATGGAGGAATGATGTATTTGAACTAAAGTGATGAGGTTAATGAAATGATGCATGAATGCTACATTTTGAATAAATTTGATGATGATTTTTGTTCATGATGATGAATGAGATGCTTTCTTGTTTTCATTTTTTTTGTGCAATGAAATGCATGATACTCACAATGATTTTTTTATTTAAAAAAAATGCAGGGAAAGACATGATTTTTTTTATTGAATGGAATTGCATGAAAAATGAGAGGTTAATGTATTAATTTTACATGATGTGTGAAAAAGGAAAACAATAATGCATGAGACGTGCCCCTAATAAGACACGTTTTTTTGGATCTTTCGAGAAAATTAGGGGAAAAAGCCTTAGTGAATGGAAACACACACGTGCGGAGAATGCACTCCTGACAAACCTCAATGAGATATAGAAAAATGCATGTATGAATTTTATCAAGTTTTTGTTTTATGCAATGCAAATGATGTCTTTATATGAAAATGACGGCGATAATGCGACTTGACATGCATGTGAAAAATAAGATGAAAAGTTTTTTTTTCGAGTTTGGTGACTGAAATTTTGGGAACATCACCTCATATAGCCCGGTAAAAGAAAAGACTATGATGATTTTTTTGAAAGTTTTGCTTTTGTAATGCATGATGTTATGATGCAAAGTGCGGATGATGAGGATGATTTTTCATGTTATTTACAACATAGGATTTTCAAAAGCTGGAACTTCATATTTCTGGAAAAATATATATTTTTTCAAAAACATTTGATGTGCGGGGTATGCAAATCTCTTTGTGTCCTACAGGGTTTCTTAGAGACAGGATCTAAGGCTTTTCTAAGGGTGCACACCTCAAGGAAAGTACTAAAAGGGGGCCCTAGATAAGGTTCCTAGAGCCAACGACTTCGTCTGAGAGCACCGATCACAAGGCCGTGACGCCTGCCGATGATGTCATCAAACAAAGCCAAACTCTAGGTGAAGTCTTCGCAGCACCCAACAAGACGTACGCCCAAAGGAGCAACCACTAATGACTTCGCTTCTAGCCTAAGATATACTCTAGCCTGTGATAGAGTCATGTCTCACCAAGAAACAAACAAAAAAATAAAGGGAGTGCAACGTGTTTGTAGGAGCACAATGCCAAACATACCCCCCCACCTGCAAAGAAAATCCAGAAGCAGTCTAGCTAAAGAAAATCATCTACCCTAGGGTTTTGCATATATCATTTAAGCCTAAGCAAGAAATCAACCTAAGGTACTAACAATCATCTAAAACTCTACTTACCTTAAGAAGAGGAGCTAAGAAGAGGTGATCATGATAGAAGGGGGAAAGTGCATGAACTTACCAAAGAAAGGGGGCGAAGAAGAGGGGAACATACGAGATAAGGGGAATATGATGCATGAGCTTACCTTTTGGAGAAAGGGAGCAAAGAAGAAGGGATCATGGGGATTTTGGAGAGATGCATGAGCATAAGTAAAGAAAGAAAGGGGTAGGAGAAGAAGCAGGAAGCAAACGTAGAAATAAGCAAATGCACATGGATGCAATACAATGAAAGTGCATAGAACATTCAATCATTATTGGTAAAGAAAGAAGGAAAGAAAAGAAAGAAAGAGAAGAAAAGAAGGAAATAGAACAATCACATTTGAATCAAACAATTTTAAACCACACATCGAGTTAATTAGGCTTGACCCTCGTTATTTTTTTTAAAAAAAAAGTTCCCCAGTGAAGTCGCCAGCTGTTGCACCCCGAAAAATCCGGTTTGGGATTCTCAATGTACAACGTGAAAAATTTTTGAAGCCGCCACCAATATTTTAATTTTAACACGAAAACATTGAAAAAACGTCTTTTTATACAAGGCGGGCGGTCTTTTCGAAAACAGGAGATGTAGGTTCGGGGGTCGGTTAGGTATGGGGAAGGTATTAGCACCCCACACCTCCTTTCTACCGAAAGGGAACCATTAATTTGATGTGTGGTTTCGACAAGGTTTGATTTGAAACAATTGTTCTACTTCTTTCCGTATTCTTTTTGTTTGAGAAAAATTGTTTTGTAAGCGGAGAAAAGAAAGATTCTTTTTAGAATTTTTGAAAAGCCCGGTTGACGGGACGTGGCCCGCTCCTACGTATCTCCTGGTGCGATGGAGAATTCAAAGCTTACATAGTTCTCTTGAGTCGAGAAGTTTTGGTGTGTTTGGTGTTTTTTTATTGTAGGGTTCTCGTCCGAATCAGCATGCCCACTAACCCTAAAACATAGACATCCCGCCCGCATGCGCGACGTGCCCCCTACTTATCGAAAAGTGATTTGAATTACTTGAAAAATTTGTTGTGAGGTTGGTTGCTTTTATTTGAGCAAGTATCTCGTGCTCGCATTTAAATCGTGATGTACCGCTAACCCTAAGACGCTTAACCAACCTGATGTACATCCGACTTGATTCCTTACTCATTTTTGAAATAGGGTTTAAGTTGTTAGTTGCTTGTTTTATTTCTCATAAGTATCCCAAGATGTTTGAGTTGTACAACTCCGATCTTAGGACGCTAGTCAACATCGGCCGTACGTCCGACTTGACTCCTTATGAGTTTTTTAGGAAAATGGGTTTTTTACTTTATTTACTTGTGAAAGGAAAATAAGCTAATTTGGTGAGATTTTGGGAAACAAGTAGAACACTTCAATCAACTCCAAATCGATAACCAAATGCAAAATGAATGAATGAAGTTCAAACATATTCAACTAATCAAGCAATCATGAACATGTTGATCATCAACTAAGATTAAGCATGCCAATATAATCAAGAGATTTAATTGTCAAAGATGCAAGACAAAGTTCTCAAAATAATTGTGTGTGTGTGTGAGAGAGGTGCATTTATCTTAATGACTCTATGCTACACAAGTAGTAGGCTTACGTCTTCATATAAGAGTACGTGCATGGGGGAGGAATTGCACACAATTAAGTCAAGACATTTAAATGGCATCATGAACAAGAGAGATATAATTAATTATAGGCATAGAATATTCTTAGTTAGATGAATGAACATGCAAGCAATGATGTGCATGATTAGACAAATATGAAAATGCATGAGCATACAAGGATATGAATGAATGATCATATAAGACTATGCATGAATGAATAGGCATACAGGACTATGCATGAATGAATGATTGAGCATGAGCATAGTTATTGTGCAAGGTATGAACATTTGAGTATGCATGAACATGTGAATGAATGCCAAACATGGAATTAATGAATGCATGAGCATGTGAGAGGGTAAGAGAATGCAATAGGCCTAAGCATGTATGAATGTATGAACATGTGAGCATATGAAAGTATGCAAGTACTAATGTGCAAACATAAGAATGTGTCATACAAGTGATGCAAATAAATGAAATGCAAAGGGTGAAAAGTTTAATGAGATGAGGTAAAACCAATGATTCAATGTAGTAAAGTAAAAGGGTATGCAAAGTGGTAAAAATTAAATGAGGTGGGGTAAAATGTTTGATGAGGTGGTAAAAGGTTAGAGTAAGAATACGGTAAAAATGTTTGAGTAAAAGGTAAATAAAAGCAAAAATGTTTTTTATGTTATTTGGTAAATAATTAATGAAGGGTAAAGTAAAAAGTAAGTGAGTGGTTAAAAGTGAAAACACAATTACACAACTTGTATTTACAAACACAAGATCAAATCAACAATTTATGAGCAACAAATTGGTAAAAATTGAGGCATTTGGCCGAATGCATAGCAAGGCAAAACCAAGCACAAATTTCATCATGTTCTTGCAACCAAATCACATCAATGAGCATATGAACATAAACCCTAGGATCTACTCATACATTTGATGATCAAACAATTGTCATTTCATCATTTATTTCAACTCAAAATCAAAGGAAATGCAAGAACAATAGAAACCTTAATTTCTACTTATGAACCCTAGAGCATAGTGGGCTAGGTCCACCTTTTTATTCAACTTGAACACAAGAAATGGTCAAAGAAATGCATGAACAACCAAAAACACTATATGGCCGAAACATCTTTGAAGGAAAATGAGGTTTTATTTCATGAAATTTAGTGAAAAATGTGTGGAAATTCAAGGGAAATTATTCATGCACAAAAACAAACTCCTTCAAGGCCAATGACCCATCTCAAACACCCAAGGCTCCCAATGTCCTTGTCATAATGTTTGAAATGGATCCTCAAAGCAAACAACAACAAGCAATCAAGAAGAAGTTGGGAGTAGAAGAGAAATTTACATGGTGCAAGTGAAAAAAAACAAGGATCTAAGGCTTACCTTAAGAACTTTCAAAAGAAATGAAGAAGAAGATCAAATAAAAACCAAGAACACTTGAACCTCTTCTTGAATCCCACGAAAATCTCTTGATCTTGAAGAATTATTGTTGAAAGTTTGATGGTAATGCAAGATTAGAAGTGGACCTAGTGTAGGAATCAAGAATATTGAAGTTTTGATGGTTGATTTTGAAGAATTTGTGTGGAGAAAGGGAGAAGTAGCTTTGGTTTTGAGAGAGGGAGGAGAGGAGAGTATTGTGTGCTAGGGTAAAATGAGAGTCCTCTCTTCATGGTCTCTTATTTTGGGTTTTATATGAGGTGCAAAATTAAGGGTATATAGGACATCAGGCTTTTGCAAACCATTGAGATTTGAGATAAAATTTAAATCAAGGGCTAGGATTGTAATGCACATGGATTAGGGGCAATGAGAAAACATAAGTGAGGGGGGGATTGCTGGTCATACACCAAAATTAATAATTTTTGTTGCACAAAAATTGTTAAGCGCAATTAGGACTTTGTACACAAAGTTGTAGCCTAGGATTTGATCTAGAATTTTAATCAATGGCTAGGAATACAACTCTCATGGACCAAGGGCATGAAGAAGCACAAAAATGAGGTAAAAATAGGGCTGAAATTGCAGCCATGAGTGGGTTGACAATTTGCAAGTTGTTATCAGTACTATTTGTCTCTCCCACTACCTCAGTAATTATCCTTTCCTTTTCTTGATTATTCTTTTCTAGATAATTCTCATGAAAATCTTACCATTTTGGGCTTCATCCTAGGAATCAATCATTGGGCCTAAAATTCTATGATATCACTATTCCCAAAATTGATTTGATACTCTCACCTTGAGGAAATTCCCATTTTACCCTTTCCTTTAAATTTGAGTTTTTATGCAAATAATTAACAATCATGCGCATAAAATAAGATAATTAAGCACATTCTTCCTCAAATAATTCCCTTAAAATTGCCCAATGACTTGTGATGAAAAAGCTGTCCTTTTTAGAAAATGACCAAAATACCCTTTGACCTAAAAACTTGAAAAACCTAAAATGCTTTCCTAACCCTAGAATAACTTCTAAAACTCTAAAATGCATGTTAAATGGCTCAAATCGAGAAATTGTCCCTTATTTGCGAAATGACTAAAATACCCTTTTGTACTTGAAAAACTCCCTGGTTTGTCCAAAAGTGCATTCCAACTTCAAAAATGATTTTAGAAGCTTTGAAATGACTTTTAGAACCCTAAATGCAATGCATGATGCTCTTTTCTCTTCTATTTATTTATTTTTTGGGAAAATTAGGGTTTTGACCTAAGCCGGACAAAATTGGGGTATGACAATATATAATTAAGTTTGCCTTTCAGAAAATTACTTCAATAACATAATAACATAAGTATTTACAAATACGAAATACAAATAAATTTTAATAAACACTTTTAATTGCTTTATGATAGTATGTTTATATGGAGATTAATTAGCATGTTAAGTGAGCTTGTACCTGTATTTAAGATATCCTATTTTACTCGTTTTTTTTAAAACTTCTTTGTCATTGATGTATCTGTGGGATGCCTGAAATGGCCCCTAATTTGTATAGTTGTTAATTTGAAGATTAAAAAATGATGTTTTCTGTGTGGTACATGACTACATGTGGCCTTTGGGGTCCTACCCGACGGTGACTATTGCAATTTTGATAAATTGTCCTTAGATGACAAAAAAGTGTAATTTAAAGTTCTGTAAAAAGGGTAATTTAAAATATCTCATGTATTAACTTATTTACTTTTTTTACCGTGTTATTAGTACGCAGTATCTTTCAGCTTTGTCGGTCATTAATCTACGCTGGGAAACCTGACTAACCACGTGTATATTCGACTTTGCCGGTCTGCGTGGTTCTCCTCACCCAAAAGAGTTTTTTCCAAACTCAATATTCGAACCCGAGACCTTGAGATAAAATCCAATCTCAGTTACCACTTGGAACAACGTTTGGTGGTATTAACTTATTTACTTTTAGGGTGAAGTATTCTTTTTGTCCCTATAAAATTTAAGAAATTTTTTTTACATCCCATAAAAAATTTCGCTCATTTTTAATCTCCATATTTTACTTCAATCAAATTTTTAGTCCCTCATAACTTTTAACAACGCTTAGAAGTGCTATTAAAAGGCCTAAAAGCGCTATTAAAAGTCATGAGGAACTAAAAGTATTGACGAACGAAAACGGTGGGACTAAAAGTGAGAGAAAATTAATTATAAATTTTTTAAAAAATTCAAATTCTATAGGGACAGAAGACATACTTAAACCTTATTTATATTGTATTGTAAATTGTAAATATTATGAGATATATACCTCCTATTTATCTAATCTAATAAATTTTCGAGGTGGAAAGTTCAGAGATAGAGATGATATGTAAAAATTTGGACATTATTTTATGGTTATATGTTTTTGTTCTAAAACTTTATGGGAGGAAGGCGGTCATCGTAAGTACCATGTTGTGGCTTGGAGCACTGTTACTAGGCCCAAAGCAAATGGAGGCTTAGGTATTAGAAATCTCCAAAAGATGAACCAAGCTTGTGTGATGAAGCTCTCTTGGTCTTTGTTGCAAGGGTCAGACAAACATTGGTGTGATGTCTTGAAAGGCAAATACTTTCGTGATAACCAGTTGGATGTAGCATTACAAGCCAAGTCTTCTATTTGGAAGTGTATTGTGGATACTTGGCTTGTCATGCTTGATAATATTTATTGGTGCGTCAGAATTAATGGATTTGAAATTTCAGTTTGGAATGATAGTTGGATTGTTCCTGGCTTTAAGTTGAAAGATTTAGTTCAGTCCATCCCGAACGAGCTGGCTCAGATTCGTGTGGCTTACTTGGTTGATGTTAATGGTCATTGGAACCTGAATCCTATTGAGCATCTAGTCCCGCAGGTAGTTAGACATCAGATTAGTGCCATCGTCCCCCCATCTACTAATAATGGGCCGGATTTGAAGCTTTGTCTTGGGAATTCCCATGGATATTTTACTGTTGCTAGCTCGTATTCCATCTTGGCTGAGCATGGTGTTGATTCAAATGAAGATTTCTGGAAGAAGATTTGGAAGTGTAATGCTTATGAAAGGGTACGGTCCATCCTTTGGCTTATGGTCCATGAGAGGCTTCTTTCAAAGGTTAGAAAGCACCGTATGGGTCTTGGGGATGATCTTTATAATCACTGCTAAAATGAGTCTCAAACGCGGTGGTACACGCCGCCAGGAGAGTGTCCTCTTGCTATGAATTTGTGGATGGGTTTGGTTAGGCCCGAATAGAAGAAGTGATTTCTTCTCGGGTGATATCAAATATTGGGTTTCCTTCAATTTAAGCAGGCAGAATTGGGATATTGATGGTATTCCTTGGGCGGGCATTTGGGCCACTGGATGCTATTTGTTATGGACTTGGCTTAATAAAGAGACCCATGACACTTCCTTTATTAGGCCATCCTGCCCGTGGGCCTTAGTGCTTCGATACGCAATGGACTATCATAATGCTTGGGGCTCATCTTTTATTGATCAGAGTCGTGAGTATAGCTGGACATGTATTCATTGGTTCCTCCTCCTCCGGTAGAGTTTCTCTTAACTCGATGGTGCGGTTCATGTCGAGATAGTAGAGCCGTTGCGCGGTGGTATTATCGAGAGATTCTTCGCACTTGGCTCTGTGGTTTTACTTTTTTATAGGGTATTGTCTCGTGTTGGAGGCCGAGCTTTGGGGCCTTCTGGGAGGTTTGCGCCTGTGTTGGGCAAGAGGGTGGAGATTTGTTTCTTGCCGTGTGATTCTCGAGGTGGTCGCCGTGGTCATCAAAGGGGAGCAGCACTCGCGCCTGCGCGATTGAGGTCTAGTTCATGAGATTCATAGATTGCTAGCTTTGAATTGGGATGTCCACATTGATCATGTCTTCCGGGAAGCTAACCAGTGTGTCGATGCTTTAGCTACTATTGGTTGTAATCAATCTGAGTCTTTGATTGTTTTTGAGCATAGTCCATCTAATATGGAATCTCTTGTGCTCGGTGATTGTATGGGGTCTACGACCCTCCGTCGTATAGTTAGTTAATCCTTTCTCTGGGGCTTTGCCCCCGTTGTTTGCCAAAAAAAAATTGAACAAATTATTAACCTCAATAAATATTTATACTTATAGTGAAAGTACATGTTATTTAATAAGGGAAAACATTTTATATTCAGTCATAAGTCATTTAATTATCATGAGTGAAAGGTTGATCATTGACCCAATTAATCAATAAGGATAAAAAAGTGCCGGTGGTAATCAAAGTTTCAATTAAAAAAAATTGACTTTTAGTCAGAGAAAAAATTAACATTAAATATCAAACGTCCGTACGTAAATATAAATTACGTTTTGCAAGACAATTTGTCCGTGGGTAAATATTCCTACGCATAAAAACGTTGCGAAATAAAATAGGTTTGATGCAGGGCATGTTATTAGGCCAAGCCATTTATGAACGGAAGTTAATAGTGCCCAATTCAGTTGGATTTGCGACCTACCGTTATAAATGGCATCAAAATTTCGATGGTAGTCACTCCATCCACCATACAAAAGAGAAGGAAGATAAAAACAAACTAGTTTTCACGACTCGTCCAGATGGACGGAGTTGGTTAGTGTGTTGAAGCAAGAAAGATCCAGATATAAAATTATCTAGTACTAACATTTGTTGAAGAATTTAAAGTTGGTAGTTGTTAAAGACATGTAAGTCTAATACATATGGAATAAGTAGGATTAAGGTTTAATACTTAAAAACGACATAAAGATGCTTCAAAAGTACAGACAATAATTGTTAATCTTACTACAGAAGTTTTGATATTGAAAGAGCAACCACTATTATTTTTGTAGGAGAGTAGGAAATCCAGTTACTAAACTCTACCGATTTCCTAATGATGTCAACAAAAACATGGTGGCTACGCCCGCCGTGTGGCGAACAACAAAGGATGTACTGCTTTTCTTTGAATTTCGTTCTGATTCTCATTCCGATTCGATTCCGTTCCTTTTCCAACTCAATCCAAACATCAAAACAGATATTATATCAACATATTTTAGTCTAAACATAACAATTCAACAATCAAATAATAATGGTTTCGTTCTAAGTTTTGAAAACACGTAATTTTCGTAAAATACCGCTTCTTTACTCAAAAATTCACGAAACTCAAGATTTCAAAACCAATTTAAACCAATCACACAAACAACATACAAAATCCCTAATCGTGAGTAAAACTCTCACCGGTTGTGATGAAAATCACGTAAAATCCGAGACTTTCTAAGCTCACAATTTTGAACTTCCCGACTCGCCCAAAACTTCACAAACCGCTCCCAAATCGAACTCGAACAATCCCTCAAGCCTCTACACCCTATGAACAGATGCTAAATACAAACCCTTGAATGGTGGAGTAATCCCCACAATCAGAATACCAAATACCTATCTTCAAGTGTTAGCTCCAAAACCGAAATTCTACAAAACCGATTTCCATAGCTTCACAATTCTTTTAACTCCCACTCCTCTAGAACAACACCCAAAACTTACTCTCAAATCGTTGAAATGCTAAATCTTTTTCCAATAACCCAATAATCAGCTCCTATCCTCAACCCATTAGCTCCCAAAACTGAATTTTAAGCAAATGAACTCATTTCCTCCAATTTGAAGCTCTCTCTAGAGCGAATATGGTGATAGGAGGGATGGGAATTAAATGGTGATAAGAAGGGGATGGGAATTAAATGGTGATAAGAAGGGGATGGTTAGAATGAGAAGGAAGTGGTGATTCTAATTGTTTTAAAACATCTCACATGCATCCAAGTGAGGTGATTTTCTCTCCTCCCCACCTCTCTCAACCTCACGCTCTCTCTCCCTTTCTTCTCTTTCTTTTCTTTCTTTTACTTCAGCCGAAGATGTGAGTGTGTGTGAGTTTGGAAATGTTTTATGGGAAAGGAGTAAAATGATGTGTGAAAGTAAACCGATGTGGGAATGATTGGTGGTGCTTGTTTACAAATTTTTGAAGGTAAAAAAAAGAAAGTAAATGACTTGAGCAACACAATTGGAATTCGAATAAAAAATTGAAGTACATAACAAAAAATCTTTCCCACTTAAGATTGGAAAACTCATGTATTGCCGCATATATGAGTAAGATAAGATAGGAGGTTATCAACTTGCTAGATTTGGTTGTCCAAGCTTTGACCTTAACTACCCATTTTAAGTGTATAGGAGCATAAACAACAGACTAATCACACATATTAGATCAACTCATAACACAAACAACTTAAAGTTGTAAGATAAACAACAGCCTATAATAATGTTAGCTATATTCATCAAATGTAACAATAAAAACTTAACCCATAATACGGTCGTACCAGGTTTGAGGGATTAGTCTCTAGAGTTGCACGTAGTGGATACCCAGTTTATATAAAAAAATGTGAATATAAAAACTTAACTCATAATTAAAGAGAAAAGAAGACTACATATATAATTAGAAAGTGAAACACAGACGTAAGTATCATGCAGAGTTTGATTTAAAACTAAACACCAATTTAAGTATGATTCTAATACTTGTTGATGCGAAATTATCTAAATAAAGAATAAAATACCAATTTGGACATGTAAATTATGTTTTAGATTCTAAAGTACCCCAAAACACACGGCCTAGAATCACTGTCAACATCGCAATTTGGACATGAATTTTTTCCATCAAACAGATTATTAAGGAATGAACATTGCGTATTTGAACATCTAAATTTTTTTCTGGACCCTTAAGTTCCCCAAAATACACTGCCAATATCGCACTTTACGTATTTTGTCACGAACTTATTATTTTTTACCAAATCGGTTATTTACGAAGAAACTTCTAGTATTTGAAGAGTTAAAAAAAATTCTGAATTCTAAAGTCCTCCCAAAACACACTGCGTAACATTTCACGTTACACGTTCTACAAAATAATTTTATCCCCATCATGTACACCAAAACATAAAAGAAGAACATTGGGTGTGACAAAAACTCTGTTGGAAGGAGATAATCTCACAAGCCGGCAACCGAATACTCGTGGTCAGCCAACTTCCCCAATGTAGATTAGTCATTGGTAAAGCCGATAAAAACTTCACACCACGGACGTTGTAACAAAAAAAAAAGACAAACTAAAAAAATAAAAGTCCAAGTGAACAAAAAATTGGAAGCTGGAAAAAAAAATCTTTCCCTCCCAAATTGTGCGGCAATGCCAAGTAATATAAAAACTTAACCTATAATTAAAGAGAAAAGAAGACAACATAATTAGAAAGTGAAACACGTACGTAGGTATCATGCAGAGTTTGGTTTAAAACTAAACACCAATTTAAGTATGCTTCGAATACTTGTTGGTGAGAAATTATCTAAATAAAGAAGAATTATACCAATTTGGGCATGTAATTTTTTTTCTAGATTCTAAAGTACCCTAAAACACACAACCTAGAATCACACTTTATGTATTTTGTCATGAATATTTTTTCCATCAAACAGATTATTGAGGAACGAACTTTGCGTATTTGAACATCAAAATTTTTTCTGGACCATTAAGTTCCCCAAAATACACTGTCAACACGTATTTTGTCACAAACTTATTATTTTTTATCAAACTGGTTATTTACGAAGAAACGTCTATTATTTGAAGAGTTAAAAAAAATTCTGAATCCTAAAGTACCCTAAAACACACTGCCTAACATTTCACGTTATGCGTTTTGCTACAAAATAATTTTGTCCCATTAAGTACACAAAACACACTCTTTAGAATCTCACTTTACTTATTTTCTTATGAAATTAAATCTTTTTTTAATCGAAAATTGTCATATTTAAACATGTAAATTTTTTCGAGATTGTAAAGTACCTATTAAAATATAAAAAAGAAAAAATACAAAACCTTAAAATATAAAAGAAGAACCTTGGGTGTGACAAAAACTCTGTTAGGGGGAGATAACCACACAAACCGACAAAGCCAAGTACTCGTGGCCAGTCAGTTTCTCCGGTGTAGATTTGTCATCGATAAAGCTGGTGAAAACTGTACACTAATAATACGGTAACAGAAAAAGTAAAAGAAAAAAACAAAGAAAAACTGAAGAAAAAAAAAAACAAAAGCCAATTGAACAAAAAAAATTGGAAGTGGCACCAAAAAATTATTCCCGCGGACATTGGCAAGCCTATGCCAAGCCGCATAAGGTATTAGATATAGTCAAATAACCGTGAATAAAAATTAAATTATAACTATAAATTTAATAAACTTCACCCAATTGATTATTGAAGAATAAACATCACATATTAAAATATCTTAAATTTTTTGGGACTGCAATGTACTCTTTAAAATAAAAAAGAGGGTCCCTTAACCATTTGGTCATAGGTTCGATCACTAACTGATACGTATGAAAAAAACATTTGTAGAGAGAGCTCAACCCCTTAAATGGATCTCTGATACCTCAAATAGATTAGTCTCCACAATCACTTGGAGGATACATTAATTTACAAAAAATATAAAAAAAAAGACAAAACATTAAAATATAAAAGATAAAAAAGAGAAAAAAGGAACAAAAAACTGAAAAAAAAAAAAAAAAGACAAAACAAAAAAAAAAAAAAAAAAAAACCAAAAAAAACGGCATTGGCGCGCAAGGCTGCCAAGCCGCATATATAAAAGTAGATTTTGATTCAAAAGTGTTTTTGGAGTGGCATCATTGACCTGTTTAAATTGACTTATTAGGTTTACCTATTGTTTGGCACTAAACCTCGGAATATACTTGCATCTGGAGTACAAGTTGTAGTGCTTCGAGAATGTTAAAGATGGACTTCGGACTGATGAAGATGGGCCTTGGATGGTCTGAGGTAGCTTGCCTTCAACATTTGGTGGGTGTACCTGCAAACACTCTGATGCTTAAGTCAGCAAGGGAATTTGAGAGGTGAGTATGGAATGAGAACGTACCTGAAACTGAAGGGGTGCACCTCTATTTATAGACAAAGGGGCCACACCTGAAGCGTCGGATGCAGACGTTTTAATCCTGACCGTTAGATATGAGCAGCAGGTGATAGGGCGCGCTGCGGGTTGTTTCGAATGTGGATTTGGGCCAGGCCCAATTCTTATGGGGTTTTGGCTCAGTCTGGAACAGTGGCCTCCCAAGTCGAGTTCAGACTACGGGGGATGAGCTCGGCTTGATTAGTTTCTGTCGATGTCCTTTGTTGGACATTTTGGACTCAGAGGAGTTTACTTTCATTCTTTTGGGTCTGTGGTGGATCTGAGACCTTCGTTGGTTCCTTAGAGGTCGATTCTGGGGCCGTTGTATGTTTTTGACCTACAAAAGTTTGACAGAGCATTTAAGCTCGGAATCAAGTAAATCTTGATTGAGCACTTAAGCTCGGAGTCAATTAAGTCTTGGCTGAGAATAGCTCGGAGCCAAGAAGGGGAGAAGCCGCTGTGGACTTCTTCCTCGGTCGCGAACTGAACATTTAAGCTCAGAGTTTGGGAGAAGGAAAGTGCTCGAAGGAGCAGGGGTCGAAGTCACCGTGGACTTCTTCCTCCAGTCTTTGTCTTGACATTCAAGGCAAGCCAAAGAGGAGGCTGGTCCGCGCCCTCCAGTCTTTGTCTTGACATTTAAGGCAAGCCAAAGAGAAGGCTGGTTCACGCGGAGCGAAAGTCTTCAGAGTCGCTGTGGACTCGTTTCGCACCCCGTGACTGAGCATTCAAGCTCGGAGTCAAGAAGGGTAGTCCTCGAAAGCCTCGCCTCATACTGTCATCCGTCGAGTGGCCAACTTGGTGTTGGATTCGGCGAGAGGGGCATTGTCGCAAGTCGAAAGCTGGTGTCGCTGTGTATCTTGTATATCAAGAGATAAAATGGTTTGAAAAGGTGATTTCATTCAATATCAGGAATAGTTTGATTTGTTACATTGGGTGGATAAATGGATAATCACCTGTAATATATTCTGAGTTTAGCTGCATTCCACGTTCTGGGGATCGGCTCTTTGGAGAGAGTTTCCAATTTATAAGCTCCTTTGCCGGTCTTGGATACCACACAGTAGGGGCCTTCCCAGTTTGGTGTAAGTTTACCTTCTCGGGAGTTCTTGTTCCCAACATCGACAAGCCTGAGCACAAGGTCTCCTAGGTTGAATTCACGGATGATGACCTTCTGATTGTAGCAGTGCGCGATTCGTGCCTTGACCACGTCTTCAGCCAATTGTACTTTATCTCGAACCCTTGGACTAGGTCGAGTTCTTCTCTTGTGGCTCTGTTGTTCTCTTCCTTGTAGAGAGGATACAGAGTCCTCCATGTGGATTCTCCGACTTCCACGGGAATGACGGCTTTGGTGCCGTATGTTAACCTGAAGGGTGTTTCTCCGGTGGTAGAATGTGGCATTGTCCGATATGCCCACAGGACATATGGCAGTTCATCGAGTCATGCTCCTTTGGCCCCCTTTAACCTCTTCTTCAGTCCTTTGAGCATCACCATGTTGGCTGCCTCGGCCTGCCCATTAGTTGAGGGTGTTCAACGGACGTGAAATGTTGTTTGATGTTCAGATCTGTCAACATCTTTCAGAACCCTTTGTCGGCGAATTGTGTGTCGTTGTCCGTGATTACGACGACTGGTATACCAAACCTGGCTAGGATGTTCTTTTTGACAAACTTGATGCAATTCTTGGCAGTTATCTGTGTGAGTGGTTCTGCCTCGATCCACTTAGTGAAGTAGTCGACTGCTACAATGAGATACTTGACCCCACCTCGGGCCACTGGCAAAGGTCCGAGTAGATCTTTTCGCCATTGAGATAATGGCCATGGTGCCGACAAAGAAGTGAGTTCAGCCAGGGGGCATTATGCACGTCGGCGTACCGTTGGCAAGTGTCGCATTTCCTGACCAAGTCGGCAGCATCTTTTACTATGGTCAGCCAGAAGTATCCGGCCCTGAGGGCTTTCTTGGCTAATGCCCGAGCTCCCAAGTGTTGTCCACAAATTCCTTCATGGATTTCTGCGAGTACATACTCTGGCTCCTCCCCTTCCACACATTTCAACAAAGGGGAGGAAAAACCTCGTTTGACCAGCTTACCGTCAACTACGAAAAAAGATGCGGCTCTTCGACAAACTGCGATGGCTTTTTTAACGTCGGATGGTTCGATGGCAAACTCAATTTAATCCTTGATGGGTTGTACTCATCCTTCATCCTCAGTTATTGCGTGAATATCAGACATCGAGAGTGGTGTGAGGTAGACGCTGGGTTTCGTCAAGTTTTCTTAGATGATGCTTCGAAGGTTTCCCGTTGGTTTTGTGCTCGCCAACCTCACTAGGACGTCAGCTCGGGCATTTTCGGACCGAGGTACATGTTTCAATTCTACTTGTTCAAACTGAAGGAGCAGCTCCCGTACTCGAGCCAGGTATCGCTGTAGGATGGGGTCTTTTGCCACAAATTCTTCTTTGACTTGGGATACCACAAGTAGCGAGTCGGTGTTTAGCTCGAAGATCTTCACCCCGAAGTCCAGGGCTAATTTCAGATCAACATTGCATGCTTCATATTTTGCTTGATTGTTTGAGGTTATGAACGAAAAACTGAGTGAGACCTCGATCATCAGCCCTACAGTATTTTCCAGTATGAGTCCGACCCAACTGCCTTTCGAATTTGAAGATCCGTCGACGTGGAGTTTCCATAGCAAAGAGACCAAGTTGGTGGGCGTCGGTGTCATTTCAGCCACAAAGTCAGCTAATACCTAAGCTTTGAGAGCAGACCAGGCTTCATACTTAATCCCGAACTCAGACAATTCGACAGCCTACTTAATGATTCTACCCTCGAGATCGGGTCGATGCAATACTTGGCGTATAGGTTGGTCCGACCTTACGACGATTTAATGTGCCACGAAGTATGGTCTCAGCCTCCTAGTCGCTATGACCAGGGCCAGTGCTACTTTTTCTATTCTCTGGTATCTGGACTTGGCCCTCTTTAATACTTTGCTGACGAAGTACACTGGCCTTTTTGGTAGTCTTCAGTTTCTCGAATCAAGATCGCATTGACAGTTTCCTCGGCCATGGCGAGGTAAAGGTAGAGAGTTTCTCCTTCGACTGGTTTTAGTAATATCGGAGGTTTTGAAAGTATCTGCTTGAGCTCAGCCAGGGCGTTTTCACACTCTGGCGTCCATTTGAATTCGACCCCCGTTTTCAAAATCTGGAAGAAAGGCAGTGACCGGTTTACTGCCTTAGAGACGAACCTAGAAAGAGCAACAATCATACCTATCAATTTATGCACCTCCTTCTTCGTGTTTGGGGGACCCATGTCGGTCACGACCCTGTATTTGTCAGGATTGTCCTCGATTCCTATCTCAGTGAGGCAGAAACCGAGGAATTTTCCTACTCTGACGCCGAAAGTACGCTTTTTAGGATTGAACCTGAGGCTGTTTTTCCTGGCCTCAGCAAAGATTTCTTGGAGGTCGGTCAGATGCCCCTTGTCCGCCTTACTTTTAACGATCATATCATTGAGATAGACTTCACGACTATTTGGAACTGGACCTGCTATTGTAGAAGCAAATGGTCTATGTTCAACTATGTCTCATATGTCAGTATCTTGAGATTCAAGGAACAATTTCATTTGACCTTTCCAATAGTAGTAATATTCACCATTGAACCTAGGTGGCCTGTTTGATGAAGCACCTTCTAATAGGAAGGCAACAGAATTTGGTTTGGCCATGACTTCTTCCAAGATTTTCCTCTCACACTGTTGAGTGTGCTCAACCCAGAGACCGAGCTCTGATGCAAATTGAAGTCAATAAGTGTCACAAGGAAGGGGGGTTGGAATTGTGACACTTTTAAAATTCACCTGAAACAAGGTAACTATATTCACAAGTATGACTATATGTTAAGATAGTTAATGTACTTAGTTAAGAAGAGTGAGATCTATTTTCTTAACTATGACAGTAAGATGTGAAGGTTTGAATAAAACCGTCTTCTCAACTATGTAAGTAAGTTGAGAAGGGTCAGTAGATTCCTTTCTCCAAACTCACTATTACTTGTTTGAGTGCAACACAGATTCAAGGCCTGAGAGTATGTGTTCTAGTATATTGTTATATTAACTACTACCTCAAAAGAAAAAAAAATTAGTTACTAGCAAGTTAATTTGGAAGATGAGAAGGTTGAAAACAATGTCATTAGTTACAACAAATATTAGCAGAGAAGGGTCAAATGTTGACTTCTCAGTTTTCATAAACCAACTCCAAGAGGAGTGTTTTGTTTCATTGTGTAAAAACAACTTAGGAAAGCCGTAAAATGATGTATAGTGGTTCACCCAAACCAAGGGCTACATCCACTCCTCACTCCTTGTGTGTGTTTCCATTATTTTCCAAATAGTTTACAACTTCACAACCAATCCTAGGCTTAAAGTTCTTGTGGTAGTTTTCTTCACACATATCTACCTATTGTTATCACACCCAACACAATTCTTCTGATCTATTAGGAGCTTCTCTAATAGAAGTAACTCACTTCTCAAGTCCTACAACAATACATGCTACTTGAGAAGGTTCCCTACAGGTGTTCTGTTTGATATATGGGTTGTGGGATTTCTAGAGCTTGATTGATACAAGGCATTTCAATTTACAATACAATACAAGCAAAATAACATACTCAGAGATTGAATGAATCCCTTCAATTGTAAGACAGCTGAGTATGGATGAGAGAAAACTTTGATACTTGAGAAGCTTGGAAGATTTGAGCTCAATGCACTCTCACACCGATTAGCGATGCCCAAATGCGTTTATTTATTGATAAATATGTGTGTAATATCCTCTGATTAATAGGAAAGAGTCGTTGGCAAAGTATTATAGCCTTTGGGAGGCTCTATGTCTTTGTACAGCTGTATTTCTGCTTTTCTGCAGAAGACAACAATATACAGCTATATTTATGGAGATGATGCTTCACAATTTGATGCTTCTCAAGTTGTTGCTTCTTAAGATGATATTTGTTATGTAGACATGAAATGACTCTCCTCATCTTGACCTTTCTCATCATAACTCTTTTGATCTTGATTCTTCTCTGTCATGATGCTTCTCAACTCGACTCTTCTCAACTTGACATTTCTTTATCATAACCCTTCTGAGCTTGACTCTTCTCATGTCATGATGCTTCTCTTTATGATACTTCTCATCTCTATCATTCTGAGGATACCTCTTATTATTGATTTCGTCTTGATACTTCTGAGTTGACTCTTCTCATCACTCTTCTCATGTTTACACAGATTAAGATAAGTCTTCTCATGATGATCTTTCTCAAGTTTATCCAATTGGTCTTGATCCTTTGATTGTCTCATGAGACACCTTTTTCTTTGCATATTATGTGTAACATTGTTATAAGTCTTTTCAATTATGATGCTTCTCATAAGCATATATCTTCTTGAGACTTGGTTGATTTATCTGTTCTTTGTCTTACACTGAAGAAGAAACATTAGTAGCTTATATTGAATCAGATAACTTGAGCTTCTAATTTGAAGTTTATTAATCATTAAAACTAACTAGGGATTTTGCCCCAACAGTGTTTTTCTGTTCGCTATGTATGTTGTAATCTCCTCTCCGGAGGTCCTCTTTTTTCTCTTTGGATTTTTTTTCACATTAAATTTTGACCTTGAGAGGTTTTAATGAGGTCATTTGTATTGTTTGGGTTGGAGTACCTCTTGTACTCCCATCAATATATACTTTTGCCTTTCAAAAATATATTTTCCTCATCAAAAGAAAATTAATTAAGGAGAACCTAAACCTCCAACCTATTAAATACATACTATGCTTGCTATGTTCCATAAGATGAATTCAAGATACATCATTTTATTTAAACCAATGTATCATCTATGACAATGGTGGAGACTAATCCTTCGAGGTATCGGAGATTCACTTAAGAAGTTGACCTCTCCAAACAAATGTTTTTCTATACGCACGTAAGTATCTATCTCTTGTGTCGTATCATGTTGGTCAGGATAGATCATTTTACTTATACAGGAGCCCGGCAAGAGTACATATATAGATATACTATTTATCAAAAGACAATAGTCCTATCGATTAATAATTATGCATCGTTGTATGTCAAGCAATGCCCGTTACGTTTCTCTTTCAAATTTTAAATTCTAAATCCCCTCCTACCCACGGCTCGTGTCACTTGCTATTGAAAATGACTTGTTATTGATAAGATAAGATTTTTGAGTGTAAAGGTTATTATTATTATTATTATTATTATTTGATGAATGGCTGATAACAAAACTGAAGACAATATATTTTTATATTATGTGTTTGAGATGAACCAAATAATGATAGAATATAATATAAATAATATAAAATGAAAATTAATCATGTGAGAAAAATATGTTAATTTTTAAAAATACTTTTTTTTTCATAATATGAATTTATAACTTCAAATATGTATTCCTCAATTTTTTCAATTTTTTATATTTCTTAGAAGTAATATTAAATATTTTTATTTTAACTATTTATTTTTGTTTTTATATTAATTCACTATTTTTATTTTAAATATTTTTACATTGTATAATATTTTGAATTACTTTTTTGATACATTTTTTTTTTATTTTGTATTATATAAAATAACACAATTATCCGTTGTAAGAAATACAAATAATTTTTAAAATTATCCATGTCAGAAATATAGTTTTTGTATAAGAAAGTGTGAGTTAAAGGGTTTTATCACATTTTTGTCCTTCTATTTTTTTTTGACTAATTGTGTTCTTCTAAATTTAAAAATCCCTGATTTTAATATTTTTAATTCATTTTCACGAATTTGGTCCTCACACTTTTGATCGGAAAGACTTGAATTTTTGCACCATTGATCTCTCACTTTCTCAAAATCCACAATATAATTAAGGGTATTCAAAGTAAAATCAAGTAAGTAGAACGGACACACAAAAATAAGAAACATGAGGATGAAACTCTTCAAAAATAAAATAAGAGATCAAAATTATAGGTGAAAAAATAGAGACTAAAGTTACAATTAAAGTCTTTAGAATACATTTATGCATACAAAACTTGCAAGTTACAATTGAAAGTATATTTTATAACAAGAAGGTGTAATCCTTATCAATTGGTATGATGAAATATTTTAATTAATTAATCTTAACATCAAGATTAAATTACCACACGACCAAAAAAAGTCGATCTTTACAAGTAGTAAATAAATTCCCGGTGTTGATTAGTCGTAATGAGGCCAGATGAAAATTACGCACAAAAAACATGGTAACAAAAGAAATTAACTTCTTTCACATTTTATATTCTCACTTTATATGGAATATAAATTTATACTTTCTATTTTATTTTCTTTGTGATCAAAGTCGGTAAGTCAATAATTGAGTCCCAAAATGGGAATTCAAGAATTTATACAATTCAAAAGGATATGGGGCCCACTCAATCAATATGGCATTTAATATACAAAATCATCAAGAATTACGGGGGTTTTATTTTATTATTTATTTGGAGACCTATAATAATATCATAGGTATACAAATCTTCAAATTTACGTAGGTTATTTTGGTCAAAGTAAATGCCGCAAGATGATGGAGATAAAAAAACCTACGCAATTGGAAATGGTGGGGTGTATTAGTAATTGCGATTGGAGCTGCAAGTTAGGTCGACATCATAAGAAAAAGACCCACTCATTCTTTTCTTATATTTTATATTAGTTCTGAACATAGAGATCCTTTAAACGTACGTGCGTTATCATAATAACTTAATAAGTAGACTCAATTATCAAATTTCTTGATAGAATGAAAAATTGCTAACCCAAAATAACGAGGATGTGTCCTGTACCTTGCCTTAACTCGGGCCAGACTAAGTTAGCAGTTGGTAGGATTCCTGTCCGAGTCGGGTGTTAGAGTCTACCCAGGTATGGTACCTGCAAAACCACTATGACAGCCTAACGCTCAAGCCAGTATAAGAGGATTTCAGAGTGAATTAGGGAATGAATTGTGTACCTTTTTCTGCAGGATGGACCCGTATGTATAAACATCTGGTCTACCTTGGATCGTTGGATCGTTTGGGTGCATCCCTACCGCTGGTGCCTGCAGGGCATGGATAGTAGATAGGGTTGCCTGTGATATTGAGTAGCTATGGATGTCAACCCAGGTAGGTGGGCTGATCCAGGGCCCAATGCCGGAGTTGGGCCTCCTGGCACAGTCCGAAACAATATGCAATCTTTTCAGCATATCATTATAATTTGTTTTAGGGAAAATGCTAAGATGAACCTCGTTGTTTGGTGATCCACGTAGATTGATATTTGAAAAATGGTTTGAAAATCTATCAAAAATAACCCTGGCTAAGTAGAAGTTCATGGTCTTCCATTTCATCATAAGTGCAACGGCGACCTAATGAGTGGTATTATGATGAAAACAATGAGAGATGAATATGTGTGCCTCAAAATTCAATTGAAATTCATTTTCTTTGGTGTTTTGTCGAAATATGTTAAAAGTCCTACATCGAATGTGATATGGCCTGAAAATAAGTTTGTTAGTGGGAGGCATCTCTTACGCCATTTTTGAAAGGTTGAGTTAGACTCAACCCAAATTCTAAGATGGTACAAAAGTCAATCTAATATCTACTAGACTACCCGCTATCGGGCCACTCAGGTCACACTCATTTTGTCCCGTCATGAACGTGAGGGAGTGTGTTAAGAGTCTGACATCACATGTGATATGATCTGAAAATGAGTTTATAAGAAGGAGGCATCCTTAAGAGTCTCCACTACAAAACTCTTCAATTGACACAAACTAGATTTTTGCTGGATATTTCATTTCCAATTATCAGAGCTCATTAACACATGCACAACCTACTCACACAGGCATGGTGCATGTTGCTCTAATGGCAAGTAAACCTTATCGCGGTTTGTAATAAAGTGGACCATAATTCCAATAGTCGAACCCGAGGGGAATATTGTTAAGTTCTAAACTACTCAAATTTCTTAGCTATCTGCGTGGATCTAAATTTTTTTTTTATTAAAACAATAACAAGAGAATGATAAAATATAAAATTTGAAATCAATAGAGCAAAGCCTAGGGTTGTAACATCCTAATTTTCATGTTTTGTGTTAATAACAAGTTAGGAACCCATTTTCAGTGCATATATATTTTAAGAGCTTAGAAATATCCTTAAATATGGAATAGTAGGTGAAAAGTTCAAGATATTAGGGATTTAGAAATTCAGTGATCGCTAAGCTAGCGAGCATCGTATGAAAGCTAGCCTTTGCTTTGTTACCAACTTCTGATAGAAAGAGAACGTGGTAGCACACAGTGAAGCCATGTTAGGCATGAATCGCTCAGCTAGCAACATTTGTTGAGCAAATTCCTTCTAAAGAACTTACTATAAACCTAAAACTAATACACGAATTGTTGAAGTACCTAATTCTAAATGTGATAAAGAGTAAATTTGAGTGAATCAAATGATTTCAGACATATTGTGTGTGCAAGTGAATACTGCGAATTCAATCAAGATAAATGCAAGAGAGTAAAGGAAAGGGAATGCACCAGAAATGATAACCCAGTTAAGAGAAATCTTTCTCCTACATGCAGGGGTGCGAATCTGAGCCAAATCCATTATTGAATCTTGGGTTATAGAGTGTTAGCAGTGATTACAATATTCACTCAATCCTCACGGTGTTTCACTCACTCGTATCTCTCTCTCTTTTTCACTCTAGTTTACACGATGATGGTATTCTTGTGATGATCGCAAGATGCACGATTATCAACCATTTATAAGCGAGCTAAAACCTCAAGCGGTTGCAACAAAATTGCGCAGCTTCAATAGAAGTAGTTGAGCGAATAAGCGAAGAGAAGAGAGAGTGAACTTGAGAAACAGCAGAGAGCTTGGGCTTGCACGAAGAAAGTCTTCAATAGAACGACCCCACAGCCAAAAGTAACCAAAGCCGCGATGCTAAATAGACCAACCCAATTAATGATTTAACCACAACCAACAAATCTCCACCTTGGTTAAATCATCCAAAAGAACATAAGTGGAACACCAGCTCGAAAAACAGAACCAGAATATCAGCTTAACTGATATCAACACCAAGCAAGTCAAGACAGTGTCTAAACTTGCTTACAATCACAGGTTTGGTTAGCATATCCGCAGGATTATCACTAGTGTGTACCTTCACATTCTCTACATTGCCCTTTTCTACAATGTCCCTAATGAAGTGAAACCTAACATCTATATGTTTGGTTCTCTCATGGTGCATTTTATATTTACTCAAGTGAATAGAACTTTGGCTATCACAAGAGATGCACACTAAACTGTCACAAATGCCAAATTCACCAAAAAGACCTTGTATCCAAAGTCCTTCCTTGATAGCTTCAGTTAGGGCCACGTACTCGGCCTATGTAATAGATAAGGCAACAATGTGTTGGAGACTTGCCTTCCAGCTAACAGTGTTGCGAAAAACAGTAAAAACATACCCTGATAATGACCTTCTTTTGTCAAGATCGTTAGCATAGTCTGAGTCAACGAAGCCTTCAACACACCTCGCTGATTCTTCCCCTTTAGATTACACTAAACCAACTCAAGAAGTTCCTTTAAGGTACCTAAGTACCCACTTAACAGCCTTCCAGTGTTCTTTCCCTGCATTTCCCATAAATCTGCTTGTTACACTCCTAACTTGAGCTATGTCAGGTCTGCATCATATCATAGAATACATGATACTGCCAATAGCATTAGTGCGCATACAGAATTGCCTTCATGTAATCTTTATCTTCCTTGCAGTTAGGAGCTTGAGCAGAGGAGAGCTTGAAGTGTGGTGCTAGAGGCAATGAAGTAGCCTTAGCATCACAAATGTTGAAACTTTTGATCACCTTACCCAAATAATTCCTTTGAGATATAACCAGTTTATTCTTTTCTCTGTTTCTTGTAATTTCCATACCAAGGATCTTCTTAGCAGACCCCAAATCCTTCATATCAAACTCCTTATTGAGTTCCCCTTTGAGTCTAACTATGGATGCCATGTCTTTGCTAGCTAGCAATATGTCATCCACATATAGAAGTAGATAGATATAACGGTCTTGAGAGATGCATTTGTAATAAATGCAGCAGTCAAATTTGCTTCTTATGTAGTTGTTTTTCACCATAAATGAGTCAAACTTGAGGTACTGCTGTCTTGGTGATTGTTTGAGACCATATAGAGATTTCTTGAGATGACATACCCAATCTTCCTTACAAGTTGCTTCAAAACCATCGGGTTGTGAATGTTTTCTTTTAAGTCTCCATGGAGAAATGCTATTTTCATGTCCATTTGCTCCCCACCACTCACTTAAAAAAAAGTAAATTAGTAATAAACTAAGCTACTAAAGCACGTGACAACCATAATTAAAAACAAGTATTTGCCTTTTCGGCTAACTGATTGCGACGTGCAGAGCAAGTTGAGGCGCTACCATTTCTATTTTTTTTGTGTTACCTTGCTTGCTTGAGGTTGAGGTTGCAGTAAAGTAGCAGAAATTAGCTCCTCCACTATCTCACATTCTCACGGTTACTTCTTACATGGATAGTGCTATAGTATTTTTTTTCAAATCTTTCATCTGTTTTTTTTTTCTTTTTCAAATCATAGTATTTTTTTATAGATTAGCAGGCCTAAGAAGGGGTTAGCTTGATGAATTATTTTGCCTTCTTAGTTACATTGACTAACTTACTAGGAAGTTAAGTATTGCATTGAAAAAAAAATGATAAAAAATATTGGCTTCTTTTGGCACCCCTCGGATAAAAATCACAGCTCACTTACGATGATGTGCCACAATGGAAAAGATGATTCTGATAGATGAATATTTGACTACAGGTGAGAATACCTCACTGTAATCTAACCCTTGTTTTTGTGTGAATCCCTTTGCAACCAACTTAGCTTTGAATCTAGGTTCTTCAACCCCAGGTATACCTTCATTTTTCTTGAAGATCCACTTGCTTCCAACAATTCTAGCTCCCTTTGGTTTTGGAACTAGATCCCAAGTGCAGTTTTTGCCTAGAGAATTTATTTCCTCAATCATGGCTAACAATCACTTGTCACCGTTCTTGTGATTGATAGCCTCTTTGTAATTCATTGGTTCATTGTAGATGATTTCCTCAACAGTGTAGAGAGCACATCTCGCTAATTCTTCATACTTGTATCTTTGAGTTGGTTTGATAATCCTTCTTTCTCTGTCTCTAACCAAATTGTAGTCATTTTGATCCCCAGTGTCTTCACCATCAGTGTTTCCCTCAATCTCAGGTTCATTATCTGAAGTAGCAGCTTCTTGAACCTCTGTTGCAGTGGCTTAAGTTGAATCATGCTCCACCTCGAGCTCAAAGCTTTCTAACTCTTGTTTGTCATTGGCTTGTTCTTGAGCATTTCTGATTAACTTGAACATATTAGCTTCTTGGAAGTTAACATCACGACTTATGATGTATTTCTTGTCCTCTTGGCTCCATATTTTGTAACCTTTGACACCTGCAGGGTAGCCAACGAAATATCCTTTCCTAGCCCTAGGAACTAGTTTCCCCTCATTAACATGATAATAAGCCACACACCCAAATACCCTTAAGTGATCATAGTTTGGTAACCTACCTAGCCACACTTCTTGAGGGGTTTTCAAATTTATGCCAATTGAGGAGCTTAGATTTATTAAGTAGCATGTTGTAGTAGTATCTTCACTCCAAAACTTTATAGGCATGCCGGCATTAGAGAGAAGGCATCTCCTTCTCTCTAATATGGTTCTATTCATTCTTTCAGCAAGACCATTTTGTTGTGGTGTGTGCCTAAAAGTTCTATGTCTTACTATACCATGTTCCTTACAATAGTTATTATATAGTTCATTACAATATTCTAAACCATTGTCAGTTCTTAGCACTTTAATTTTCCTACCAGTTTTATTTTCTACCATGGATTTCCATTCCTTGAATGATTTAAGGGCCTCATCTTTGGTTTTTAGCGAAAATATCCATACCTTCCTACTAAAGTCATCAAGGAAAGTAATGAAATACATGTTGCCCCTAGAGTAGGGACTCTGGCTGGCCCTCAGATGTCACTGTGAACATAATCAAGTAGCCCCTTTGTGTTGTGATGCCCTGTGTTGAATCTGACCTTGTGCATTTTACCATAGATGCAGTGTTCACAGAAAGGAAGCCCTCCAATCTTGTCATTTCCCAACACACCAAGTTTCCCTAGAACTTGCATACCCTTGGCACTCACATGTCCAAGCCTTTGATGCCATAACTTTGCTCTGTTTGAACTTGCACCTTCATCTGAGTTTGAAGTAGCAACTCCAACATCACCTATGATTGTTGAACCCTTTAGAATGTAAATTCCATGATATCTGTACCCTCTCATTACCACAAGGACCCCTTGACCACCTTCACATTTCCATCCTCTCCCTTGAAAGAGTAGCCAGCTGCTGTAAGCATACCAAGAGAAATCAAATTTCTTTTTACTCCAGGCACATATTTGACTTCTGGTAGAATCTTGATGGTGCCATCATCCATTCTGAGTCTTACAGAACCAACCCCTTCAACCTTGCATACTGTGTCATTGCCTATAACAACTTGCCCTCCACTAATTTTCCTATAACCAATCAATGCTTGTTTGATGTCATGTGGAATGTGCACCAGTATCTAACACCCAATGGTCCTTACTAACACTTGAAGATGCCATTAGGACTTACACATTGCAATAACTCCTAACCTCACTGCTAGCAGTCATGTGAATGGTAAATTCAGTGTCAATGATCCAAGTATCTTTCTTGATGGAACTTGTATCATTGAGTTCTGTGGCAATCAGAACTTCACCCTCCTTATAACACCCCAAATCTACCCGTTCGTTTTATTAAAAATCAGAGTGCGGAAATTTAAATTTAACATGCAATGGAGTGTCACATTCGACGTTTAAAATCCAAACAGTGCGAAATCAAATAAAACGTGGAAACACTTCGTTTAAGTCTACACCACCAAAATTGTGAGACATTTCAAAAATCCACAACTTGATTTCAATTCAAATAATACAATAAAACAACTAATAAAACAATGTTCATCCCTCCCGAGTGTTACGTGATCGAGAGACGACACCGACTCAGCTGGTGAAGGTAGACAAACCTTCACTCACTATCACCTGCACGTTACCCACATAGGGGTAACATTCAAACAGAAGGGGTGAGTCTCTAACAGTATAAAAGCATGTATGATAAGCAGTATACTAGAGTTCAGGCAACTATAATACCACACCATCACACAACAACAACGTTAACAACAACATTATTACACGTCAACAACATTATACAACAACATCGTAAATGTCCATCACCCAAAAGAAGTCATCAATGTAATGAATGGGGAAATGAAATGCAAACCCACAAGCGGGCATATGCATGTGGTACGATCATCGTAAATAGCCTTTGTGGCTTCATCATCAACGTTGAGCAAAGCTCTATGGCCGAAGCCTACAACAACGTAATATGCATTATGTCATGCATGAGACACCATGAACAACTCACCGAACCAAACAACAATCACAGTCAACATCAAACCGGCAACATTAAACAGTCAACATCGTTATTTGGTCAAAGACCCATCGTGAACAGCAACATCAAACAAACAACAACGACAATGGTCATACATCATAACACAGCGTCATCTACCTCAACTTTTTGGTCATATTAGACCCAACAACAACATCATCAACATGTGGTCATATTGACCCAACAACATCATCATCAACATGTGGTCATATTCGACCCAACAACATCATCATCAATTAATTATTCATATTTGACACAACGAAACATCACGGCACCAAGGCGGCACTATGGGCGCCTTGGGGCAACACCCGGCAACAACGGGCGCGAGCATTAGCGCGCGTTGCGGCAACATAGCGAGCAACACGAACCTTTGGCGGCACACATTTGGCGCCCGACGGCAACCACAACACACGCGCGGCGCCAAAATCGCACCCAAATGGCGCTGGCGCGCACTGCGCTCCATCGGGCGCAACCACGACCTAACTTGGCACGGCGGCAACACGATTGCACACGGCGCCACAAACCACCTGGCCCAGGCACGAGCGGCAACACGATTGCACCGGCACCACCACAAACCACACAACTTGGCGCCAGGCAGCAACACAGTTGCACACCGGCGCCACAAATAGCAGAACTTGGCGCTAGGCATCAACACAGTTGCACACCGGCGCCACAAACAACACACAAACTGGCGCCAGGCAGCAACACTGTTGCACACCAGCGCCAAACAACACATAAAATGGCGCCTGGTGGCAACACAGGCACCACCGGCAGCCACACAGCCTGAGTGCTGAATTTCTACAAAGAGTGCACCTACTTCGGCGAATTAATTAAAATAGCAAACGACATCGGAATTCAACAAAAGACCACTCATTGGAAAGCTCTCTGAGTGTAGTTTCTACCTATGATTTTAGTTTTTCAAAATAAGTATCCAGTTGGTACAGTTTTGCAAAACACTACACTGAGGTACCAAAATCGGACAGAACTCTTTACCCAACTTGCAACCAAATTTTATTTCTCATTTCTTAATGAAATTTTGTGAAACCAGTGCCTATTTCGTGGAGAATTAAGTCTACTTTTCAATGAAACCAGAATCATTCAAAACGGAGTTAAATTGAGAACACAAAACCTGCAAAAACCGAACCTACTCACTGTTTGATTCCAGAAATTTGACCTAACTTTGGAGACTCATAACTTGAGCTACACGACTCTAAATTGAACGAAACCAGTGCCAAAGCGACCGGCCTTAAGTCTATTTTCAAAAAAAATCAGCCACATAATTTTTAGATCAACCAAACAGTACCAGTTTCAGAAGGACCGAAACAGTGTCCAGAAACGCACAAAAACCATAAGCAAGTAAAACTCATCATGATCAATCACCAAAACCAATTATAATCATTTCAAATACAATCAAAATCATCAAATAGCATATAAAATATAGTCAAATCGCAACCTAGGACCTAACATGCACTCTAGACACCACTTACGCATTTTATCAAACATCTAATGTGCATCTATTCACCATCAATTCATTCTTAAATCAATAACACCAAAAGCGAAATCAAACACCACATATATACATGCAAAAATCATTCAATCATATTATCAAACACATCACATGCATTATAGTCCCTAATCTCCCACATACACCCCATCATACAACCCATTATAATATTAGAACCCACCACTTACCTTGGAATTTGTAGAATGGGTACTCTTCCACTGAGCTCTAATGAAAACCACATAACTAGCTTCCTCTCCTTCTCCTTCTCTTCTCCACTTGCGCGTTTTTCTTCTCTCTAGCGCTCCCTCTCTCTTTTTCTTTCTTTCTTTCTCTTTTGCTCTCTAAATGAGCAATTGGCTCTAACCCTAGTGCTTATATCATTGGGCTCTTGGGTCACGGGCCTCTTTTTACTACTTACTTAATTACTACACACCACCTCTTTCTACCACTTACTTAATTACTAGACACCACCTTTTCCAACCACTTACTTAATTACTAAACACCACCTTTTTCTACCACTTACTTAATTATTAAACACCACTCCTTATTTAAATCAAATACCCTATTATTATTATTTTAATATAACCAACCAATATAACACCTAAATAAATTAATTAAATAAATACTTGAATTATTTTGGGGGCGTTACACTCATAGTAGCACTCGGATGCTATTGAAACACTACCTTCATCATCAGTGTCATTCTTCTTTTTACATTTCCATTTTGGTTTATCCTTCTTGAAATGACCTTCCTTCTTGCAAATGAAACATTTGTTGTCCTTCTTGTTCTTGTCTTGTTGACCTTGCTTATTCTTCTTCTTTCCTTTCTTTTCAAACTTTCCCTTCACAAATAGATTTTCACTATTTTTTTCTTCCTTTGCTTCAGACCTTCTTTTCAACTCTTTAGAGACTAGTGCAGATTACAACTTTGCATCAAGAGTTAGAGATTCCTTGCCATAGAAGCGAGCATTGGAGAGATGTTCATACGTCTTTGGTAAAGAATTGACTAAGAGAAGAGCTTTGTCTTCATCATCAACCTTGACATCAATGTTTTCATGGTGAAGGATGATTTTATGAAATTCATCAATATGTTCTTCCACCGATTTCCCGACTTGTATCTTGAATGTATACCTCCTTTGCTTCAAATAGAGATGATTAGCAATCGATTTTGTCATGTAAAGATCCTCCAATTTCTTCCAAATAGCTGTTTGTAGCTAAAGTTTCCTTAACAACTTCCACTGAGTGGCTTATCCCCGAGGCTCAAGATTAGAGCAACCAGTGTGCTTTCTCAAGACCTCCAGCCTTCTCCTCTGCAGTCCATTTCGATGGAAGACCAGTTTCCCCCAATGGGGCACCCGCAAGACCTTGTTGACCTAGCATTGCTTTCATCTTGATGCGCCATAGCCCAAAGTCATTCTTGCCGTTGAATTTCTCAACTTGAACTTGGTGGAAACCATCTTTCGCGATTTGAAACTCCCCGATGCTACTGATACCAATTTGTTGAGAAAATTCCTTCTAAAGAACTTACTATAAACCTAAAAAGAATACACGAACTATTATAGTACCTAATTCTAAATGTGAAAAAGAGTAAATTTGAGTGAATCAAATGATTCCAGAAAGATTGTGTGTGCAATTGAATACTGCGAATTCAATCAAGATAAATGCAAGAATTAAAATGAGAGTAAAGGAAAGGGAATACACCATAAATGATAACCCAGTTCAGAGAAATCTTTCTTCTACATCTGGGGGTCTGAATCCGAGCCAAATCCACTATTCAATCTTGGGTTATAGAGTGTTAGCAGTAATTACAATATTCACTCAATCCTCACGGTGTTTCACTTGTATCTGTATCTGTCTCTTTTCACTCTAGTTTACACGATAATGGTATTACTGTGATGATCTGCAAGATGCACGATCATCAACCATTTATAGCAGAGCTAGAACCTCATGCGATTCTGTGAGTTAACAATTTCCAGCGAGTAGTTGATCGAATAACTGAAGAGAAGAGAGAGAGAGCGAACTTGAGAAGCAACACAGAGCTTGGGCTTGCACAGAAGAAACTTGTAACACTCTAAATGATTTAATTAAGCAATTGATTAAATTATTTAAAGTGTTGCACTATTTAATTATATTAAGTTATAATATAGTGTTTAATAATATAGTATTTTATTTAATTGAAGGGAGTAGTATTGGAAATACCGGAACTGCAAGGATTGGCCCAGGAGCCCAAGCCCAATGACTTAGGCTCCTAGGGATTGTGCATTTCGCACCAAAGGGAGAAAAGAAAGAAAAAAGCGAAAGAAAGGAGAGAGAGAGAGAAGAGAGCGTCGCACGAGGAGGAGAAGAGAAAGAGCTTGATCGCAAGAGGAGAAAGGGAAGAGGAAAAGCTCCATTGTTCTTTGTGGTTTTGGTTGTGACTCAGTAAAGAAGGTTTTCTACGGTTAATTTGAGGTAAGGGGAGTCTCACTCTATAATAGGGGGGATAATGGGTTGTATGTAGATCATAGGTTATTGTTTGGTTTTATTTGATCATTGTGTGATTGTTTGAATCGTTGGAATTGACAAATTGCATGATAAAATTGATTTAGGGCTTTATGTTAGGGTTTATGATTTGTGATTTCGTGATTTGTGATGTAATTGATGATTGAACATGCAATTGATTGATAGAATATGAAATTAGGAGGATTAGAATAATTATGGAGTGAATTGATTTAAGGAATTTGGGAATTTGGGATTTTTGGGGTTTGGGGCGCCAAATTGCAAGGAATAAGGCGCCACGTGTCTTCATTCACGTCTTTGGTTATGTGTGCGTGTGCGTGTGTGTTACTGCGAGGCGCCAAGTTCTTTGGAAAATGGCGCCACATGCCTGTTGTTGTGTGGTGTGGGTGTGTGCGATGGCGGGCGCCAAAATGCTGCCCCAGGGTGCCCAAAATGGCGCCTGTGTCACTTTATGCTTGATGGCCCAGGTGTGTGTGTGTCTTTGTCTGGCGCCAATCTGCTTTGAATATATGGCGCCACATGCCTTTGTTCATGTGCACATACGGGGTGGTTTGAGTGAAACTTAGAGTTACGAGCATATTTTACTGCGTGCCATCTTTTGCGATTGCACTGCCCAAAATCAATTTTAAACATTTTGGCTCGAGTAGTTTTATGTTAGCATGTGTCATTTGAGAGATGTCCTAGTGGGTATTCTTTGTGGCGCTATATGTGTGCGCTATGGGGTGGTTTGAGTGAAACTTAGAGTTACGAGCATATTTTACTGTGCCATCTTTTGCGATTGCACACCCAAAATCAATTTTAAACATTTTGGCTCGAGTAGTTTTCTTTTGCATGTCTTTGTGTGTCTTTGTGCCAAGTGCGAGGCACCAAAAGTCTTTGCCAGTGGCGCCAGATCAGCGCACAATGTCAGAGCAGTGTCTCGATTTGTGTCTTAGTTTGTGTCTAAGACCGTGTGTTGCCAGACGCGCCAGTTGCTAGGAAAATGGCGCCCGATGCATTTGGAGTTGCCACGAGCGCTAAGTTCTTTGAGTTTTAGGCGCTAGTCTTTGTGTTGTGCAGGTGGCGCCAGAATGTGGGAAAAATGGCGCCTAGTGCTGCCTTGTGTCTAGGTGTGTGCTGTTTTAGTCCTTAGGTGACAGTTTGGTCCCTAGGTGACTGTTTGGTCCTAAGGGTGTGGTTTTGGTCCCTAGGTGCCCGTTTGGTCCAAAGGGTGTCAATTTGGTCCCTATGTGTTGAATTGGTCCTAAAGGGTGTTTTAGGTCCGTGAGTGGGGTTTAGTCCCCTAGTTGAGATTAGTCCTTGGGACTTGGTTGTGTTGAGTAGAGACTGAGGTGATTGATGATGCCATGGGGGCATGAGCCATGGGGGCTAGAGCCATGGGGGCTATAAATGAGATTCATAAATGAGGTGAGAAATAATATGTGAATTGTGATATTGTAAATATGCTTGTGATTGTGTTCATGGAGTCTCATGCATACATTCGAATTTCTGATCGCGGCGTTTATAAATTGATTGTGAGGCCATGAGGGCTAGGCCATGGGGCGAGTCATGAGGGCTCAATTTGATAATGATCTTGCCATGGGGGCAAATGGTACCACATGCATGACCACATTGCATACATCCTCATAAGCGCATAAGTGCTATTGTGTAAAGAATGGTTTGGTTTGTGTCTTTGTAAGAACGTGCTGCTGTGATGATGCTATGATTGTATATATATTGCTTATTATCACCTTCATTATATAGTTCGAGACTCACCCTTTCTGTTGTTGTTTACCACAGGTAGTCATGAGTGAGGGCTTGCTACCTTCAACATTGTTCCCCGAGTCGATGCTGCTCGATCGTAGCACCTGGGGGATGGGACATAGACTCTAGTTTGATTTGTTTTGCTCATTTGTTTGAGTTTTCATCTTTGTCATACTATGTATTATTGAGACTTGATGATTATTCCTTTGACATGTAGTTATTATTCCATTGCGTGATATGAGATAGGATTCCACGCGTTTTATGGTGTTACGTATTTGATTATATTTATGAGTTGAATTGACTGTTTGAGAATTTGTAAGAGATAAGTGTAACATTCCATTTGAGAAAATAAATTTTCATATACTCTGATTTTGATTTAAATTCTAGGGTAGAAATGGGGTGTTACATTAGTGGTATCGAGCAAAAGTTAGGTCTATCGGGGCCAAGTGTGTCATCTGTCATATTGTGTATGACAATTAGGTGTCTTAATTTAGTTCTCAAATGGTTGTTTATCTTTGCGGTGCTAGGTTGAGATGGCGAGAAGAGTTGATCTTTGCTCTTCTTTGAGGCTTTGCAAGCCATAGCGCAGGTTATGGGGACTCAGCAGAATACTGAGACCCGTAGTCTGGCTACTTTCCAGAGGGAGAACCCTCCTACCTTCAATGGGAGGTACAACCCAGATGGTGCGCTGGCTTGGCTAAAGGAGATTGAGAGGATCTTTCGGGTGATTAGCTGCAATGATGAGCAGAAAGTCAGGTATGGTACGCACACTCTATCTAAGGAGGCTGATGACTGGTGGTTGGAGACCAGTGAGAGGTTAGAGGCTGCCCATGAGGAGGTTACTTGGGCTATGTTCAAGAGGGAATTCCTGAGGAAGTACTTTCCGGAGGATGTCAGAGGGAAGAAAGAGATGGAGTTTCTTGAGCTGAAGCAAGGTAGTATGACTGTCACAGAGTATGCTGCTAAGTTCACTGAGCTGGCCAAGTTCTATCCACACTACTCTGAGGCTGGTTCTGAATTCTCAAAGTGCATTAAATTTGAGAATGGGTTGAGAGCTGATATCAAGCAGGCTATAGGGTATCAGAAGATCAGAGTGTTTGCTGACTTGGTTGACTGCTGCAGGATCTATGAGGATGACAACAATGCCCGTGCTAGAGATATGAGAGACCAGAGGGGTAAGTTTCAGAACAGGGGTAAACCATATGAGGTGTCTGCTAGTAAGGGTAAACAAAGGTATGCTGGTGGTAGTAGGTCTGCGGAGGGCAAAAAGCCAAGTGGGGGAGATCCTCCTGCTGATATTGTATGTTTCAAGTGTGGCAAGCCGGGTCACAAGAGTTTTGATTGTAAGTCTGGGGGAAAGATATGTTTCCGTTGTGGTAAGGATGGTCACATGGCATCCGATTGTGATCGCAAGGAAGCAGTGTGTTTCAATTGTGGAGAAGCTGGTCACTTTAGCTCCAAGTGCACTAAACCAAAGAAGGAGAGGTCCATTGGGAGAGTTTTTGCATTGGCAGGTTCAGAGGGACCCAATGAGATTAGAGGTACTTGCTTTATCTATGATACACCTTTAGTTGCTATTGTTGACACGGGTGCTACGCACTCTTTTATTGCTTCTGTCTGTGCTGAAAAGTTGAATTTAGTCTTGTCTACTATGGAGATGGGGATGGTTATCGACACTCTAGCTAAGGGTTCGGTAACTACTTCTCTAATGTGTGCTAGGTGTCCTCTGTCAGTCTTCGGCAGAGATTTTCTGGTTGACCTTATCTGTTTACCATTGGGTGGGTTGGATGTGATTCTGGGTATGGACTGGTTAGTAGATAACCATGTACACATCAACTGTTTCAACAAGTCTGTGAGTTTCCTTCCTCCAGAAGAGGAAGAGTCTGTTTTGCTGTCTGCTGATCAATTGCGTGAGGTAATGAAAGAGGGTGGTCAGCTGTTTGCTTTGATGGCCTCTATGTCTGCTGAGAACCAAGTTGTGGTTGATGGGTTGCAGGTGGTGTGTGAGTTCCCTGAAGTATTCCCTGATGAGATTCCTAGTGTGCCACCAGAGAGGGAAGTTGAGTTTGGGATTGAGCTTGTGCACAGTACTAGGCACATGTCTATGGCCGTCTGGGATGTCGGCCACGAGTTATGCAGGCCCAAGAAGAAGCGGTTGGAAGAGTTACTTGAGAAGAAGTTTGTGAGGCCTAGTGTGTGTCACCATGGGAGCTCCGTTTTGTTGGTTAAGAAGAAGGATGGGAGTATGCGTCTGTGTGTGGATTACAGGCAACTGAACAAGGTAACTATCAAGAATAAGTATCCTCTCCCGAGGATTGATGATCTGATGGACCAGCTGGTGGGTGCCAAGGATTTTAGCAAGATTGACTTGAGGTCAGGTTATCATCAGATAAAAGTGAAAGATGAGGACATCCAGAAGACAGCGTTCAGAACGAGGTATGGGCACTATGAGTACTCCGTAATGCCGTTTGGTGTCACTAATGCACCAGGGGTGTTTATGGAGTACATGAACCGAATCTTCCATAGCTACTTGGATCGGTTTGTGGTTGTTTTTATTGATGATATTCGGTGTACTCTAAGTGCGAGGAGGAGCATGCGGGGCACTTGAGATTGGTGCTAGAGGTCCTGAAAGAGAAGAAGCTTTATGCTAAGTTGTCCAAATGTGAGTTCTGGCTGCGTGAGGTAAGCTTCTTGGGTCACATTATCTCTGGTGTTGGTATAGCTGTGGACCCAGCCAAGGTTGATGCAGTGTTGCAGTGGGAGAGCCCAAAGTCTGTGACTGAGATCAGAAGTTTCTTGGGGTTGGCTGGTTACTACAGGAGGTTTATTGAAGGGTTCTCTAAGCTAGCCCTTCCGTTGACCCAATTGACTGTAAGGGGGAAGAGCCTTTGTGTGGGATGCAAAATGTGAAGAGAGATTCCAAGAGTTGAAGAGAGCGGTTGACAACATCTCCGGTGTTAGTGTTACATGCTTATCGGATCAACCTTTTGTTGTATACTGTGATGCTTCCAAGATGGGTTTGGGAGGTGTATTGATGCAGGATGGGAAGGTAGTTGCTTATGCGTCCAGACAGTTGAGGACACATGAGAAGAACTACCCGACTCATGATTTGGAGTTGGCTGTTATTGTTTTTGTGCTTAAGATTTGGAGGCACTATTTGTATGGTACCAGGTTCGAGGTGTTCAGTGATCACAAGAGTCTGAGGTATCTGTTTGACCAGAAAGAGCTGAATATGAGGTAGAGGCGTTGGTTAGAGCTGCTGAAGGATTATGATTTCGGATTGAACTATCACCCCGCAAAAAGCTAATGTAAATGTGGTGATGCTTTAAGTCGGAAAACTTTACATATATCGGCTATGATGGTGAGGAATTGGAATTGATTGAGCAATTCCGTGATCCGAGTCTAGTTTGTGAAGTGACACCCCGTGTGTCGATTGGGTATCTTGAGGATTGGGAATGACTTCTTGGTTAGTGTCGAGAGCGCCCGAAGTTGGATGTGAAAGTGGTTGACTTATTAGTAGTAGTGGTGATCAGTGTGGATGGGGATTACAGTTTGGATTCCCGAGTGTGTTGAGATCGGGGGCGAGAATCATGTTCTGATGATGCACGAGTTGAAGAAAATGATACTTGAAGAGAGCCATAGGAGCAAGCTAAGTATTCATCTAGGTGCTACGAAAATGTATCATGATCTGAAGAAATTGTTTTGGTGGCCTGGTATGAAGAGGGATGTAGCACAATTTGTATATACATGTTTGACTTGCCAGAAGTCAAAGATTGAGTACCAAAAGCCTGAAGGGCTGATGCAACCTTTAGAGATTCCAGAATGGAAATGGGACAGCATTTCCATGGACTTTGTGACTGGGTTGCCAAACACTGTGAGAGGGTCACTATCTGGGTGATTGTGGATAGGTTGACCAAGTCTGCCCATTTTATTCCTATCAACATCACCTATCCGGTGCCGAAGTTGGCTAAGATTTATATTCAGGTGGTAGTGAAACTGCATGGGGTTCAGAGAGTATTGTGTCGAGAGAGACCCGAGGTTTACATCCGAGTTTTGGGGAGCTTGCGAGAGGCATTAGGAGTCTAGATTGAGGTTGAGTTCGACTTATCATCCCAGGCCCGATGGGCCAGACAGCAGAGAGAAGCCAAGTCCGATCCTTGGAGGATCTTTTGAGAGCTTGTGTGCTAGAGCGAGGAGGTGCGTGGGATACACATCTTCCACCGATTGAGTTTACTTATAATAACAAACTACCATTCGAGTATAGGGATGGCTCCTTTTGAGGCCTTTGTATGGGGGAGGTGGAGGACTCCTTTGTGTTGGCATGAGTCCGGTGAGAGTGTTGTTCTTGGGCCCGGCTGGTTAGGAGACTACGAGAGAAGGTGAAGATGATCGGAGAGAAAATGAAAGAGTCTCAGTCGGCGGAAAAGTTACCATGATAGGAGGAGGAAAGACTTGGAGTTTCATCTTTGGTGAGCATGTATTCTTGAGAGTCACGCCTATGGTGGTGTTGGCGCGTGCCTTTGAAAGCAAATAAGTTGACTCCTCGGTTTATTGGACCGTGCCAAATCACCGAGAGGGTGGGAAAGGTTGCTTATAGGGTGGCTTTGCCGCCCAATCTTCGAACTTGCACGGCGTGTTCCACGTGTCACGGCTTGAGTATATTCCGAACCGTCTCATGTGATTCACATGGATGATGTGGAGGTGCGTGAGAACCTCATTGTGGAGACTATGCCGGTGAGGATTGATGATAGAGAAGTGAAGGTGTTGAGAGGAAAGACATTGCCTTAGTCAAGGTAGTGTGGTTGGGAGCTCTTTGGTGAGAGCATGACTTGGGAGGCGGAGAGCGGGATGCGGGAGTCGTATCCGGCTTTTTGACTTCAGTATGAATTTCGAGGACGAAATTTCCTAAGTGGGGAGAGTTGTAACACCACTAAATGATTTAATTAAGCAATTGATTAAATTATTTAAAGTGTTACACTATTTAATTATATTAAGTTATAATATAGTGTTTAATAATATAGTATTTTATTTAATTGAAGGGAGTAGTATTGGAAATCTGGGAGCTGCAAGGATTGGCCCAGGCCCAAGCCCAATGACTTAGGCTCTAGGGATTGTGCATTTCGCACGAAAGGGAGAAAAGAAAAAACGAAAGAAAGGAGAGAGAGAGAGAGAGAGCGGCGCACGAGGGAGGAGAAGAGAAAGAGCTTGATCGCAAGGGAGAAAGGGGAAGAGGAAAAGCTCCATTATTCTTTGTGGTTTTGGTGGTGACTCGATAAAGAAAGGTTTTCTACGGTTAATTTGAGGTAAGGGAGTCTCACTCTATAATAGGGGATAATGGGTTGTATGTAGATCATAGGTTATTGTTTGGTGTTATTTGATCATTGTGTGATTGTTTGAATCGTTGGAATTGACAAATTGCATGATAAAATCGATTTAGGGCTTTATGTTAGGGTTTATGATTTGTGATTTCGTGATTTGTGATGTAATTGATGATTGAACATGCAATTGATTGATAGAATATGAAATTAGGAGGATTAGAATAATTATGGAGTGAATTGATTTAAGGGAATTTGGGAATTTGGGATTTTTGGGGTTTTGGGCGCCAAATTGCTAGGAATAAAGCGCCACAATATCGCATTCACGTCTTTGGTTATGTGTCTGCGTGTGCGGTGTGTTATGCCGGGCGCCAAGTTCTTTGGGAAAATGGCGCCCTGTGCACTATTTGTGTGGCTGTGGGTGTGTGCCAGTGGCAGGGGCGCCAAAATGCTGCCCCAGGGTGCCCAGAATGGCGCCTGTGTCACTTTATGCTTGATGGCCCAGGGTGTGTGTGTGTCTTTGTCTGGCGCCCAATCTGCTGAGAATATGGCGCCACATGCCTTTGTTCATGTGCACATCTGGGTGGTTTGAGTGAAACTTAGAGTTACGAGCATATTTTACGATTGCCATCTTTTGCGAGGTTGCACGCCCAAAATCAATTTTAAACATTTTGGCTCGAGTAGTTTTATGTTAGCATGTGTCATTTGAGAGATGTCCTAGTGGGTATTCTTTGTGGCGCTATATGTGTGCGCCTATGGGGTGGTTTGAGTGAAACTTAGAGTTACGAGCAATTTTACCGTGCCATCTTTTGCGCTTGCACCCCCAAAATCAATTTTAAACATTTTGGCTCGAGTAGTTTTCTTTTGCATGTCTTTGTGTGTCTTTGTGCCAAGTGCGAGCGCCAAAGTCTTGCCAGGCGCGCCGATCGAGCGCGCGTATGTCGAGAGCAGATGTCTCGGTTTGTGTCTTAGTTTGTGTCTAAGACTATGTTGCCCAGGCGCCCAGTTGCTAGGAAAATGGCGCCCGATGGGCTGGGGTTGCCACAGGGCGCCAAATTCTTGAGTTTTAGGCGCTAGTCTTTGTGTTGTATGCAGGTGGCGCGAGAATGTGGGAAAAATGGCGCTAGTCTTTGCCTTGTGTCTAGGTGTGTCTTTGTTTTGGTCCTTAGGTGACGTTTGGTCCCTAGGTGATTTGCTTAGTCCTAAGGGTGTGGTTTTGGTCCCTAGGTGCCCGTTTGGTCCAAAGGGTGTCAATTTGGTCCCTAGGTGTTGAATTGGTCCTAAAGGGTGTTTTAGGTCCGTGAGTGGGGTTTAGTCCCCTAGTTGAGATTAGTCCTTGGCACTTGGTTGTGTTGATTAGAGACTGAGGTGATTGATGATGCCATGGGGGCATGCGCCATGGGGGCTAGAGCCATGGGGGCTATAAATGAGATTCATAAATGAGGTGAGAAATAATATGTGAATTGTGATATTGTAAATATGCTTGTGATTGTGTTCATGGAGTCTCATGCATACATTCGATTTCTTGATCGCGGCGTTTATAAATTGATTGTGAGGCCATGAGGGCGGGGGCCATGGGGGCCAGAGTCATGAGGGCTCAATTTGATAATGATACTGCCATGGGGGCAAATGGTACCACATGCATGACCACATTGCATACATCCTCATAAACGCATAAGTGCTATTGTGTAAAGAATGGTTTGGTTTGTGTGTTGTAAACTTTGCCTGTGTGATGCTATGATTGTATATATATTGCTTATTATCACCTTTATTATATAGTTCGAGACTCACCCTTTCATTTGTTGTTTACCACGGTAGTCATGAGTGAGGGCTTGCTACCTTCACTTCGTTTCCCAGAAGTCGATGCCGCTCGATCATACGTAGCACCTGGGGATGGGACATAGACTCTAGTTTGATTTGTTTTGCTCATTTGTTGAGTTTTCATCTTTGTCATACTATATATATTATTGAGACTTGATGATTATTCCTTTGACATGTAGTTATTATTCCGCTGCTTGATATGAGATAGGATTCCACGCGTTTTATGGTGTTACGTATTAGATTATAGTTATTATTCTGTTGCATTAGCTATGTTCCTTTCAGTCACTTTCTTCAGAGTTTCATTACAAGCTTCCTATGTCTAGGCTTGCTAAATAAGTTCACTCTTGTATTCTTAAAGTACCCACAGTATCACCTTATGGACTATACTATCCTATGTCTAGGACTTAGCATGGTTTTCACAAAGTTTCCTTTATGTAAAACACTCACCCATATTTAGTTCTTGAGTTCTTAATTGTAAACCATGTCTTCTTTTACAAATCTACTTATTCTAAGTTATCAATCTGCAAATAAGTGTTGAAAGTATTATCAAGTGTTCGGTACCTAGGCTTTGGAGAAGCTCTTCGGCCAGGGGTACTTAGCTGTCCCGAGATCATCTTGTTGCTATTTGGTGCTCGGAATCCGGGCACCAGGTTGTGGAGGTCCGAGCGTGCCCACGTCGGGTGGGGGTACACGCAAAACACTCCGACGCTCAAGTCAGAATATATCCGAGTATATGCAGCAGCAGACAAGATAAGCATGCAGAGAGAATGAAAAGAGAGAGAGGGAGGCTCGAGAGAGAAGCGATGTAGAGGGCGGACTTCTATTTATAGGAAAAGGAGGCGTCATCAGTAGTTGTAACACCCAAAATAATTTAATTAACTATTTAATTGAATCATTTAAGTGTTGCATTAATATTGCATATTAAAATATTAATATATTGTTATATTTTTAAAATGAAGGAAATGGTGTCAGGTAATTAGGGGTGGTAAGGGATGGCCCAGAGCCCAAGCCCATTGACTTAGGCTCTAGCGCTAGGGTTGATGCACTTTCGCATCAATTGAGAAAAAAAAAAAAAAAGAGAGAACTTGCGAAGGAGAAGGGAGAATAGAAGAAGAAAAATCGACCTTGAGGAGAGAAAGAAGGGTCCGTCGTGAGCAGGGAAGGAAGAGAGGAAGAAGGAGTCTTTGTTCTTTGTGGTTACTTTGGTGCTTCGTAGAAATCACTTCATCTTGAAAAACTTAAGGTAAGGGTGGGTTTTACCTTATAATGAGGTTTATAATGAGATGTATGTAGATTGTAGGATTCATATTGATCTCTATTTGATGTTATTGTTGTTTTTGATGTATGATTGAATGTGTGATGAAATTATGCTCTCTATGTAGTTGTTGAGAAGTGTGTGAATCATGAGAAGTGTGTAAGAATTGTAATGCATGCGAATTGTTTATTAAAACGTGTATATGAGGTGTTAGAATAAATATGAGGTGTTTTGAAAATGTTGTTGATGATTGAGTATAAGAAAATTTGGAGAAAATTGATTAAGGGGACCATAAAGCGACCTAGGCGCCAAATGCTAGGAAGAATGGCGCCCTTTGTGTCCCTGCGTGTGTGATCTTTGCCTTGGCGCCAATGGCTGCCCAAAATGGCGCTGTGTGCGCGCTTTGTGTCTAGTGCAAGGGCGCTAGTGAGGCGGCGTGTTCTTTGGGTGTGTGTGCGTGTGTCTTTGGCGCCAATGTGGTTTGCCAGGGCGCTAGTGAGCGCCATGTTCTTTGCGGTGCGTGTTCTTTGTGCGTGTGTGATGGGCGCCAATGTGGCTGCCCAGGCGCCTAGTGAGCGCCAATTTCTTGTGTGAGTGTGTGTGCGTTTGTGGGGCGCCAATGTGGCGCCCAGGCGCTGAGTGTGCGCCGTGGGCGTGTGTGTGTGTGTGTGCGCACAGGCGCCAAGTGGTTGCCCTGCGCGCGCCCGTGTTGGTGCTTAAGTATGCATCTTTGGCGCCAGATTTGGCTACTACCAGGCGCTGAGTCGAGATCGTGTCTCGGTTATATCTTAGTTTGTGTCTAGGTGCTGTGTTGCGTTTCTGGGCGCCAATGTTGCCCAGTTTGGCGCCTGTGTGGTATCTTGCCTTGCCGGGCGCCGATTTCTACTCTGTTTTGGCGCGCCCGATGTGGTTTGTGTTGCCACCGGGCGCCCGATTTTAGCTGCTTTTGGCGCTGTTCTTTGCTGTTTGTGTCTTGTGTGTTGTTTTGGTGTTGTGGGCTGATGATGGCACAATTTTATGTTGCCAATGTTGTTAAATGACGATGGGTCTATTGACCAAATTAAAGTGACGATGCTATTGATGAGGGGCGTAAAGCCAAAGTGACGATGATGTTAGGAACGATATTGATGTTGTGGAAAATTATAATTTGTTGGTTGTTCATGAAGTCACATGCATACATGTGCATATTATGACGATGTAAGGCTGCGGTCTCGAGCTAGTGACGATGAATAAGGCTCAAAGTGACGATGTGCCCAAGTGGCAAAAATAAGGGACGATGATGGTACCACATGCATGCTTGCATTTCATACATTCATTCTCATAATTGATAATTTTTATGCTGGTTGATATATGACGTATATATAGGTGGTGATGTAAAATGTTGACGTATTTGTAGTGATCTATCATTGTATATATATAAATATGTTATTATAGTTGTTATAAATAAATATTGAAAGTTGTTGTATATATATATATATATATATATATATATATATATATATATATATATATATATATATATATATATATATATATATATATATATGTGATCTGTGATTGGTATAGTTCTGTGATCTAACATAACGTTTTGTTTTCTTTGAACTGTTTTCCTTTTATTCCGCTGCGTGATGACGAAGTAACTTGTTATGTGAACTAAACTATTTATTCTTTTGAGGTTTCGCCTACTTGTTATGTGCCACGTTTCATGTCTTAAGTTATAAGTGAATTTGTTACCAAACGATGACGTGTTTGAAGTAAATCACTACAACAGATCTAGTAGATGGGCAGCGTTTTTTTTTTATCCATGGGCAGCGCTTTTGAGCGCTGCTGAACGTGGCGCTGGCTATTCACTCCAACAATGGGTAGCGCTTCCTAAAAAGCGCCACCCATTGCAAAACACGTCCTCCCAGATACGCAGCGCTTTTTAGAAAGCGCTGAATATATCCAAAGCGTCCTCCCAAATACTTAGCGCTTTTTAAAAAGCGCTGAATATATCCAAAGCGTTCTCCCAGATACTAAGCGCTTTTTAAAAAGCGTACTAATATTACCTTTATACGCAGCGCTTCATTAAAAGCGCTAATATTGCCTATTTGTGTTACTAAATAATACCAGTAGCTTTATTAAAAGCGCTGAATATTGCCTATTTGTGTTACTAAATACCCAGTAGCTTCATCAAAAGCGCTGAATATTGTCTAAATTTTTTTTTAAATTTTTTCTGTTTTGTGTGTTTTCCTTTTATATTTACAAATTACATGCATGTACCAATCCAATCCAATACATAACAGAATCAAATTGCTAAGAGGAACCCAAATTACATATAACGAAAACAAATTACATAAGAGGAACCAAAACAAAATAGCTAAGAAGTTTCATTATCTAATTCATATGTATCCAAAACAAGCTATCAAGTTACAATATTATGAATCAAAAACTAGCTAGGCTAACTTATATGTATCCAAATGAAACTTTAAAAAAAAAGCAGGAGACATAATCGCACCATTCTCCCTAAGCTCAAAGAATCTGCTCAACAGCAGTATGTGTGGCTTTGACAATCTCTAAAATACTGAAATTATATAAATAAATAAAATTAGAATTGAAATGGTTAAATATTGGAAAGAACCACTATTAAATCGAAATCATATAAAAATATATTATAAGTAGATACCTGACTGGGGATAGTCGTTTTCTTTTGGGTAATAATATCCTTCATATATTTCATGACGTAATACCCACAATCAATGTTATTCAATTGTTTAGGACACTACAAAACATAAGATTAGTTAATTGTTAAATTGAGTTGAATATAGTTTTTTGACAAAATAATGTAATGTATAAGTTAGAAACTTACAATTATTGGTAACCATTTGACCGTTAATTTATCCACTCCCCAATATGTCCTTAAACCGCTGAATAGAATGTCATATAACTATATTAATAACAATATATACATATATAAGTAAAAGTAAGAAATGCAGAATGACACAAAATAAACACACCTGTTAAAAAGCTCCACAAACTCCAGGTGGTTTTTGTAATGATTTTGAAGTGAGTCAAGGTAATACACGGTTTTTTCCTAGGATTAATTGCATACAAAACCCAATGTCTCCTACAAAATAAATTTAGGAATAAGTAATTGACTACTATTAAAAAAATGCATGTTATATAAGAATTAATGAGTAAAAATTCTTACCCTAGATTAACCGGTGCTAGAAGTAAGACATCATCACTTCTATTTTGAGCTTCAATGAAGCGGTCATTGACATAAGTTTGAACAGCAGCCTGGTTTTGTTCCACAAGTGATTGATAATTTGGCAGGCTGGGAAGAACTTGATGAAAGGTTGTACTTTCCGGACACAAGAACAAATATCTATGTGTCTGTTCGGAAGGGACCACAATGTCCTCGTACAAGTACCTACATTTAGATATATAAATATATATATATATATATATATATATATATATATATATATATATATATATATATAAATTAAATTAACGATATAATAAAATTAAATCGACAATGTCAAATAATAAATTACATAGTACCTGACATATATATTCATAACAATACCGGTTGCCTCATTCGCATCACATACAACACGGATATCCTCACGTCCGACTATATGAGGCAAGCCAGCTCCAAAAATTTCTTCATCAAAATTTATGATAAGCAATTTGTCTTTCATCATGTATTTCTCGTACGCGTCGGCCTCACCAATCTTCATATAAGCTTCAATGGAAGAGGAAGAGGCGGGCTGAGACACAATTGGAGAAGGGGAGGGATGAGTCACTTGGCGAGAAGAGGAGGGTTGATCAGTCACTTTTGGAGGAGAGGCAGGCTGTGAAACTTCTACATAAGGGGTGGACTGAGACACTTTTGTAGAAGGGGTGGATCGAGACACTTTCTTGCCAATAGATATTTCCTTGCCAACACTTTTCAAAGGAGACATTTTCTTGCCGGTAGACACTTTCTTAGATTTTTCATTTTGGCGCATCTATGTTTAAACAAAAATAATTACTTAGTTAGCACAAATTATATGACAAAAACTATAATTAGTTAGTTACAAATATATTGTCACTTACAACGACAAGGGCGGATGGCCATGCCACAAAGGTACCAACTGCTTGTGACACCGTCAGTATATCAATACTGTCAATCGGAACAGGCAATGGTGCATCCTCCCTAAATGGTACCGCAACTCTGACTCTAACATGATTTGGAGGTAGGGGTAAATTGTGCATCAAGGGACCCAATTCGTTACATGTGTAGCCAATTGCAACCATTTCATGTGGGTTTGAGATATACAATTCACACTCACACTCATTGTTGTCCTAAATCAATTATAAACCACAAAATAATAAAGACATTATTTGATGTTATATATATATATATATATATATATATATATATATATATATATATATATATGTACAATAAATCAATTATAAACCACAAAATAATAAAAACAATTAATACCTTAGTTGACGGCATGGTGCAATATCTCGTGCAATCTTTATGTGTAGCGAGGTTGGTGCTGAGTGGCATAACATGGCCATAAAGCGATCGCATATCATTAAGGTGAGCTTGCAAACTTTCATACAATGCCATCATCTTTCTCGGTGGTGGGCCAGTCATGATTCTCATCATAGACTTTCTGCTTTGGTCCAAAGTACTCGGTTGGTGCTACTCCAAATCCAAAGACCCTCATGCGACCAGTATTCTTCTTTACCTAAGGTACGTGTAAGGATTTCTTTTTCGTGAGCAATCGGTGAGCTCTCCCCGTGACACTTGATGTGATATGGCTTCTGATTCACAAAACAAAAGTATAATACATTATAAAAATCATAAAAGTTACAATTAAAATCAGTGAGCTTGAATTTAGGAAATACTTACAATTATTTCCGACACCTCCTTAGTTTTAGGATCAACAATCTCCTTTTCTTTGTTTAGTCGAGCCTCTACCCACAAAACATGTCGCTCAACACCTTCTTTAGTAGGATCTTTCCCACTCTCCACCAACTATATTTAAATTTACCAAATATTAAGAAATTTATAAAAAGTTTCATGAAACTAAAAAAATCAAGCTTATTGTGCCTTACCAATCTCTCTTCAATATGTTGATATGGAGTAGCACCACCTCTATAAGGATACTCACAGCCAGAAGCACACTTTCGATTCTGTTCACTTGCTTTCTATTAAGAGAGATAAGTATACATTAATGTATAATAGATAATTGTCAAATATATTTTGTGTTATAACTTAATAGATAGTAGCACTAACCAAGAATTTTGGATCTTCAGTGCGTCTCCTAACAAATGTGTGCCAATCCTCCTCTGAAATAAACTCACTATATATTGGTGGAGGATTCCAATTGATGTTTCCATTATCATCTTTCAGCCAAGTTTTTGTTAATGTCGTTCTGAAATTTTTATGTAACTTTCCTAGCTTCCTTCATTATCCAAATCCTTTTAGAATCATCCACATCAAAATATTTCCTTATGCACATTAAATGAAAATCATATAAATAAATTTTTATATATATATATATATATATATATATATATATGGGACTACAAAATTACTAAATAAGATAACCAAAAAGATCTAAAATTATATACTGTGTATTGTTACCCACAACTCATGTTTTTGTTTCTCCAAAACGGGATTTTTTGTGTGAACCCAAGTAGTGATTGTTATTGGTATCATTTGTTTTACCTTACTACCAAGGAAAGTAATCAAATGAGTGTTGTTTTCTCCAATTGGCGGACCATAACATTCCATTGGACCTGCATTATGTAAATAGTAAATTAGATCACAAACAATTAAAACTTAGTATTGAATGAAGTTAATTAGCAATTAATTAGTATCTTACACTTAATTTTTCTTTTCCTTTACTTAACCGGTTGATGATATCCTTTTTTACTGTCATTCCACGAGGAGCACGCTTCCTGATATAGTTTGTAACATCATGATCACTGCCCTCACCGGTGTCATGCCCACTATCACTATGATCTGCCATCTTACCTGCAATAAAACATAATCATTGTTTGTTATATTTATCCATTTAAAAAACATCCAACAAAAAAATAAATAGTCAGTCAAAGAAGATGAAAATAAGATCCATGTCTATAAAATAACATCTATGTCGGTTACCTTTTCCTTTTCTTCGATACAATTTTTTTTGCAATTCGCTCATTGGTACTTTGTTTTTGACGAATCGTAATTCCATCAGTATGATCCTTTCTAACATACACAACATCCTCTCTATAAGTACTTTCCTCTTCTAGTGATGTCCCCAAGAAAGGGTCGTCCTCGATACCATCATCATTGGTTTCTTGATCATAAATGTAATTCACTAATTTTTTTGTGTCAAGAAAACAATAGACCAATTGATATCAATTGGATCGGTGACATAAAACACTTGTTGAGCTTGGGATGCCAAAATAAAAGGCTCATCTTTATATCCCAACTTCTTGAAATTCACCCGCATGAACCCCGACTCATCAATCAGAAAACCATTATTATTGTCAACCCACTTACATTGGAACACGGACTCAAAACATGGTGTAATCCAACTCCCATATTTGTTCAATGACCCCAAGTATGACATATTCGCGTATACGGGATTTTCGCTTTGGCACTTGATGTATGCATAGCTTGAGCAACAAGAGTCACCCCACTATTTTGCATTTTACTCGATCATCATGGGTTTTTGTATAGAACGTGGTAACAGATTAATTAGATAGGCGGTGTAAGAGAAAACATGCATATTTGGACCTTTTGCTAACCATCTCAATCTTTTTGAAATCAAGTAGGATTCATAACAAACTCAAATCAATGTGGTCTTTTAACCACACTATGAAACTCCGATTGTGTTCCTTTGTTAACCAAACTTCACTCTTATATGGGTAATCACTCTTAAGTATGTCCATGTGCTTGGCAACATATGAATCAACCTCACTATCATTGTGCAAAACATATAAGTGTGCTTGATGTAGTTCTTCCCTTGACACCATAACTATTTTATATCCCGACATCCCTTTAGTAATGCTTCCTAAGTGACGAGACCTTGGAAGTCCCGAGAATATTCAAGACTAGATAGATAGGCGGTGCGTAACTCAACACTTCTTCAACTATGTAGCGCTCAACAATACAACCTCGTGTCGTGATCGGTTTTTCACATATCCTTTTAATATCTTCATGTAACGCTCTCAACGGATACATCCATCTCATGTAACATGGGCCACACAATTGTGTCTCTCTAATCAAATGAACTGTTAGACGAATCATTATGTCAAAAATGAAGGTGGGAAATACATCTCAAGCTCACACAAAGTGACAGTAATTTCTCTTTGCAATGATGGCAACTTTCTAGGGTCAATCACTCTACTACAAATCGCCTTAAAGAAGTAACAAAGTTTGGTTAGCGTCGCGCACTTTTCTTAGGCAAAATGGATCGTATACCAATTGGGAGCAAATTCTCCATTAGAACATGACAATCATGGGACTTTAAAGACTTTAACTTAAGGTCTTTCATGGATACAAGGTTTGTAACATTTGAAGAATACCCTCCGGAACTTTTACTCCATGAAGAAACTTACAAAACACAGTCTTCTCCTTTTTAGATAGAGTATGAGTGCACGGAGGTAGATATGTACGTGTACCCTTCTTTATCGGACCCACCCAGGTCTCAACCCCATACTAAGCAAGTCCAACCTCGAGTTGATGGTATCTTTAGTCTTTCCCGGCATATTGAGTAAGGTACCAATGACACTTTCAAAGACATTTTTTCAACATGCATCACATCAATGAAGTGTCTTACATATAATGACTTCCAAAGATGGCAAGTCAAAGAAAATCGACTTTTCTTCCACCCCGTTTGGCAACCTCTCCCCGCAAATGGCTTCCCAAATTTAATGTTCAAATCTTTCACCTTTTCAAACATTTGTTCACCCGTCAAAGCCGTGGGAGCTTTACGGGTTTCGGTATTCCCATTGAATGCCTTTTTCAACAATGATCGTCGATGAGTAGATGGCAAAAATCTACGATGACCAGGGTAGATATTCTTCCTACCATGTTCCAACCACATCCAATCGGTGTTATCTTCACATAGGGCATGCACACTGACCTTTCGTACTGTACCCAGATAGATTGCCGTATGCTGGAAAGTCATTAATTATGCCAAAAATCATAGCCCTCAAGTTGAAACTTTCTTCTCTGAACCCATCATACACCTCTACTCCTTTCTCCCACATTAGCTTCAAGTCTTCAATTAAAGGAGCCAAGTATACATCAATATCATTTCCCGGATGCTTGGGCCCAGAAATTAACAAAGACAACATCATATATTTGCGTTTCATGCAAAGCCATGGAGGTAAGTTATAAATCGCTAATATCACGGGCCATGTACTGTGGGAGCTACTCAATACCGTGCGGGTTAAAACCATCGCAGAGACAATGCAAGTCGTAGGTTTCTTGGATCCAACCCAAATCGGGATAATCAATATCAAATTTTTTCCATTGCGGAGAATCTGCCGGGTGTCGTAACATGCCATCTTTAATCCTTTCATCCTCATGCCATGTCAAGTGTTTTGCATCTTTTGAACTACGGTACATACGTCTAAATCGAGGAATTATGGGAAAATACCACAACACCTTTTTTGGAGCAGAATCTTTCTTTTTATACCGCGATGCATTACATTTAGGACACGACTTTAAAAATGCATGTTCATTCCGAAATAGAATGCAATCATTGGGACAAGCGTGTATCTTCTCATAGTTCAAGCCAATGGACCCTAACATTTGTTTTGCATCATACGTCCGAGAAGGGAGCACATTATCCTTCGGCAACATTTCTTTCAATAGTGTGAGTAATTCAGTAAAGCTCTTATCCGTCCATCCGTGGCAAGTTTTCAAGTTATACAACTTTATCACGACCAATAATTTTGTGAATTCAAGATAACCTCATACAACGCGGCGTCTCTGCATCCGTTATCAACTTCTCAAACATTTGAGGACGGTCATTAAGATCGTCTTCAAAAGCCTTTGCCATCTCTTCAAATTCATCCCCAACAAACGTAGGTATTTCGATGTCAACCGGTGCATCTCTCAAGACTATTACCCATATTCGAAGATTCAACTCTTTCCTCACCATGCATTATCCAACAAGTGTAAGTTTGATCAATTCCATTACCCTTTAAATGTCCCCAACTCGTCTCGCATTAACTCGATTTTACATAGCAACAACGTAAACGAGGACATATCATATTACTAGATCTCCCTAAACGTTGAACAAAGACAAATACAAAATAATCCACTCCATCTCTATATTCCTTGGATGAGACGATTGACAGACATCCACTTTCTATCCATAATGTCCCAATATCTATAATAAATTCGGATAAGAGAATTTACAATTTTATTGAAGCTAAGACATATTCAATCAACTAGCTAGTAGTTTCAACTAAACAAATCAAAGACTTTGATGTCTTCTATATAGTCATTAATTCTTCATATAAAATAAACAAAAGAACAAAAAAGTACCGAACAAGTGGAAGCAACAACGACAAATATCCAACCACCGTGAACTCGAACTAGAAACGAACTCTCGAACCAAGACAAACTCGAACAACGATCGCGAAGCTCAGACAAAAAAACTCCCAAAACCTAACAAACAATTCGCATATTCGATTTAGGCATATTTGATTTTACTAATATAGATGACACACACTTTGCTTAAAAAAAATCTATCCTCTGAGAATCAAAATCTCAACAAAACCAAGCAACAAACACATATCAACTAATTTCTCTCCTATCAAACACATTCAACTAATTTTACACATATCAAACACATACAAATACATTCAACATATTCCTCTCTTATCAAATATTTTTTTCACACATTCAACATATTCCAATCAAACTACATATTCATCTCCAACCTAACAAAAACCTAAAAACAAAAAAAAAAACAAAATAGAGAACTAACCTTTGAGAGAAGATGAGGACAAGCAATGAGGACTATGGGTGCTAGAGAGGATTGAGACAAGCAATGTGGGTTTTGGGGTTATTGTGGGTTTGGGGGTTTGTGGGTTTGGGGGTTATTGTGGGTTTATGGGTTTGTGGGTTTGGGGGGTTTGTGGGTGGTGCTAGAGAGAACGAGAGTGAGGAGAGTTGAGAGAGGAAGAGCTAATGAGAGTGAGGAGAGAGAAGAGAACCGTGAGAGAGAGACGTGAGCGAGAGAGAGAGGTTTGTGGGTTTTGCGGAGAGTGAGGCGTGAACGTCGCAGAGAGAGAGAGAAGAGAAGAGAAGCGCGAAGGGAAATGTAAATAAGAGAGAAAACGAACGGGCAAATAAAAAAAATTAAACCAATACTCAGCGTTTCTAAAAAACGCTGAATATGTCAAGAACGCGTGTGTTATGGGCAGCGTTTGTGTAAAAACGCTGAGTATTCTACGCGTGATGGGTAGCGTTTGGTGTAAAAACGCTGAGTATGTGTAGAGAACGCATGTGAGATGCGCAACGTTTGGAGAGAAACGCTGAGTATATGGTGAGAACGCATGTGAGATGCGTAGCGTTTTTAAAGAAACGCTGGTTATATGGTGAGAACGCATGTGAGATGCGTAGCGTTTTTAAAGAAACGCTGGGTAAGGCTCACGCGTTCTACGCGATGGGCAGCGTTTTTTTAAAAATGCTGGTTATAGGGGCGCCTTTTTTAAACAAATCTGGCGTAGTGAATGTAGCATTCCCGTTTGGATGAATTGAAAAAAAATTTTTAAACTCTGATATTTTTATTATAAATTGCCGGGTAGAAATGGGGTGTTACAGTAGCCGTCGGATCGGGCGGAAGGATCCTAGCCGTCGGCCCTGCTGAAGCGATGAAGGGCAGATGGACCGAAGTGTTGGGCCGGCCCAATGCTCACTGGGGCGCTGCAGCCCGGGTCGGAACAGTGGCCCCCCAAGTCGGGGACGAGCGTGAAGCTCGGCCTCGGCTTAAGTTGCCTTTTTGCCTTTGCTGAGCCACATGTCACATGGAGATTGGTACGACAGAGATTCGTTGTTCGGACTGTTCGAGGGACTCTGTCGGAGGAAGTTGAATCGGGCGTGACTATCAGAATGACGCCCTGCGTGTAGGCGTGAAGAGCGAGCATATAAAAGGAGAGAGGGGAGAGGTTCCCATCATTTGCAATTTTGCGAACGCTTTCTTAGAGAGAGAAAGAGCACAGAATTCTTGAGAGGGGAAGTCCCAGGCCACCGTACGAGTTCATCCCCGCCGTGCGAGTTCAAGCTCTAGTCGTACCAGGTCCGAGTCACTCGGCGAGTTCACTTCCCTGCATACAGGTTAGTTCCGTGTAACCGTGTAACTTTATTCTATCAATACTTTTAGAGATTAGTACCTGTAGAATATCGTAGGGTAGTTGAACCGAGGCGATCTCCTGCTGGGAAGATTTTGAACCGAGGCATGTAAATAGCAAGTCAGAGGGAGAGTGATGTCGCAGCGTGCCTCCTATTGCAGATGGTGCGGACGAAGAGTGAAGACAGAAAAAGCTCTGTGCCGCCGGGAAAACCAGTTCTCAAGAGGGGGGCAGATGGCCACCTGATGTTGGCATCAGCGGGTTCCCGATCCCTGCTCAAAACAACTTACCACAACATGTCGACGAAGTTAAGCTTTTCAGTGCCTAAGTCAGGTTGGGAGAGGCGCCCCCCGAAGTTTCGAGGATGACAACGGCAACATCTCGCCTTGTCACGCTGAGGGTAGTCATGGAGAGCCACTCCGAGGGCTTCGAGAATGTTTATGATTGGGTATCGACCGAGATTTGCAAGCTTTCTGCGCGCGCGAAATTAGACAAACCTGCAGAGTATTATGAAAGATATTACCTGGACTCACTCGGGGGCGAGAAATGGAGGATCACCTTGGTGCTGGGGGTTCCGGTATGTAGCGAGCATTGCTACATTGGACATTTCTTCTATGGAGCGGCCCTTGAAGCCATGAGTGTCCGGTTGCCACTGAACTCTTTCCAACAACAGGTGCTGAGATACCTGAGGGCGGCGCCGTCGCAGTTGATGCCGAACTACTGGGGCTTCTTGAGAGGATTCGAATTAACAATGAAGTACCTTGAAAGGAGGCCGAGTGCTAGGGTATTCTTTGCCCTTTTTACCGTTACTCGGAAAACGGAGTCTTGCGCAGGAGGCACGAGATACAGGCATATCGGTTTTAAGAACAAACCAGACCGATCATATTTCTTACCGGCGAACGACTCTAACCGGAACTTCAAAGAAAACTACTTTTTCGTGCAAGCGGTGAACCAGGCGGCCAAGAAATCTATAGCCGAGATGGCGGGAGGAGCTCTACTGAAACCTCATTTTCCATTCAGCTGGAGCCGAGCTCATTCTATACCAAAGGAGGACACGTCATTACTAAATCTGACTATTATGTTGAGCCGAGTAGCTTAGATGAATATGATAAGGAGTCACTCCGACTGATAGATGAGTGGGGCAAGAAATTAGCCGAGCAGAATGTGAAGCTGAATTGTGGCGCAATGTTTGATGCCTTGGCTAAGTCTAAGCAGGAGTTGCACAATTACTTTGAGAAAAGTAGAGCTTGTATTTACATCTTTATATTTCCTTGTTGCTGGTAGACCGGGCTAATACTAATGCCGAATTCTTTTCGCTTCTCTGTTTTGCAGATAAAATGGACGATCTGGATACATTTTTTGCTGAGACCGAGCTGGATACAAACGTCGGATCGGGCGGAAGGATCCTAGCCATCGGCCCTGCTGAAGCGATGAAGGGCAGATGGACCGAAGTGTTGGGCCGGCCCAATGCTCATCACTATGCGTCAGAGTCTCGGCCTAACATCAAGCAAGAACTAAAGTGCACACATTACATACATACATCAAACTTACATAAAAACTCATTAAATGGTTAGAACTTTCCAACTAAGAGAGATTTAGCTCAACATAGACATTGCAAGGTATATATAGACTGAATAGATCATGTTTATATAATTGAAATCACAAAAGAGAGACAGCAAGATAGATATTACATGAGTTGAAGCTCTTTGCATGAATTCTCCTAGCAATGCAGTTATATCACTACTCAAAGACTTAGTAAAACTACTAAATCAAGTAAGGATGATTTGTCAATTCCTTCCTTTCCTTCTTACAAAATAGAAACTAACTATGTCTATTGAAATTTTGATCTAACTTATGGATTGTGATATATCTCCAAGTGAAGAAGTGAGCTCCTTTTGTAGATGAAGTAAACTAGAGGTGCAACCATGTTTACTTTTCTCGTGGTTGTTTCACAAGTTGAGGCATTCACTAAAGTGTGTAGGGAGGTCCAATGAGAAATGAGCATGTTCACTCAAGTGTGTACAAATACACTATACCACTCAAGTTGTAGGCGCGGAAATATAAAGTTGCTCTTTCTTTTGGAGACCAATTAAGCATGAGGTCATCAATGCAAGTGGATGTGCAAGTGGATGGCTTCACTCTCTAAGCAATGCAGATGCAATGCAGGAGCATTGTGTTAATCCAGTGAAGTAGCATTTGTAGTGCAGGAATAATGCAGGAGCATTGATGCAGAAACATCTGTAAGCTGCACTGAACAAACTAATCAAACATACCACAATATATCCAAAATGGCCTATTAACAACTTTAACCATGTTAAACACTCAAGTTATCACATAAAATACTATATAAACTCCTTATCTTTGCTTGAAAGAGAGCAATTTACTAAGTTTAAACGTATGAATAACTCTATATAAAATAGAGTTATCAATTGGATCGTTTTATTGCGGATTAGGATCTTTGCACCAAAGCAGCTTAGGAGCTCACTTCCTTTCTCCTTCTTCTTCAAATCAGTAGGTAAGGTTCCTACTGATTCTCTCAATTGTCTTATGGTTCTTAGTAAGCTCTATGGCTGTAGCTTTGTATAATCCTCCATATCATAAAAGAAATATTAGTGTCGTAGTGTAAAACTGTATGTCTAGAAAACTTCTAGTGCACTATTTTCAGTCTACAGTCACTATACCAAAATACAATAAAATTCATTAGCCTTTTTGGATTTTGAAAGATTCACTTTATTGTTAGAATATTTGGGACCTAAGTACGGTTGCTGCGGGAATGGTGGTGAAGACGTTGCTGGTTGTTGATTGTGATTACTATTCTACAAGTTGGGAAAAAGATACCATATTCACCGGGACTATTAACATAAAGTATTAATTTAAATATGTGTAGAGTGACCTAAGCTCTACTTAGTTAAAGAGTAAACGATACCTAAAGATCATTTGACTACTCCTCAGAGTAAGGTTGAGTGAAGTTTAGGCTGTCAAGGACTGATTAACACGTGGGAAAGTTCTATATTGTGATTTAATTGAGTGTGTGATTGATTTTATTGATTGCTTGAGATATTTCTATTGAAATTGATTGTGTTTCTGTTTTGTTTGCTTTGATTGTTTAAATGTTAGGAAATGCTTGTGCTGTTATCCATTGAATTGCTAAAATGTCTTATTCATTGAAACCAAATGGATCTAGAAACAATGAACCTAAATTAACTTTGAAGATAACAAATATCATATGAGAAAAATGATACTCTAACGTGTTTTCTAAGCGTGCAGGAATCACTCAATTTTTATTAAAAACATTCGTTAAGGAGTATGAGAAGACAAAGTTTCAAGATTATCGTTGGAAAACTTGTCATATGTCAAGAATAAGACAACATCCAATACTTCTCAACACATGAACCTTGTTCCAGATTTCAAAGTAGCACAACTACCAGAGTGCATGAGTTCAGCGCAAGGCATCTGGAAAAACAAGCATTTGTTTAGTTCGTGCTACTCAACCCAAGTTTCTAATTCCACTCACTTCACCTGAAAATAAAATGTCATTTATTAAGGATATATTAAACGATTATATTAGTTTGACGAATCAAAGGGACAATAGAGAAATAATTAGAAAAGAATATCTCACAAAAAGACAACATTTTCTAAGCCGAAGTCTCAAACCCGGTGCATACTACACATCAAACGGTGATAACAGAGTATGAAAAATCAGAAAAAGTGTACGACCTCGTGATGACCTCCTTGTTGTAGAAATTGGCCATTAGCTTGATTTTCAATATAGATTCTGGTTAACACTTAAATTTTTGTATTTTTGGTATAAAATGGATGAAAAAGGGGGTAAGGGATATGATGAATTTCGTGGTTTATGTTATGATGAATTTAGGAACAAGTTTAAAACAAAACAAAACAAGAGAAGAAAATGGATGTTTAGGGGTTTGAGTGACTTACTTCATCTTTCGTTTCTTTAGGGGTGCCACCTTGGTCTAATCCAATACAAATATAAGCCTATGAGGGTGAGGACCACCACAAGAAACATGGTTTCTTGATAAGATCGGATAATGGTTCAATTCAAAACCAAAGAGCAAAAGCTCTCAATTTCACACAAAGTGACTTTTGACTAAAACTCTTGTTATTCACTCATCTACCCTTGGTGCTTACGTACTTTTCAGAATGCTTGCAGGTACACACCCCAGCGACCCTAACCTCAGAGGATAATTCTAAGCCCTGATCATCCAGACCTCAGGCGACCCTAAGAACAATTATCCCTAATCCAAATCCAGCTACCTACCTCAAGTACGAACATAATACAATATAATAATTTGCACAGTTTAGTTTGGTTGCGGGAAAGAAATCGTCATCTGAAACAAACCGATAGACAAAAATTAAAGGACTAAAAGTACGTAAACATTTTAGAAATTACTAGTAGGATCCCTGCAGGGACTGCCCCGAATGGGGGCCCGTGAGCAAAGAATTTTTCCCCCATGATGGGACGGGGAGAAAATCCCCGCAGAAAGTGTGGGATGGGGATAGGATCTTATCCTCTCACTGCGGACCCTATCCCTATCCCATAATATTTTACATAATATTCTTATATATATATATATATATATATATATATATATATATATATATATATATATTATAAGTAATTAATTTTTTAGTTTTTTTATACGTGTTTTTAATATAAAAGAAATACTCAATTTTATATTTTTTATATTAAAATGTTAAACTTTTGGGGACGGGGATGGGGAGGAAACGTGCCCGAGGCGGGTAATGAGATGGGGACGAGAGACAATTTGGGAGGCGGGGACGGGGAGCGGGGGAGTACTCCCCGCACTCTGCCCCGCCCCATTGCATGTTTTCCCTAATTACACCTATGCCTGTTATGATTTAAAACTCAATTTGTAATTAATGGGAATAGCAATTCATTTATTTATATTAATTAAAATTTGAACAATTGTCTATTCAATGTCCAAAATTGTCAATCATTCTCTTAAACTTAGAGTGGCAAAAAGAAAGAAAGTGTTGTCATACATTCTCTCATCCATTTTACGGTCATCCCAAATTACATTTTACAAAATACTTTTATTAAGTACAAAAAAAATTGTAATGATAAAAAAACTGAAAAGAATACGAAGAGATGTGAAAAAAAATACCAAGAGTCGCTTCCAATGAACACAAATATAATAAAAAACACATAAACAACTTGATTCATTTCATTTCCATTCCAGTTCCGTTCATCATGGCAAAAGCTCTCATTCAAGTCCTCCTTCACGAAATTTACCAACAACTTCCTCACCATGAGAAGTTCACCACTAGGAATTTCTTCTTCACTCATTTTTTCTAAGAACTCAAGCAATAAACATAGTAAACAACACTAGGAATTGCTTGAACAAAGGTCCAATTCAAACCTTGCTCTGGGTACCAAATGATGGCCTCCTTGTTGTAGAAATTGTCTATTAGTTGATTTTCAATATGGATTCTAGTTGACACTTAAATTTTGTATTTTTGGTATAAAATGGATGAAAAATGGGAAAATGAATGTGATGAATTACGTGGTTTAGGAACGGGGTTAAAACAAAACAAAAGAAGAGAAGAAAATGGATGTTTGGGTTAGGGGCGTCACCTTGGTCTAATCCAAGACAATGATAATCCAATTAGGGTGAGGACTACCACAAGAAACGTAGTTTCTTAATAAGATTGGATAATGGATCAATCCACAACCAAAGAGCAAAAGCAATCAATTTCACACAAAGTGACTTTTGACTAAAATTCTTGTTAATCCATTCAGCTACCCTACACTCCCTATTTGTAGTAAGTGGAGTGCTTGTTGCTACAAAGAAAGAAGACCAAAAGTTATTACAAGTTCCTAGCTATGGAATTCAAAATATCCTAGTTGGAATCCTAAACTAGTGTAATAAAATAAATTACAAGCAATTCAAGACTAGGAACGGTTGCAAAAACACAACTTAATCAAAATTACACTCCATAATGCGCCAATAATGAGGTGTTGTAACTCCTTGGTTTTGATTGTCATTCAAGTCCGATAACTCCTTGTAACTCTTTGGCTTTGATTATCATTCAAGTCTTGTAACTCCTTGGCTTTGAAGAAACAATTATTGACTCCTTCATCACATATGGAACATGTGCATACTTCACAACTTGAAGCGGATTAAACACACTTAAAACAATAAATACTTAGTGCCATGTTTCCAAATATATCCATTGGTGGTCACACGCACTTTTATTCAATTAAAATAAAATTAAAATTGGACACCAAACCCACGGTAGGGTGTCATCATTCTCTCCTTTTTCCAGAGAATTCGACCTTGAATTTCTTACTCCAGTACCTTCAGGGTCAAACATAAGTCTATATAACCCATCAAATGTAATTTTCACAATAGGGAAATTTCCAAGTCCATTGGTAGGGTTTGAGTGACTTACTTCATCTTTCGTTTCTTGGTCATAATTAGTTCTACCAAACTCACAATTTTTTTCCACTCATCAAGAGTAGTATCCTTCATTCACTTTGTTCCCTTTATGTCATAAAACAGAAATGTTAGGCAATTGAATAATATTAAATAAATCCCAACATTTGACCATACAAACCAATTTAGAAGAAGATATTAGTATAGTAGTATGCCGTGACTTCCAAATATTTTTCTCTTTCAATTCAATGGAAGCATTGCATTGTTCTTTTGGAAGCATCCTGCATTTGTCTGCTTGTAAGCTTTTTCATTTTGAATGTCATCCACAACCTTCTTGATAACGAAACCATCAAAACCAGAAAAATTTTTAGGATTATAACAAGTTTCAATAGTAACATTTTTATCCTCTAATTCTTTTTCATTCATTTCCTCTTTTTTCCACTCTCTATTTCTTTTTCTTTTTCTTTTCTTTTCTTTTCTTTTCCTTTTATTTTCACATTTTTCGCTCGATTCTATTTGATCATTTCTTGCCTCACTTGGACTCAGAGAAACCAGTTTGATCCTTTTACCATGATGTACAGAAGAATATTTGTTGTTATGTGATAACTCTATTTTATATAGAGTTATTCATACAATTAAACTTAGGTTATTGCTTTTTTTCAAGTAAATTAATATGTAAATATAGTTTATTAATAAAGAAACAACATTTTAAGGATTCAAATGGATTAGGACAATGAATTAGGAAAATGCATTTGTCTTGCTAGGTTTGATGTTTTGTTCAAGTCAAATACTTGGTGTACCCACACCGCTCGCACTAGAAGTGCCTACAAAGGCCTACATCCTAAAAACCAACACTTTGCACCAAAACATCCAAGGGCCAATTTGATACTTCAACACTTGATATGTGACGTCATGCCTAGTCATATAGAGTAGATCCACTTGCTTATTTCGGCATTAGTATTGTACTTCAACCTTGGAAGCTCATGCAAAAGATCTCTCCTTTGTGTAATCTCTATCCTTTTGAGTTCTTTTGTTATATTACTCATTTGATTATGCTCTTTGCAGATTCTTTCTATTATATTATGAGTAATATGAGCTAAATTCCTTTAGTTGAGATGTTGTAGCCTTCTAATGAACTTCTAAGTAAGTAAATGTGATTTATGTAGTTTGTGCATTTTAACTCTTGTGTAATACTTATTTCAAAGCTTATTCTGAACTTGATCACTTTAGAATAGGTAGACTTGTAGTAGACATGGGTTACATTTAAGAAATCAAGAGTTAATAAGAATGATTGTAACAACCTCTTTGTTAGACTAGCTTTAATAAGGAATTGATTGTTAAAACCGTGTTAAGTCCTAGACATAGAATAACATAGTTCTTAGGGTGCTACAGTGGATGCTTAAGAGAATGGAGTGAACCCATTTAGCATGCCTAGACATAGGAAGCTTGTAATAAAACTCTGAAGAAATTGACTGAAAGGCACATACTATTGCAGCTGCATCCAGTGTACCTACACTGAATTCTCCACTAAAACTCTTAGAAGTGATTTACTTGGTGAAAACATCTCAACTATTTTATATCACTGATTCCTTACACACATCTATTGTTTATATTGTTTTTATTCACCTTGTACACTCCAACCAACTGTGAATAGTGTAGACACACTAAGTGTACACTCTAAACTCTACAAAGCTTTACATAATCCCTGTGGGTTCAACCTTTTCTTATCATTATATTACATAGCTTTCCATACCAAGTTTTTGGCGCTGTTGTCGGGGATTATAGTAAAATTTTGTTGTTTAGATTGTTAATTTAGTGTTTATTTTGTTACTATTGGTACTCTGTTTTCTGTGCAGAAACACTCAGTGCAGACACACCTAGTGCTGATGCACTAGCATATGCCCATAAATAGAACACCAGAATTTGATTGTGATCCAGAAATTGAAAGAAGATTTAGGAGATTGCTAAGACAACAAAGAGAAAGACAAAGTCAGCAGAATTATGTCTCACCACAAAGGAGGAAGCCTCAGCTGAGAGGAGGACCTAACTTACAACAACAACAACAACCCAAGGTGAAGAAGATCACAAGCAACAATTCATTCAAATAGGACCAATAGGTATGATAAATGATAGGGATAGGCCTATGAGGACTATGCCCAATATGATCAAAGAACATATACAAACTAGTATTGCTAGACCTCGTATTGATGCTGTCCATTTTGAATTTAAACCTATGATGTTTCAAATGTTGCAAACAATTGGTCAATTTGGTGGATCTCCACATGAGGATCCCCATGAGCATTTAAAGCAATCATAGAAGTTTGTAGTAACTTTATCATTCCTGGTATTAGTGAAGATGCATTTAGACTTAAGTTATTTCCATATTCATTGAAAGATAGAGCTAAATCATGGTTAAACTCTTTGAAGCCCAATTCTAATCATACATGGAATGAACTGGCTGAGAAATTCTAAGGCAAATACTTTCCTCCAATTAAAAATGCTACGATGAGACATGATATTACATCTTTTAGGCAAAAAGAATTTGAATCATTGTTTGAAGCATGGGAAAGATGGAAAGAGGTTTTAAGAAAATGTCCACATCATGGTTTACCTGTCATTATACAAATGGAAGCTTTTTATAATGGTGCTTGATGCATCAGCTGGTGGTGTTCTTTTGAATATGTCTTATAATGAAGCATGTGATCTCATTGATAAAATTGCTACAAATAGTTCTTGTTGGCCTACTGAGAGGGTGAGTGCCCAAAAGAAAACTTCTGGGGTACATGAAATTAATGGCATATCAGCCCTATCTGCTCAAGTAGCCTCCTTAACCAACTTGATTAAACAGTGCACTAGTGCACCTACATCAAGTGTAGCCACACCTAAAGAAAACACTGCAGCAGCTATAGAGCAAGCCCCTCCAGGTATGAAGAGTGTCCTAGCAACCCTGTCTCTGTCAATTATGTAGGTTACAATAGAAATAACAACCCTTACTCTAATACCAACAATCCATGATGGAAGAACCACCAAAATTTTAGGTGGAACAATTCCAATGCACCTGCACCAAGTGCACCTGCACAAGCTACACCTCCTGGATTCCAACCTCAAAACCAACAAAGACCAAACCCACCTGCCAATGATAATTCTCTAGAAGGATTGCTTAGATTATTCATTTGTGAAACTAGAACTGCTAGGCAAGCCCAAGATGCATCAATTAAGAACCTAGAGAACCAAGTGGGGCAATTAGCAACTGCTTTGTATCAAAGATCAACAGTTACTTTACCTTCAAACACAGAAGCTTCAACCTCACAAAGGATAGGTAAGGAACAAGTCAAAGCAATCTCTTTGAGAAGTGGCAAGGATTTAACAGAATCATATGAGATGGAAGGTACAGATAAGGGAGAAAAAAATAAAAATGAAAAATTTCTCAAGATGCAACAGCACCTGATGCATCTGCATCTCATGAAGTTTCAACTCCAAGGTTAGTTCCTGAATACCCTCCTCCTCCTTTTCCTCAAAGATTGAAAAAAGCACATAAGGAGAAGGAATTCAGTAAGTTTTTAGATGATTTAAAACAATTGCATATCAATGTTCCCTTGATTGAAGCACTTCAACAAATGCCTAACTATGCTAAGTTCATGAAAGATGTGCTCTCTAAAAGAAAAAGACTAGGGGAATTTGAAACTGTTGCTATGTCAAAAGAATGTAGTATGATCTTGCAAAATAAAATTCCAAGGAAACTAAAAGATCCAAGTAGTTTTACAATTCCTTTTTCAATAGGCAAATTCTATACAGGTAGAGCATTGTGTGATTTAGGTGCAAGCATCAACTTGATGCCTAAGTCCATTTTCACAAAGCTAGGAATTGGAAATGCTAAGTCTACCACTTTGACATTGTCTCTTGCAGATAGATCAATAGCATATCTAGAAGGAATCATTGAGGATATTTTAGTACAGGTTGACAAATTTGTGTTTCCTGCAAATTTGTGTACCTGTCATACTTTGAAGACCATTCTTGGCAACAGGGAAGAGTGAGGTTCAATGTATTGAATTCTTTGAAGTATTCCACAGAGGAGAGTGAAGAGTGTTCAGCAATTTCTCTTGACCATTTGGGGGAGAAGCAATTCCAAAAGCAGTATGATCACCTTGCAAGTGCACTAGCACCTGATGCAGCTAAGGTATGGGCTAGAACTTATGAATCTCTTAATTTAGAAGATCCCAATCTTAAAAAGAAGTTACCTTCTATAGAACAACCTCCTAATCTAGAATTAAAGGAATTGCCTAAACACTTGAAATATTTTTTTCTAGGTGAAGATAATGAACTTCCTGTAATCATAGCTTCTGATCTATCACTAGAACAAGAGCTAGATTTAATTAACACCTTGAAAAGACATAAAAAAGCTATAGGTTGGCAAATGGCAGATATTAAAGGGATTAGCCCCTCCATATGCATGCATATGATAATTTTAGAAGAAAGTTCTAAAAATAGCACAGAAGGGCAAAGAAGATTAAATCCCATCATCAAAGAGGTTGTTAAGAAAGAAATAGTAAAATGGCTAGATGCCGGTATTATCTACCCTATTTCAGATAGTTCATGGGTTAGTCGTGTGCAATGTGTACCTAAGAAGGGGGGAGTAACAGTAATAGCTAATGAGAACAATGAATTAATTCCTATAAGAACTGTAACAAGGTGGAGAATTTGTATGGATTATGGAAAACTCAATAAGGCCACCAAGAAAGATCATTCCCTTTACCCTTTATAGATCAAATGTTAGATAGGTTAGCATGAAAGGAGTTCTATTGCTTCTTAGATGGTTATTCAGGATACAATCAAATAGCAATTGAACCTAAGGATCAACAGAAAACTACCTTTACTTGTCCCTATGGCACCTTTGCATTTAGAAGGATGCCTTTTGGACTTTGTAATGCACCTGCTACCTTTCAAAGATGCATGATGTCAATCTTTTCTGACTTCATTGAGCAATCAATGGATGTCTTCATGGATGATTTTTCTATTTTTGGAGAAACATTTCCATTGTGTGTATCAAACTTAGAAAAAATTCTCCAAAGATGTGAAGACACTAATTTAGTGCTCAATTGGGAAAAATGTCATTTCATGATAAAAGAAGACATTGTGCTTGGTCATGAAATATCTAAAAAAGGTCTTGAAGTGGATAGGGCCAAAATTGAGGTAATTGAGAAACTACCACCTCCATCAACAATAAAAGGGATTAGAAGTTTTTTAGGTCATGCAGGTTTCTATAGGAGATTTATCAAAGACTTTTCAAAAATTTCAAAACCATTGTGTATGCTTTTGTAACATGATGTGCCTTTTAATTTTGATTAATCTTGTAAGCTTTTCAAAAACTTAAAAAGGCATTGGTGACAACATCAGTAGTTGTAACTCCAGATTGGAGTAAGCCTTTTGAACTTATGTTTGATGCTAGTGACTTTGCAAAGAGGAGCAAATTCTAGGGCAAAGATATAACAAGGTTTTCATTCTATATACTATGCTAGAAAAACACTAATTGAAGCTCAAATGAACTACACTGTAACAGAGAAAGAGTAATTAGCAGTGGTTTTTGCTTTTGAAAAATTTAGATCATATTTGGTTGGCACTAAAATGATTGTATATACAGATCATTCTGCTATCAAGTATTTGATTTCAAAAAAGATGCAAAACCAAGGCTAATAAGATGGGTTCTCCTCCTTCAAGAATTTGATCTTGAAATTAGAGATAAGAAGGGGGTGGAGAACCAAGTGGTTGATCATCTCTCTAGACTTGAAAGTGAAAATGCAGGTACAACTGAAGAAATCAAGGAAAATTTCCCTGATGAGAAATTACTAGCAATTACCTTGAATGCAGCTAGTGTTTCTGCACTCAGTGTAGCTACACCTCATACATCAGCACCTTGGTATGCAGATATAGTGAACTTCCTTGTAAGCAAAATTGTACCAAGTGACATGAACTACCAACAGAAAAGGAGATTCTTCTATATAGTAAAACAATACTATTGGGATGATCCTTATCTTTACAAGATGTGTCCAGATCAAATCATGAGAAAATGCATCCCTGAGGAGGAACAACAAGCAGTGCTTATGCATTGTCATGTTGCACCTTATGGAGGGCACTTTGGAAGCCAAAGAACAGCAGCTAAGGTACTTCAATCAGGTTATTTATGGCCTACTCTATTTAAATATGCTTATTATATGGTCAAAACCTATGATAAATGTCAAAGAAGTGGTAACATATCAGATAGACATGAAATGCCTAGGACTAATATTCTAGAAATAGAACTCTTTGATGTTTGGGGCATGGATTTCAGGGGTCCTTTTCCACCTTCTTTTGGCAATGAGTACATCTTAGTAGCTGTAGACTATGTGTCCAAATGGGTTGAGGCTGTAGCACTCCCAAATAATGATGCCAAATCAGTTAGTAAATTTCTTCAAAGAAACACTTTTTCAATATTTGGAACCCCAAGAGCAATCATCAATGATGAAGGCTCACATTTTTGCAATAAACTCATTGAAAATCTTCTTGCAAAATATGGGATAAAACATAAGATTGCTACTGCCTATCACCCACAAACTAGTGGACAAGCTGAACTTTCAAATAGGGAAATAAAAATAATGCTTGAGAAAATGGTTGGACCAAATAGGAAAGATTGGTCCTTACACTTAGATGAAGCATTATGGGCATATAGGACTGCATTTAAAACTCCATTAGGTATGTCCCCATATAGGTTAGTTTATGGCAAAGCATGTCATCTCCCTTTGAATTAGAGAACAAGTCATATTGGGCTATTAAAAAGCTAAATTTTGATCTCAAAAAGGCAGGTGAACAAAGGTTTTTAGAGCTTAATGAATTAGAGGAACTTAGGCAATTCTCTTATGGGAATGCAGAGATTTATAAAGCAAAAACCAAAGAATGGCATGACAGAAAAATCCAAAGGAAAGAGCTTAAAGAAGGAGGAATGATTTTGTTGTACAACTCTAGGTTGAAATTGTTCCCTAGAAAATTAAGATCAAGATGGTTAGGACCATTCCAGTTAGTCAAATTTTACCCTCATGGTGCAGTTGATCTATATGATGCAGCCACTGATACCACTTTCAAAGTTAATGGCCAAAGAGTAAAAATGTACTATGGAGAGCAAGAGGTGGGAGATAAGGTCACCACTCATTTTGAAAATCTCTAATGCAAAGAGATAGTCAGGCTGTAAGACTTTTAAAACAAACGCTTGAGGGAGGCAACCCATCATTTTATATAATTAAAGCTAATATTTTGTGCAATTTTATGTTTTGAGTGTTTTGTAGGAAAACAGGATAACAAAGGCAGCCAATGTAGCTACACTTGGTGTACATACACCGATGTAGCAACACCGCCAACACCAGCGCTCCTACCTCAACGTTGTGAAGTTAAGACTTGGTTGAAAAAATTCAATTGCCACCATCGATTAGTGGAAAGCGTGATTGGGGCTAGAGTAATGCGTTGTTAAGCCTAAACACCACATGTGTCACCATGCATGTTACTCTTCTCCACCTAACGGCTAGTTTTCAACTAACTTCTCCACTAACTCCTTCATTATTTCATAAAACCGCTCACATTCTCACAAAGTACCTTTCTCACTTTCTCTTGCGAAACCGATCAAATTCACAAAATACTCACCTTCAACCTCTCACCAAATCAATCAAAACTCTAAATTTCAAAGATCAACAATGGCGAAAAAGCAATCAGCAACCAAAACCCCTGGGAAAGCTTCTGGTGCAAGAACACCAACTCAATCAAAGAAATCAAAAGCACCTGCATCAATGATTGTGATCCTGGGAAGCGAGCATTTCTCGAACATGAAGTTTCTACCAGAACGTGGTTTCAACTTTGCAAAGGCACATCAGTCCTCCCTATCCACTGTCAACAATCTACACTGGGAAATATTTGTGCAACAAAGAGCCTACTACTTGGAACAACTAGTTCGTGAATTTTACTCAGGAATTTAGAACACAAGAGGAGGTACCATTTTCTATTCCATGGTCTGAGGTAAGAAAGTATTCTTTCATCCTGCTAGGATCAACAAGCACTTTGATTTAACTTATCATGGTGATGCTTTTGAGGAAAAATTAGAAACATATGGAAAGAAACAAATGACAGAGATTAAGGATAGGGTAGCGGTAGAAGGGGCTCAATGGGAAAAATTCTCAAACACAGAGTTTAAGCTTAGAAGTGGTGATTTAATCCCTGAATTAGGAAACTGGCACTTGTTTGTTGATGCATCAATTCTCCCCACCTCACACACATCCACATTATCTAAGGAAAGATTGATCCTCATAGATGCAATCTTAACTAAAGATAATGTTGACATAGGAAAATTGATCACTAGGGAAATTTTAGATTGTCAAACTAAGGGCTCTAGATTTCTAAATTTTCCTTGTTTGATTACTGATCTATGCTAAAAGCAAGGAGTTATTGCTACTGAGATAGAGAAAAACAAAGAAAGACACCACCTAGTGGTTTATCTGCAGAAGTAAAGGAAAGAATAAGGTCTATAAGAATTAGAAATATCAGAGAGCAGAAGTGCAGAACACTTAATGCGTAAACTCCAGCAAGGTGGAAATTTCAGAAAAGAACAAAGATGAATGGTTGCAATTGAAATTGGATGACCCTGAGGCACAACTAGAGACACCAATTTTTCCTAATTGGGTAATTGATGCTGAGGAGGAAGAAGAGAAAGAGGTAGAAGAAGAAGTGGCAGTAGAGAAGGAAAAGAGAACAAAGAGGAAGAGAGACACTAAAAAGGAAAAGAAAGGTAAGAAACCAAGAGTGGAGGAAGATGATTCTGAGTCAATGGAGGAAAGTGAAGATGAAGGTAATGGAAGTGACAACATGGAGGCAAGTGCAGGTAGAAATATGAGATCAGAAATAAATCAACTGATCAACCTCAACCACAATCACCCCCATCACAACAACAATTCAATATCCCTTCACCACCACCACAAAAATCCCCCACCACTAACCAATCACCCATTCATTCATCACCACAGACTCAAAAATCACCAACACCTCCATCAATCACTGAGTCATCACCACCACAAAAACAACCCACCCCTCCACCAGAAATAAATCTACAAATAGAAACAACAACCCAATCCACAAGAGAAGCCACCCCATTCCCATTCCAATCTCAACAAGAAAAATCTCCCACCCCTACCACTTTAACCAATTATCGAGCCAACTAACCCTATTGTTGAAAAAGATAATTTGCGGTAATCAATGAAGAGCCCGAGGAGGAAGGAGGCCAACAAAGTTCGAGCATGAGGATCAAGGATAACTCAGAAAGAAGCCGCTTGGTGTGCCCACACCAAGTGCGAAGCAAAGAAAGAAGCGAATCCAAGGTGATGTCAACTACCCTACAAAGAACAATCCATGCAAGATTGAAGGCTTTGGATGAGAAGAAGGAGAAGTTGGGATATACTATGAGACCAACTCCAACAAAAGGAATGTGGACAATAGAGAAAGAAAACCAACAAAAGAAGTCAAAGAGGCCGAGAAGGAGGCGAATAACAACAGAGCAAGTCAGGCAAAGAATCGAACAAACTCCAAGCAGAGTAGTGTACCCGTGATCTCAAGTACTGCACAAGCTACACCTGAAGTTCCTACACAAGTCGCATCTCAAGTCGCAGAAATGCCCGATGCAATTGTGGATGCCGCCACACACTACCACCAAAGTCAAGCCAAAGAAGATGAGAACTAAGCATGTTGCTATCGTGGCCAATCCCGATTCAAGAAGAAAGAGTAAAAGGAACTTTTTAATGTTGTTTCAGTATTATAATATGCTTAAGTATTTTATTATAAGTTTTAAGTACTATGTGTTAAGTTTTAAGTCATGTTTTAAGTACTTTTGAGTAATCTCCCACTTTTGGAAACTCACTTACTCAACTTAGAGTAGTGAGGACACTGCTCATATTTAAGTTGGGGGGGGGGGGGAATAGTGATGTGTTTTGAATTAAGTATTAAGCACTATGTTTTGCATTCAGTACTGATATAGGACAAAGTATATGTTATGTGTTTAAATATGTGTTCAATAGTATCATGTGAAAATGTGTTTAAGTAAGTTATTATAGTAATGTGTTAGTATTATATGAATATGAAGTATTAGTATTTTAGATGTACTTAACAAAGCATGTGATAGCATGATAAATTGTTTTCACAGTGGTAAAATTAAGTACATCATGTGTGTTAGACTTAAATAATTATGAAGCATGATCAATTCATATTGTTTTTCTCATTTGATACACTTTGAAAATAACCAATTCATATTGCTTAAAACACACACTCCAGAAAAAAAAGATGTATTGCATCATAAGTGTGTTTTAAAAGAACCATGCTTCATAATTATTTGCACTCACTGCATTGCATCAACAAAATGCAAACACCAAAATAGAAATAAGGCAATTGGCTCAACAAGTTTGAAACACCAAAGCCCTTTGTTGTGCTTAAGAGTCCCCAAAAATTGAAGAAATTGTTAGTCTCGCTATATTTTGAAAAATCTCTAAGGGTGACCAAAAGTGTTCCACATTTTTCAAAAGCTAAAGAAAAACATTTTATTTAGTTATGGAACCAATTGAGACTCAATGGGACACACACTCACACAAATGAGTTTTATAACTCAATGTTGTAAGAAAGCAAAGGCACGTAAAAATTCTCAAAAATGAGGCTCATAAAAGTATACACTTCAAACACTCTTTTTGAAAAGTATGAGTTGAGATGTCTTCATTATTATAGTTTCTTTTGCCGTTGCTTGAGGACAAGCAACAAATTAAGTTTGGGGGTGTGATAACTCTATTTATATAGAGTTATTCATACAATTAAACTTAGGTTATTGCTTATTTTCAAGTAAATTAATATGTAAATATAGCTTATTAATAAAGAAACAACATTTTAAGGATTCAAATAGATTAGGACAATGAATTAGGCAAGATGCATATGTCTTGTTAGGTTTGATGTTTTGATCAGTGCACCTACTTCAGGTGTACCCACACTGCCTGCACTAGAAGTGCATACACTGCCTACACCTGCTAAACCAGCACTTTGCACCAAAACATCCAAGGACCAATTTGATACTTCAACACTTGATATGTGACGTCATGCCTAGTCATATGGAGCAGATCCACTTGCTTATTTCGGCGACTTCAAGTGGAGGATTGCTTTAAGGGAGCCATTCATTTAAGGCCATATGGCACTTCACCATTGGACCACCCCATGTGATAAGATGTAAAGACCAACTTGCTCATAGAAGATCAGAAGATTAACCATGGTTACTGATCTCAGTTACAAATTGGCGCCAAAGGAAACCCTCCAAGGGAGGAAAGCTCACTTGCCTATAAATAGAGACCATATCTTCACTTGAAGATGATCCTTCATCCAAGTTCTTAAAGGATCACTTAGTTTTCTTTATTTGTAATTTAGTTTTAGTTTTTATTTAAGTTTCTGAAGAGATGGAAGGTAAGGAAGTGTTCGACAACCACTCCCGTCACTTCTACTTGGAAGAAACTTGTGTAAGGCACTAGTATTGTACTTCAACTTTGGAAGCTCATGCAAAAGATCTCTTCTTTGTGTAATCTCTATCCTTTTCAGTTCTTTTGTTATATTAGTCATTTGATTATGCTCTTTGCAGATTCTTTCTATTATATTATGAGTAATATGAGCTAAATTCCTTTAGTTGAGATGTTGTAGCCTTGTAATGAATTTCTAAGTAAGTAAATGTGATTTATGTAGTTTGTGCATTTTAACTCTTGTTTAATACTTCTTTCAAAACTTATTCTGAACCTGATCACTTTAGAATAGGTAGACTTGTAGCAGCAGACATGGGTTACATTTAAGAAATCAAGAGTTAATAAGAATGAGTGTTTGTAACAACATCTTTGTTAAAATAGCTTTAATAAGGAATTGATTGTTAAAACCGTGTTAAGTCCTAGACATAGGATAACATAGTTCTTAGGGTGATACAGTGGATGCTTAAGAGACAGGAGTGAACCTATTTAGCATGCCTAGACATAGGAAGCTTGTAATGAAACTCTGAAGAAAGTGTCTGAAAGGCACATACTGTTGCAGCTGCATCCAATGTACCTACACTGCATACTCCACTAAAACTCTTAGAAGTGATTTACTTGGTGAAAACATCTCAACTATTTTATATCACTGATTCCTTACACACATCTATTGTTTATATTGTTTTTATTCACCTTGTACACTCCAACCAACTGTGAATAGTGTAGACACACTAAGTGTACACTCTAAACTCTACAAAGCTTTACATAATCCCTGTGGGTTCAACCTTTTCTTATCATTATATTACTTGTGTGACTATGTATACTTGCATACTATTTTCCACACCACTATGCCCTTCATGACTAGCCCTCTTATCAAATTGCCAAGGCCTCCTTAACAATACATGACTAGCCTCCATAGGCACCACATAACACATGACTAAATCCTCATACCTACCCATTGTAAAACACACCTCAACTTGTTAATTCATAATCATTTCAACACTATCATTAAGTTGTTTGAGTTTGTAAGGCTTAGGGTGAGTTTTAGTTACCAAATGAAGTTTAGAAACTAAGCGTGTACTAGCAAAATTAGTAAAATCCATCAATAATTAGATAACATACCATTTATTGAACTAAACATCTTGTTTGAAAGATATTCTCTCTTTGAGTTGTATCCTCCTCACTCACGAAATTTCCCGACTACCTTCTCACCATGAGAAGTTCACCACTAGGAATTTCATCTTCACTCATTTTTCTCTAAGAAGTCAAGCAATAAACATAGTAAAAAAATAAGAGAATAAAATGAATGTGGTGAATTTTGTGGTTTATATGATGATGAATTTAGGGTTTACAGATGAATTTAAAATAATAAGAGAATAAAATGGATGTTTAGATTAGTGGCACCACCTTGGTCTAATCCAAGACAAGGATAAGACTATGAGGTAAAGGACCACCACAAGAAACCTGCTTTCTTGATAAGATCAAATAATGGTTCAATCCAAAACCAAAGAGCAAAAGCTCTCAATTTCATACAAAGTGACTTTTGACTAAAATTCTTGCTATTCCATTCAACTACCTTACACCCCCTTTGTAGTAAGTGGAGTGCTTGTTGTTACAAAGAAGGAAGACCAAAAGTTATTACAAGTTTGTAGCTATGAAATTCAAAATATGCTAGTTGGAATCCTAAGCTAATGTAATAAAGTCATTTACAAGCAATCCAAGACTAGGAACAGCACAAAAACACCACTTAATTAAAATTACACTCCATAATGCCCCAATAATGAGGTGTTATAACTCATTGGTTTTGATTGTCATTCAAGTCCTGTAACTCCTTGTAACTCTTTGGTTTTGATTATCATTCAAGTCTTGTAACTCCTTGGCTTTGAGGAAACAATTATTGATTCCTTCATCACATATGGAATATGTGCATACTTCACCACTTGAGAAGCGGATTCAACACACTAAAAACAATAAATACTCAAAGGCATTGTTTCCAAATATATCAAGTGGTCACATGCACTTTCATTCTCTGCTGAGAGAATTCGACCTTGAGTTGCTTACTCCAATACCTCCAAGGTCAAACATAAGTCTATAGAACCCATCAAATGCAACTTTCACAATAAGGAAATTTCTAAATCAATATAAAATTAAGATGTTCCAAATAAACATAAAATCAATAGGGAAATTTTTGAATCAATATAATCTAATCTGAAATGTTATAACATAATCCAAATATAATTAAAAATATTCCAACTCAAAATCAACAATAACATAATCCAAGTCAATAGGGGGATGAACAGGATGATCACACTTCTTCTCATCAGACGACTCAGACGCCTCTGGCCTCAAGCTCCTATAGTACTTAAACAACCTCTCCTGCTGACGTGTATTCCTCAAGTAGTTTGCTTGCATATCTGTGATAGTCTGATCCTTCTACCACTGCTCAGCCTCCATCTTCTCTATCGTCTGCCTGAGCTGCTCTGTCTCAACTAAAGCACGAGGAGGTCGACTACTAGAGGGACCGCTGGTGTCAAAGTGATCATCTCCAAAGTTCACAAGTGGAGCCAAGGGCCCCGCACCATACAGGTGACTCGTATTCTTCCCACCTACTGCCTTCTCCCAGTTGTGGTTTGCTAAGGCTATGATCTCGGGGGGGAGTGGACCAAGTTAGTCAGGGTTCCAGCTCCCCTGTGTCGGATCAAACATCATCTCAGCATGTTTTTCCTATTTTGCATAACCACAAAACATAAGCATAATTAGAACTCCATTTAAGAAAATAACATTACACAATAGAAATCAAGTTGTATATTTACCTGAGTCTTTGCGCGCTCCTCAACATACTCTTTGTTATCCTTCCGCACATGAGTGGCTCTGTGCAGCTTAGGAAAAGTGAGAGGGCGTCCAGCCTTCTTAGTTTGTAAAAATGAAACAAATTCTCAAATATTGGTCACTATTCGCCCTACCTAAACTAAAATAACACAAATTTTTAAAATATCTTACCAGTCTCATAGCATGTTGAGGTTGGTTGATGGAGTTGAGGCAGTGAAGCGAACCACCCTTTTCTGAATCCCTTTCTTCTTGCATTTTTCAGCTTTCTCTTTGAACTCCTCAGTTGCCCAATGCTCATTGTATTTTTTCCAGACTTCTTCACTCATATACTTTGGGCATTCATCTTTACACGGCAATTTGTAGAGCCATGCTAATAATTGCTTGGACATTCTAATCCAAAAAATCCTCCAAACCACCTCATCATATTCTGGCAGCCAAGTCACTTTGGTTTGTATTAAACAAAATCAAAATATGTATTTTTAAATATATTAAACATTAAACAATACATTATAATTAACAACATAGATAATGACATAATTGATACTTACTATAAACAACTTCAAACACTTATTCTTTTGCTCCTTAGTGAGGGATTTCAACTTCTCATGATAATCTTGAAAATAAAATTTCTTAATGACATGAGTGATCGCTCGTGAAGCAGTCGTCGATTTAACAAACCCACATAGTGAAATTGTTGCATAATTAACAAGCATATATACGCATCAAACAATGAATTTAAATTAAAAAAAAAGGAAAACAATACTTATGCATCGGGGTCAGCATCATCATGTACATCATCCTGTACGGGCTGAGAATGCACCTCGGGTGTAGGCATAGATAACCCGATCGGTGTACTCATATACCCAGGATGTTGTAGAGGTGGGCCCATAGGATGCGGTAGAGGTTGGCCCATATGTTGCTGTAGAGGTGGGCCCATATATCCAGTTGGTGTGGCCATAAGATGCTGATGTGGGCCCATAAAATACCCATAGGATGCTAATGTGTGGCCATAGGATGATGATGTGCCAGATGGATTTATAGGATACAAATTAGAACCGGTGGGAGAATCACCACGCGGTGGGGCAACTGGAGCGGAATGTGAAGTCACAACTCCTCCAGCAGCAATGGTGGTCTGGGGCAGCATCGTATACCTATCACTGGGTACCTCATGTTTTCGATTACGCCTCCTCGCCTATTGTATCCTTTTCCCCTTATCTCTCGGTTGGTCAGAACCTCCTCCTGGATCCATATCTATGAAAAATGAAACACATAATGATATATATATATATATATATATATATATATATTAAATTAGATGAACAAGCAACTAGATTTAGGGATTTAAAGACAAAACACATAATTATATATATAAATTTAAAGACCACAATAACAATAATGATAAATGAAATGTGATATATATTAATAATTAAAATTTGATGAACAAACAACTAGATCCATGGGATTAATACTAATCAAACTAATCAAATTCTTCATATTTTTCATCTTCTATGTCTTTAGTCTCTTCTTCATCTTGTTCATCTTCTTCATATTCTCCAATTTCTTCTTCTAATACTGGTTGAACTTCTTCAAGATGAAGTCGATCTTCACATAAGGTATCAATTGGTTCAACTTCAATTACCTCATTGACACCTGGCATTTCATCCACTTGATAAGGAACCTCATCCTCACATCGCTGGCTTCAATGTGACCCCGTGGTTTTGTCTTAATTGCAACACACCATCCTCTGCGAGTTGATGGGTATGAAACATAATACACTTGTCTCAAATTTTTAGGCATGATAAAAGGATCATAAAGCTTATACCTCTTATCCATTCGAATGTCCACGGTATTACATTTTCGATTCAATTTCGTTCCCCTAACCGATGGATCAAATCAACTGCAATAAAACAAAACTAATCTCTTTTCATAGTCTAAATACATGTATTCAAGTTCATATATGTGTTTGATGACACCATAGTAGTCATCTTCACCTCCTCATGTTTCCCCTTTAACATATACACCACTATTAATTGTTTGTTTTCCCTCACTCCATGATTGAGTGTACAATTTTTAACCGTTAACGAGGTACGTTTGCCACTCACTAACTTCACGTAAAGGACCATTAGCTAAGTTCCTCAAGTGTTGGATTAGGAGAGTTGGTTTCGCTTCATAAACCTAAGTAATCACATATGGAAAAAATAAGTCATGTCTCAACTTTCATGAAATCACATATGTTAGACATTAAAGCATTAATTTTTGGCAAAAATACAGCTGGGGTCCTTTAAGTTATTTATTTGTAACAAGTTGTTTTTTCATATCATTTAGGTCCTTTAAGTTATTTATCGGTTTCACCGTTTCCCTTTCCATCCATTTTCGTCTAACACTGTCAAAAAAGGCTTATTTGGCAATTAAGTGATGACTTGTAAAAAAAAATTAATCCATGTCATTTTTATTTAAATTATTAAAAAAATTAATCCATGTCACCTCTTGCTTCTTCTTCTTCTTCCTTCTTCGTTTTCCTTCTTCCTCCTCCAACTCTTGAGTTTGCCGCTGTAAATACGATAGATCTGAAAAAAATTGGTTTGTTGGAAATAATTGAAGATGAGTTTGAGAAAAATCGAAAATACGAGTGTCCAATTTAGGGTTTATAATTATCCCCAATTTTGTTGCATTTCTTCTAGATCTATTGCAGGAAATTTGAACAAAAATCAAGGACCAAATCTGAACGAAAATGATACTCAAATATGAACGAAAATAAAACTCAACTCACACAACGAATCTAATCAAAAAAATTGTTTCAAATTTGAACACACCCAACGAATCTAGGTTTTGATTTTAAACATACCCAAAATAACAGAAACTTGGATTTTAAACACACCCAAAATATCAGGAATCTAACATTTCTACTAATAATATCATGAATTTTGGGTAATGAACTAGAAGGTATGGTTCAGTTATCAATTTTAAACTGGGCTTTGTTGCCCTTCTTGATGCTTATTTTAGGAATATGATTTTTGTAGATTGTACTTTTTCACTCAAACTGATGAGATGATGATGCTGTCGCAAGAGAGACGATAATGGAAGCATAGAGACGAGGTGATTGTGAGTTGATTCAGTTAGTGCTTTGATTTGGGGTTGAAGATAGTTAATTTCTGGGTTTGGGAGTTGAAGATGGGTTGGAGGTTGAAGATGAAGATGCCACGTAGGACTCTGTTAGGGACACATCACCACTGTAACTGACACATCAGCCTCGTTTGTGACAACTGGATTTTTTTCTAACGGAAGTTCAAAAAAAGCCTGACGATGTAAACGTTAGCTAACTTAAAGGACTAAGTTGGTACGAAAAAAAAAACATAAAGGACCAACTTGTTACAAAAAAAATAACTTAAAGGACCCCTAATGTAATTTTGCCTTAATTTTATTTACTTACTCTATCCTTAAACCACAACTAAAATCTTCATGTATATGAATAGAAGATTCTTCAACGCGTATACCCTCAACTTGTAAGAATGCACTGAAAATGAATTATCCATACTCTTTAGAATGAAAATTGATTAATGCATGATTTAACTTCACGCCTCTAAAGGTCTATATATTGAAAACCTAATTGAAGCATACTTACACAAGATATGGTTTAACTTCAGTGCAATTGATCAAGACATGAGCATGTGCTGATTTCCACTCCTTATCAAGTAACCACTGAGTTGACTTCTTTCCCGAGGAGCGACCAGGTTTGTTAAACACAAATAAAGTGAGTGGGTGCCTATCTTCTTCAACCTCTATTTCGTTTCTATTATTTGTTGACAACATATAGTTGTTTAAATAATGAGAACAGTAAATAAATTGTTTACTGATGCAAGTAAGTCACAGCAGATCAATCATTCAACTCTAGCTTTATTCTTCACCAGTCGTTTATAATCGCCCATTAATCTAAACATATGTAGGAAGCAGAGTTAACTAAACAAATAGTCGTACTAAATATGAAATTTAATTAAAATGTTGAAATTGATAATTACCTCTCAAATGGATACATCCACCTATAATGAACTGATCCACCAAGCATTGCTTCATATGCAAGGTGAACCGGGAGATGCTCCATGGAATCAAAGAAACCAGGAGGAAGTATTCTCTCCAACTTACAGTAAGTGGTTCTAAAACACACTTTGGCAATGAGTTAAAAGCAATTGGAAGTAAACACTCCATGAGTGCATGACAATCATGACTTTTCATCCCATAAATCTTCCCGTTGTTCACATCTGCACATCATGCAAGATTAGAAGAACAACCATCTGACATCCTCAATCCTTTCAACCATTGACAAACATCTTTCGCTTCTTCGGGTGTTAGACAACAATTGGCTTTGTTATTGTCTTTGGTTCTATCTTTCACATTCATCACAGTGTACCATATGTTGTCAAATAAATTCTTCTCGCAGCATAATAACATCGAGATTGTGTCTCAATAGATTATCTTTCCAATGGGAGATTCCAAAATGTTCTTATTTTTGTCCAGTTATGCCCCTGTCCATATCCATCCACTCAGGAGAGCACACCTACCTCCGTGAATTGTGGCAAATTCATAACTCTACTCCAGATTTCATCTGATGTCAACAAATACAGTGGGACATTTGTTTCAACTATCCCTTTCTTGAATGCCCCCGTGTTCTTTCTAAATACATGATCAGGCGGTAATAATCTACGATGCGAGTCAAACTAAGAACTCTTTCCCCTGTACTTCAGCGTAAACGCTTTTGTGTGTTCCAAGCAGTGGGGGCATGCTAATTTACCAAGAGTCCCCCAACCAGACAACATACCATAAGCCGTGAAGTCGTTAATTGTCCACATCAATGCCGCTCTCATCAAAAAATTCTTCCTTTTTGCTGTATCATATGTCCAAACACCCCGCAACAATCTCTTGAGATCATCAATTATAGGTTCCAAAAAGATATCAATTTTAGCTTTTGGATTGGATGGACCAAGTATCAAACAAGTCAAAAACATAAACGGTTTAGTCATGCACTTCTCAGGAGGAATATTGTAAGGGGTAACAATGACGGGCCAGCAGGAATAGGGCAACGCTGATGCTTGGATGTATGACGGGCCATCAGAGCACAAGCCAAGTCAAACATTTCGTGGGTCTGAAGGCAAAATTTGAATGCACTCGATCAAAGAGTTTCCACGCCTCACCATCAAATGGAAGGCGTAAATGTCTGAGGTATGCCTATTCTCATAATGCCACGTCATTTTTTTTGCAAATTCAGCCGATGCAAACATTCTTTGCAACCTTAGAACTATAGGCAAATAGAACATCGACTTTACAGGAATGGGTTTATAGTTACGTTTTTCTCCTTTACGAACATGATACCTCGGCTTTCCAAAGAATCTGCACGCTTGTAGCGCCGCATTGGTTTTATCAAATTTGTTATCGTAAAACAACATGTGTGCCCATCCTCACAATAGTCAATCTTCTTATATTCCAATCCCAACTTTGAAACTAACATTTTTTCTTCATAATAACTTGTTGGAAAATTATCCTTATTAGGTGTCCCGTTCAACATCATTTAATCACAAAATTTAAACCCAACCCAGAAATATTGCTCATGGACTTGAGAGCTAAAAGTGTCACACACATAGATAAATTTGACTCTGGTGAGCCTACAAACAACGGTGTCTTGGCCTCTTTTAACACGCAATAAAATCTTTGTGTTTCTTCATTTGGAGCTTCATCATGATCCCCATACTGAGGCTCATCTGGTACATTCACCCCAAAACCATCACAAATCATGCTTTCCATCGACTGAAATTTTTCATTAGATGGACCATGAAAACTATAACTGCTTCAAGCCCCTAAGTCAAAATTTGGAAGTTGTTCTCCATGGTCCTCCCAAGTAAAATAATTAGGTTTAAACTCAAGCATACATACAAGTGCTCCCTGATTTCATCATCAGTACTACTAGGTACACCGTCGCAATTAAGGCATAGACATCTAACCTCCCCCCTTCCTTTTTAGCCATATCATGTTGACACGCTACCCTAATAAACTCTTCAACCCCATTTACAAAAGTTTCTTTCAAAAAAGATCTTCCCGGATATAACCGATCATACACCCAACCACAATTAAATGGATTCCAATTCATCTACACACATTTAAAAAAACGCGTTAGATTCCCATAACATTCTAACCATATAACATATCAAGTTAGTGGCATTGATATTATCTCGGTGGAGATGATTTCGAGCCGAATATGGGGGTCAGGGATAGCACAAAAACCTTTTTCATCCAAGTAGTGAAGGAAGCTATTTCGAACTCCCAACCTTACCATTGTTAGTATTCTCTCGCAATTATCTCAATGGAGAAGATTTCGAGCTAAATATGAGGGTGGCAGACAACTCCTCACCCTTTTCCATCAACTACACACAATAACAACATCTAATATAGTCATCTAACCTAGGGTTCGTCAAACATCAAAGCAACAATTTAACACAATTTCAATTTCAAAATTAACGTACTCTTGTCAACAATTATCAATTCTGATTTAACAAACATACACTTCTCAATTAACATCTTCAAAAACATACACTTTTCATACATTATTCAAAATAATATCAATCCTAAAGTCTAATATCAATTGAATCAATTTCTAAACAATTTCTAAAGAAATTTCAATCAAATTTCTAAACAAAAATCATATTTCAATCAAATTCCAATCAAATTTCAATCAAATTCCTAAACACTAATATCAATTTCTAAAGAAAAATTATTCCTAAACACTAATATCAATATCAATCCTAAAATCAAATCAATCCTAAAAATAAAAATAAAAATAAAAATAAAAACTAATCGCTTTTGAGTCAAGAATCCAACGGTCTTGTGGCGGTCTAGTGACGATGCGCACTCCGGCAGTGTGAGTGATGAGAAACAAATTGTGGTCAGGGTGAGGGAAGAGAGAAAACCATTATAGAGAGGTAGAGAGAAGGTTCGGAGAAGAGAGAGAGAGAAGAGTGAGAAAAAACAAACCTTGGTGATGGTGGTGGAGGTGGTGGTGGCGTGGACGGTGTGGTGGTAGTGGCGAAAATGGAGAGATATGGATGGTGGTGATGTGGGTTTTGTAATAAGGAAGAGGAGTGAAATGAGTGAGAGAAGAGAAAAGATGAAGAAGAGAAGTGTTTCAGCCAGATTGACACTTAACTTAACGTTAGCGACGGATACAATAGCGACGGATATTCAATTTAGCGAGGGATTTTGGGCCCACCAGTCAAAATGGAAAGAACGGTCAGAAGGTGCAGTAATTAGCGAGGGATTTATTAAATTTTAAGACGGGTTTTGTGCCCACCAGTGTGACAGATTTGGTTAATGTTAGCGAGGGATTTTGAAAAAGCAAACATAGTGCGTAACATCTGTCATATATTATAGCGAGGTATTTTAATTGTTAGCGACTTAATTTTAGTTTTTTTTTTAAAAATATGGCGCCTCTTTAGCACTGGGCTATGCCCGCTTGCAATTCCTCGCTATTGTTTCCTTAGCGGCGGACAATGATTTCCCTCGCTAATTTTCGTCGCTTATCCTACGTTTTTTGTAGTGATATTCTAGTACCTCCAGGGTCAAACATAAGTCTATAGAACCCATCAAATGTAACATTCACAATAGGGAAATTTCCAAGTCCATTGGTAGGTTTGAGTGACTTACTTCCTCTTCCGTTTCTTGGACATAATTAGTTTTACCAAACTCACAATTTTTTCCACTCATGAAGAGTAGTCTCCTTCATTAACTTTGTTCTTTTTCAATTCAATGGAACCCTTGCATTGTTCTTTTGGAAACATTCTACATTTGTCTCCTTGCAATGTTTTTCATGTGGAATGCCATCCACAACTTTCTTGATAACAAAATCATCAAAACTGGAAAAAATGTTAGGATTATAAAAATTTCAATAATAATATTTTTATCCTCTATTTATTTTTCATTCATTTCCTCTTTTTTTCCACTCTCTATTTCTTTTTCTTTTTCACATTTTTCTCTCTATTCTATTTGATCATCTCTTGCCTCACTTGGACTCAGAGGAACAAGTATGATCCTTTTACCATGATGTACAAAAGAATATTTGTTGGTATGCCCTTCATAACTAGCCCTCTTATCAACTCGCCAAGGCCCCTCCCTAACAATACATGACTAGCCTCCATAGGCAACACACAACACATCATTACATCCTCATACCTACCAATTGTAAAGCACACCTCAACTTGTTCATTCAGAATTATTTCAACACTATCATTAAGTCATTGGAGTTTGTAAGGCTTAGGGTGAGGTTTAGTTACCAAAATGAAGTGTAGAAACTAAACGCGTGCTAGCAATTAGTAAAACTTCATCCATCAATAATTAGGGAACATACATTTCCTTGCACTACATATCTTGTTTGAAAGATATTCTCTCTTTCAGTTGTATCCTCCTCCTTCATGAAATTTCCCGACAACCTCCTCACCATGAGAAGTTCACCACTAGTAATTTCATCTTCACTCATTTTTTTCTAAGAAGTCAAACAATAAACATAGTAAACATGACCTGGAATTACTTGAACAAATTAAGGCCCAATTCAAACATTGCTCTGATTACCAAACGATGGCCTCCTTGTTGTAGAAATTGGCATTAGCTTGATTTCAATATAGATTCTGGTTGGCACTTGAGTTTTTGTATTTACGGTATAAAATGGATGAAAAATGGGGAAAGGGATGTGATGAATTTGGTGGTTTATGTGATGATGAATTTAGGAACGGGTTCAAAACAAAAAAAAGAGAAAGAAAATGGTGTTTAGGTTAGGGGCACCACTTGAAGTGGATTAAACACACCAAAAACAATAAATACTTAGTGTCTTGTTTCCAAATATATCTATTGGTGACATGCACTTTATTCAATTAAAATAAAATTAAAAATGGACATCATACCCATGGTAGGTTGTCATCACATGACTTCACTTGATGTGGTTGTCTCTCAATGAGAAACCCTCAACAGATAGATTTGCATCTCTGATGAAGGAATCAACATCTAGAATTCATATGTATCTATAAAAGGCATATAAAAAATTTGGAGAAAGTTGACGAGACTATTTCAAATCAAGATATACAAGCTATTCAGCATCGTTCAAACACTCCAACAAAAACACTTATGCACCGGGAAGGAAAATATTCATTGAAGTAACGACACAAGTACCCTTCCTGACTCTGAGCTTAAATGCTTAGTCACGGGACGCGGAATAAGTCCACAGCGACTTCAAGACCTTAGCCTCGCGCAAACCGGCCTCATCTTCGAGCACTTGCCTTCTCCCAAACTTCGAGCTTCGATGTTCAGTTCGGGACCGAGGAAGAAGTCAACAGCGGCTTCGACCCTTCTTGACTTCGAGCTTAAATGCTCAGTTAAGATTTATTTGACTCCGAGCTTAAATGCTCAATCAAGATTTACTTGACTCCAAGCTTAAATGCTCAGTCAAGCTTTCGTAAAGACCCACAGCGGTCCCGAAATCAACCCCCGAGAATCCATTGGAGGTCCAAGGTTACTAATAAATCCAAAAAGACGAGGGGAATTCGAGTCATCCGACAAAACGACATCAGCGAAAGATACTCAAGCCGAGCTCATCCCCTGTGGTCCGACCTCGACTTGGGGGGCCACTGTTCCAGACTGGGCTCAAAGCCCAATTTGTCAAAAAAGGAATCACCGCCTAACACTGGGCCAACACTACAAGAAAAACTGAAAATCCAAGGCAAAACTTTCTGGCGGATTTTAATCCCCCAGAAACTTTCCGGCGGATTTTTGACATTTGTGGGGGATTTAATCCGCGTAAACGCTTTAGCGGATTTTTGACATTTGTGGGGGAATTTTGACATTTCCGGCGGATTGTAAAGTTTCGGACAAAAAAAAATCCGCCACAAAGGACAGGAAATCCGCCGCAACGGACACAGTGATAATGGGTGGGAACTTTAAATTTTGAAATCCGCCGAAACGGACATGAAATCCGCCGCAACGGACACAACATTTTTTATCCGATTTCTTCCATTCTTTCTACAAATATTCACTCATTCTCAACACTCTCAAATTTCTTCACTCATTCTCAACTCTTCTCTTAACTTCTCTCAAATTTCTTCACTCATTCTCAACTCTTCTCTTAACTTCTCTCAAATTTATTCACTCATTCTTTTCTCAACTCTTCTCTTAACTTCTCTCAAATTTCTTCACTCAAATTTCTCAACTCTTCTCTTAACTTCTCTCAAATTTCTTCACTCATTCTCAAATTTCTCCACTCAAATTTCTCAACTCTTCTCTTAACTTCTCTCAAATTTATTCACTCATTCTCAACTCTTCTCTTAACTTCTCTCAAATTTATTCACTCAAATTTCTCAACTCTTCTCTTAACTTCTCAACTCATTCTCAACTCCTCTCACTCAAAAAACGCGTTTGTGGAAATTTAATTTTTTTGAAAAAAACGCGCGCATTTTTGGCGGAATTTCTTTTTTTTTTAAAAAAAAACATTTCTGGCGGAATTGGTGTCTTTTGCGGAGGATTTGACTGTGCTTAAAAAAAAAAAATTTGCGGCGGAATTGGTGTCGTTTGCGGCAGATTTGACTGTGCTTAAAAAAAATAATTTAGCGGCGGAAAAATCCGCCAAAAAGGACAGGAAATCCGCTGCAAAATTCCGCCAAAATGACCTTAAATCCGCCGAAATTACCGCGGAAATTCCACTAAAATACGCTATGCGACCACCCTTACCGTGAAAAACCGCCAAAAATACGCCGTATTTGCGGCGCGGAATTAGCGTTTTTTGGCGAAAAAATCCGCCAAAAACTGCTTTTCTTGTAGTGCAAGCCCAATGTAGTTAGACGATCAACCTCGGACCATCCGAGGCCAATCTTCAACCATCCGAGGTCAACCTTCAACCTTCAGAAGCATAACACCTTGTACCTCGTGTTCAATCATTTGCCGAACTCTAGGTACCTAATGGTATGTTTGAGAGAGACTTTTTTAAAATTAATCTATATTTTAAATATATATTTTAATCTATATTGTAATATATTTTAATCTATACTTTGGGAGTGGATGGGAGATGGGGCTTTGGAAAAATTAATTTATATTTTAATATATGTTTGAAATTTTAAGAAAAAAATTAAAAGAATGACATGATACATAGCAATATAAGATTTTTAATCAGATTTTAAAATATTTTATAACTTTCTCAATTTATGATTTAAAAATATGCCTCCCCCTTTAGCAACAACAACAACACCCACTACGCCAGAATGGCTAAAAAAGAGCGCCACCATGAGCAGCGTTTTGCTTTAAAACGCCACCTATACCCAAACACGCTAACCCCATACCCAGCGTTTTTTAACAAACGCTGCATATTTGAAAACGAAATAGCTTAATATTCAGCGTTTTTTTATCAAACGCTGCGTATTTTGAACACGAGATAGCCACATACCCAGCGCTTTTTAGCAAACGCTGCATATTTGAAAACGAAATAGCTTAATATTCAGCGTTTTTTAGTAAACGCTGCGTATTTGAAAACGAAATAGGCACATACCCAGCGTTTTTTAGCAAACGCTGCGTTCTCCTTCGCACACCTGCATGCTTCTCCTCTCGCTTTTCATTTCTCTTCTCTCAACCCTTACTCTCGATCCTCCTCCTACGATTCCCAACAATGGAACCCAACCTAAATCCTCATCTACAGCTTCGTCTTCTTCTCTGAATGGTCTCCAGAGATCTTCTTCTCACACTCTTCATCTCTCGTGTTCTCCACACTCACTCTCTGAATCACTAAACCCTCTTTCTCTTCCTCTCGCCGTCATCGTTTTTTCGTTCTCTGAATTGCGATCTCTCTTTGTCTTCCTCTCACACATAATCGAATGAAAGAAAAGAAATCTTGAAACCCTCTTCCTCTCGCACTCACTGGACTTCACCTGCAGAGAAATCTTGGAAACCCTAAAGTTTTCGTTTGCGCTATCTTCCTCTTCCTCTCGCACTGACCTTCTTTATTTTGTTGTGGATTAATACTTCTCAACTCTTTTCAAATAGCAAATCACGGAGGCAAAAACAGGAGGCAAGCAAAAAGTTTTCAAGAAGGTAAGATTGGTTTATTAATTTGTAAAAATAATCTATGCTACTCTGCAGTAAAAATTTGTTTTAAATTGATTGTTAGCTACTTTAAAAATCTGATTGTGTTTGGTTGTAAAACATGTTTGGAAGAAAGGGAGACTAATTACATTGCAGATGGAGATGATGATTAGTGCATCATGTGCTTGTCTTCAAGGATTGGAGCAGTTGATGAAAATAATAATGTAATGAGTTGAACTTGTTACTTTTATTTTTGGGTTTCCTGTTGCTATGTTTGTAAGAATAATGTAATGAGCAGTTGATGAAAATAATAATGTATGATTTAATTTTTTGGATGTATTTTGGATGTATGATTTAATTTTTTTTATGATGTATGATTTAATTCAGGTTTAAATACAACAAATTCATAGATATCACTATTAAAAAATATTTTGGATGTATGATTTAATTTTTTTGGTTGCAAATATAAAATGGAAAATACACAAAAACTGAAAAAAAATAAAAAAAAAAATTTAGACAATATTCAGCGCTTTTAATGAAGCGCTGGGTATTTAGTAACACAAATAGGCAATATTCAGCGCTTTTAGTGAAGCGCCACGTATAAGGAAATATTCAGCGCTTTTTTTACAAACGCTGCGTATCTGGGAAGGCAATGGGGCTATATTCGCTTTTTTTTAAAAGCGCTGCGTGTTGGGAGGACGATTGCAAATATTCAGCGCTTTTTAAAAAGCGCTGCGTATTTGGGAGGACGCATTTCAAATATTCAGCGCTTTTTAAAAAGCGCTGCGAATCTGGGAGGACGTGTTTTGCAATGGGTGGCGCTTTTAGGAGAAGCGCCCCCATTGTTGAGTGAATACCCAGCGCACGCTCGTTCAGCACTAAAAAAAACGCCCCATGGATGAAAAAAACGCTGCCCATCTACTAGATCTGTTGTAGTGACCCCACATTCTCAACTCAATTTTCTCCACTCAAATTTCTCAACTCTTCTCTTAACTTCTCTCAAATTTATTTACTCATTCTCAACTCTTCTCTTAACTTCTCTCAAATTTATTCACTCAAATTTCTCAACTCTTCTCTTAACTTCTCAACTCATTCTCAACTCCTCTCACTCAAAAAACGCGTTTGTGGAAATTTAATTTTTTTGAAAAAAACGCGCGCATTTTTGGCGGAATTTCTTTTTTTTTAAAAAAAAAAACATTTCTGGCGGAATTGGTGTCTTTTGCGGCGGATTTGACTGTGCTTAAAAAAAAAAATTGCGGCGGAATTGGTGTCGTTTGCGGCAGATTTGACTGTGCTTAAAAAAAATAATTTAGCGGCGGAAAAATCCGCCAAAAAGGACAGGAAATCCGCTGCAAAATTCCGCCGCAAATGACCTTAAATCCGCCGGAAATTACCGGCGGAAATTCCGCCGAAAATACGTTGCGACCAGCCTTTTACCAGCGGAAAAAACCGCCGAAAATACGCGTATTTGCGGCGGAATTAAATGTTTTTGGCGAAAAATCCGCCAAGAAAACTCGCTTTCTTGTAGTGCAAGCCCAATGTAGTTAGACGATCAACCTCGGACCATCCGAGGCCAATCTTCAACCATCCGAGGTCAACCTTCAACCTCCAGAAGCATAACACCTTGTACCTCAGGTTCAATCATTTGCCGAACTCTAGGTACCTAATGTATGTTTGAGAGGAGACTTTTTTTAAAATTAATCTATATTTTAAATATATATTTTAATCTATATTGTAATATATTTTAATCTATACTTTGGGAGTGGATGGGAGATGGGGCTTTGGAAAAATTAATTTATATTTTAATATATGTTTGAAATTTTAAGAAAAAAATTAAAAGAATGACATGATACATAGCAATATAAGATTTTTAATCAGATTTTAAAATATTTTATAACTTTCTCAATTTATGATTTAAAAATATGCCTCCCCCTTTAGCAACAACAACAACACCCCACAACCCCCCCCCCCCTCCTCCTCCCAAACATACCATTATAATTGTCATCATTATTTGAAGAGTTTTGTCATATAATTCCAAAATGCCAATTAATTTGAATGATAAATTCCCATTACATTCCTTGAAACTGATTATGTGTATATAGGTATTTCTGCCTCTCTCATCTCCTTTGTTCATTGAACATAAACAGAACCGAATATCTGATTGGCTGGCTATAATTAATGATGAATAATATATCATCATATCATACCATATATATATATACCCTTTTCTTTTTTCTTTTTTTATAATAAAATAATAAAGAGAATCGTTCAGTTTTTATTTTCTCAACAGTAAGTTGCTTATGCACATTACATGTCTTGCAATACATGAAATAAGATTTCACCAGTTAAGTTCTATACATATAATATGCCTTCTTTGCTTAGCTGGCATGGGACATATGCCTTACAGAACTTCTCACCTAGCTGGAGAGAGAAGAGAGAAGAGAGAAGAGAGAAGAGAGAGAGAGAGAGAGAGTATCATATGTCGACTATTTTGGTATTTTACACGTAAAAATACCAAATGATAATAGAAAATATTTTAGTTATTAATGTAAAAATACTTACACTATGGTGCATATTGTTTATATCTTTTCTTCTAGTATTTTTTTTGTCGAGATCGTAGTTTCAATCACGAACACAAATGATTAATTCTTTCACCTGGACGTGAGATATTTCAAAGTGGGGACAAATTGGCCTGTGTTTTCTTCAATGTGTGAAATAAAGCATATTCAATTCATATCAATCTAATTATAATACAGAAAAATCGGTGCATAAACCACATGCATGGATACAAATAAATGAATTATGTTTAGTGGAAAAAGAATAAAAAAATGAAAGCAATGGACAAGGTTATTTGGAAAACCACAGAAAAAAGCATGGTATAACCCATACCAATAGACAATACTTTAGGTATAGATTTGACGTCTTGTACGTATTTCAACTATTAATTATACTATTAATTAATTCTATAAATTGTCTTTTTATTTTAAAAGCAAAGAATCATTTTATTATATTGAATGATTGGAAGTAGCTCAATTTAGCTAACTACATAGGTTCAAGTGTATAATTTGGGTACTATATATATTTGATTGCAATAATTCTTTTTATATATACCTTTCTATATGAATCTAATAATAAGAGGACTCATATATAATGAAAATCTAAATACTATATTATTGACTTAATAAGTAATTTTAAAAATTAGTTTTTTAATAAAAAAGCTAATAAAAACTAATCTTCAAAAATATTTATTAATTCAATAATATATAGTAAAAAAAATATATCAAATTTCATGCAAATTGCAAAGGGCTGCAACTTGCTACTTGAATATTATACAGGAAACTTTTAAAAGAGATCAATATGAACGGAGTTTGAATTTATTGTACTACTTTCATTTCATGACAAGCGCCGTACTGTTATATTACATTACAAAAGTTAAAATCAAGTGGCATATTGTTAATTACAAAAGTTAAAATAAATAGGGTTTAATTGGTGTATACTGTTGTTGTAAAATGTTTTACACCATCAACCATTAAAGATACAGAGTATGGGTAATTTGTAAGGTAGTTAACGTAAAATCAAATTTTTTATGACGTGTTGTTTTGAGATTAATCGATGTCATAAAAAATCTTGTACATGCATTGTATATAAGTTAAATCTAAATAAATATTGACCAACAAAAAAGTTGAAATCATTATTATTTTATGTTTTCAATTTAATGTTTATTTTAATTTAATGAGGATTTTTTGTTGACAAAATCATGATTAATAAGGATAGTTTTATAAAATTTCTATACTCTTTAATTTATTATTTATTTATCTATGATTGAACCAAATGATTAATAAATAAAATAAAATAAATAAAAAGTATTATATTCTAGAAAAAAGTTATTTCAAACGTACGGTTCATTCCAATTCAATCGACTTCAAAATAATTTAATTGGCCTGCAATCAAATTGAGGTTAAATCAACACTAAACTTACTAATTCTCGATTTAACCGATTGAACCGACAGATCAAATTCTCACGATACTGATTTCTACACTAAAGGTAGAAATGGAAAATACTGGCTTGAAGGCATGAGAAGCATGAAGAAGGAACAAACCCACGTCATTTTTTATTTCTAATAACAAAATTTCGAAAGTTTAAAACAAATAGGGTTTAACTGGTGTATACTGTTGTTGTAAAGTTTTTTACACCATCAACCATTAAAAATACAGGCTATGGGTAATTTTTACGGTAGTGAAGATAAAATCAAACCTTTTTATGACGTGTTGTTTTGAGATTGGTCGATGTCGTAAAAATCTTGTACAACGGCATTGTATATAAGTTAAATCCAAACAAAAATATTGACCAACAAAAAGTTAAAATCATTATTATTTTATGATTTCAATTTAATGTTTATTTTAATGTTTACCTAATAGTGCATATATATTAGTCACAGAACATTATACTTCATTGTATAATTACAATCATGATTAGTACGTAAGGATAGTTTTATAAAATTGCTGTACTCTTTAATTTATTATTTATTTATGCCATTTTTTCATTTTAACCGATGTATTTAACATCGGAAGTTCAACTAACTAGACCTCCAAATTATGGTTCAATTCGCGCGCTTAGCTATGATTAAATCGAATGACTAATAAATAAAATAAAAATAAAAAGTGTTATGGAGTAAAAGTATTCTTGTTATTTACACCCCATCTCTCAAAAACAAAGTTATTGGGCTACCAAACACACCAAGGCCCAAGTCCATTCATCAATGGCTCACAATGCACCTCCTAAATAGACGGTTCAGATCCCTTCACTCAAGCTCTCTTTGACTCTATAAATATAGCATTTATGACAAATGTGAAGGTACGCAATTATTACACGCTAAGACTTGCAATTAACTCTTCAACACCCGACTTTAGCATCGGAGTGACTTTGCAGGTACACCCCACCTCGGATCGGATCATCCACATCGGACGGGACTATTATTGATCAAGCCTTATCTCCTACCTACTATCTAGAATCGACTGACCCATAGACACGATACAGAACATTGGCGACCGCAGTGGGAGTAACTTGAACTTAATTACTTTCACCTTCTTTTCTGATCAGTAATGGCCCCTCAATTGAGGTCCGGCCCACGTCCGCAAGTGTCATTGAGCCGTTGAACCTCGGCCGCCACACACTCAACCCCGCTCAGGGGAACTCTTGAAGGGGTAGCGATGACCCAACCTTTCTCGGTCGAATGCGTTTCATGGAAGCTCGGCGGATCCCGACTTCCACCACCTCTCGCAATCCTTCCTGCCTCCGTACAACAACTAGTCCGTGATACTCGCCAACATAATGCGACCGAGCAGGCTCTGAGTCTCCGTATTCGAATTAGAGGCCGAGATTGCTGGGTATCAAGCTAGGAATATCCCGATAGGAATTCCCTGAACAATACATTCCCCACCATGACCTTCTAGGACCATTCCCAAAGGCCCTGTAAAAATCAAATATTTGATTGTGGCGGTATACTACTTTACCAAATGGATTGAGGCCAAACTGTTATCCGTCTTGAGTGTGAGAAACTGTATTTCTTTCTTCAGAAAGGATATTATAACCAAGTTCGGGTTTCAGGGTTGTAATAACGGATAACGGAACTCAATTTGCGGATAAAGGTTTCAGAAATTAATGTCGATCCGAAGATCAAACATCGCTTTTACCTCGGTAGAACATCCTAAAACTAATGGCCAGGCGGAATCAGCAAACTAAGTGATTCTCAACGGTTTAAATAAGAGGTTGGACGATGCTAAGGGAAACTGGGTTGAAGAACTCCCTTATGTCTTATGGGCATACAGAACTACACCTAAAAGCTCTACTGGAGAAACACCGTTCTGACTCTCTTATGGAAGTGAAGCAGTTATTCCGGTAGAAATTGGAGAATTAACTTGGAGGACTTCAAACCCAAAATCACCTGAAGATAATAATCGAGCTTTGAGAGAAGAGCTTGACCTTGTGGATAAAATACGAGGTCACGCATCCCTTAAAGAATCATTGATAAAGCAAAGGGTGGAAAATCGTTGCGATCAGAAAGTCGTCCCAAGAGATTTCGACGTTGGTGATCTAGTTCTGAGAAGGGTCGACGTTGGATTAAAAAACGCATCACAGGGTAAATTGGCCCCGATTTGGGAAGGCCCATATCGTGTCATTCTCAAAACCGGAAATGGAGCTTTTGAGCTAGAAACACTGAAAGGAAAGGCGATTCCAAGAACATGGAACGCCACTAAATTCAAGAAATATTACAGTTAAAACCCGAGGACAAAGTATGACGCTCAGCTTATGAGTTAATTTATGAAGCTTTATGAAAGTAGGCCTTCCGACCTTATGAGTTGGATCTCTTATTAATAGACTTAGCTTTTTCAAAGCATTCTATTCCGACATTTCGTGTTAATAGACTTAGCTTTTTCAAGGCATTCTATTCCGACATTATGAGTTGGATCTCTTATTAATAGACTTAGCTTTTTCAAAGCATTCTATTCCGACATTTCGTGTTAATAGACTTAGCTTTTTCAAGGCATTCTATTCTGACATTATGAGTTGGATCTCTTATTAATAGACTTAGCGTTTTTCAAAGCATTCTATTCCGACATTTCAGACATTAATAGACTTAGTTTTTTCAAAGCATTCTATTCCGACATTTCGTGTTGATAGACTTAGCTTTTTCAAAGCATTCTATTCTGACATTTCGTGTTAATAGACTTAGCTTTTTCAAGGCATTCTATTCCGACATTATGAATTGGATCTCTTATTAATAGACTTAGCTTTTTCAAAGCATTCTATTCTGACATTTCGTGTTGATAGACTTAGCTTTTTTCAAAGCATTCTATTCCGACATTTCGTATTAATAGACTTAGCTTTTTCAAAGCATTCTATTCCGACATTTCGTGTTGATAGACTTAACTTTTTCAAAGCATTCTATTCCGGAATTTCGTGTTGATAGACTTAACTTTTTCAAAGCATTCTATTCCGACATTTCGTGTTGATAGACTTAACTTTTTCAAAGCATTCTATTCCGACATTATGAGTTGGATCTCTTATTAATAGACTTAGCTTTCAAAGCATTCTATTCCGACATTTCGTGTTGATAGACTTAGCTTTTTCAAAGCATTCTATTCCGACATTTCGTGTTAATAGACTTAGCTTTTTCAAAGCATTCTATTCCGACATTTCGTGTTAATAGACTTAGCTTTTTCAAAGCATTCTATTCCGACATTTCATGTTAAATCACTTATTCCAACGCTAATTGTTTGATAGTCTTTTTTCTAGACTAATCTTTTTCAAAACTTTGACGTCGTAGAAAACAGAAATCAAACATGGGGGCGAGATAGACCCCAAGTTGTCTCGCCCGGAAACTTTCGATCCTGAGTTAAAACACGTTTTCAATGACTAAAGCAACATACAACTTGTTGAACCGATTCCAAAGGAATCTTGATAAAGAAGGTTATAAAGGCGAAATAGTTATATTTTACAGACCATCCCGGATGAGGACGGGTCCATAAGTTCAAAAAGGTGGAAAATTACATAGATCCAAACAAAGAAAAACTAATTATCGGCTGGAGGCGCATAGATAACCCTTGACACTTGGTCGGTATTTGGATCAAACTCAACAATGTGACCGTCATGAACGGAATACTCCGGTTTAAAAATGCTAGGATCGGCAACAAAGTCGAGTATAACCACAACGACTTGATCAAGGGCATTGTTGAAAGCTTCAACAATGTCGTCCTCTCCGAGTTTAACTGCTTCTTTCTTAGCGACCATGACAAAGATCCCTTTGTTTGAGTTAAGTGTTTGATCCGAATTTGAAGATCGGAAGAAGAGGAATCTCCTTGAGCAGCTTTAAGTTCGGCGAGTTGTTTGTCCCGATCTTGTAGGGCTTCGGCATCTTTTTTGGCTTGTTCTTGGGCCGAATTCAGCTCCTTTTCCAAATTTTTCCGCTTACCTTCCTCCTCCTTTTTCTCCTGCTTGAGCTTCTCAATCTCCTTTTTGGCTTTTTCCAACTCACTCAAAGTCGGCTCCAAGGTTTTCTGGACCTCTACAAGTTTCGTTTCAGCATCTGCAAGAGAGAAATTAAAAGCATGAGAAGTGACAAAGTCAAAATATGCTTGAAAGGATGAGATAAAGTGACAAAGTTATCTTACCTTTGATCCTAAGATCGGAATCCTTTTTCTGATCTTCAACAAGATCAGTCATCCGAGATAAAACAGAAAGGGAAATTCTAAAGGGATCTTTCTTGAAATCCTCAGCTTTAACATTCATGAACTCTTTTGGCTTGTGCTTGTTTTTCCGATGTTGATGATCTGAACGATCACTCACCTCAATAACCCTCTTTCCCGTGTCGTGTGTCCCTGGACTTTGGGAGAAGGCTCTTATCGGCTACATTTGTTCTCCTTTTCCTCTTAAAGGGTTGTTCATCTTCATCACCATAGAGATAGGTCGGGCGTTGGTAGTTTTGATGGCCTGAGTTTGAGAAGTCGGTTTATTGCTTAGATCGCCAATTTCCCAACAAAGAAGATTGGCATCAAGATCGGCAAGGCCCTTTAGTATCTGTCATTTTGTTTCTTGGAGCCATCTCGCCTATAAAGAATAAATAAAACAAATACAAGTTAAAATTCAAAGAAAGATAAAAGGACATATTCAAGAAAACAAAAGTACCCTACCCAGAACCCTAGCTACAGTCTCGAATTTAAGAGATTCAACCAACGACTTGGTTTCAAAACCCCACTGATTCGGCTTAGTGGGATTGTTTGTGACGATCCTATTAGCTATGTACTTGAAAGATATGCAAAGTTTTTCGACTGGTTTTTAGTTGATTAGCTTCCACGGAGTATCTCTTAGTGGTACAGTTGAAGTGGCAAAGATTCCATCCAAGAGGAAACTTTGTGGTCAAAACTATGTCTTAATCCTCATTATAAGTTCCAACTCGGTCCATGGCTTCAGACATCACGAGTTCGACCCAGAAAAACTTGTTTTTCCACGTATTATTCAAACTGTCGGTATATGGACGAAAGACCTTGACCCTTTCTGGATCGGAGACTAACGTGTTCTCTGACAGTGGGTTTGCCACTCATCGCCTTCTTTCCTCCCGCTAACCTCAAACATATGGAAGAAGAGTTGGAGAGAGACAGGCCGCTCCAAGTGGATACATACGAGCTCAAAAGCACGCACAAAGGCCCAGGCATTTGGATGAGGTTGAGAAGGGGCGAGTTCCAGTCTCGCCAGAACGGGTTGCTGAAAGCAGGTAAAAGGAGGTCGAATCTTCATATGGGCCAAAGTGGTCCAATAAATCACAAATCTTAAGAGATGTCGGATAGGTGGCCACATGCTCACCAGCTCCCATCCCGTAGGTCCGCCATCGAGAAGGGTCTTTCCAATAAATTCTCTTGGCATGTTTGCTGATATCAACCTCAGAAGTAAATACCGACTCAGTTTCCCGAAGGGTTTCAGATACCCAAGAGTATTCTTGAGGAGTACACAGTGGAGGTTCAACGGGAAGGTCCACATTGTTGCATCCAGAGTCGGCATACCCATATAAAAACTCAAAACTTCCGCTAGCTTCCTCTTTTTTACCATCGATTTCCATCCCAGAATCGTCTCCAGATGAGATATCTTCTTGATTACCAGCTGGCTCTTCCCCATCGTGGAGGCGCAGTAGACTCGCCATCATAGATTTTCTTTCTATCACTTTCTTTAGGTCCAGATTGTTGTTCTTCGTGAATCTCGGGGTTGTCCACTTCTTCATTTTCCCGCGGTGAGAATCAGTTGCTGATTTCGCTGCCATTAATTTCCCGATATCAGGATGACGAGCTTGAGCTTGATCTATCAATCTAAGGGTCTTGGCACGGGTAGTTTGCTTGGTCCTCGCCAAATTCTAACCCGCAGGAATGGGCGCGTATGGTCGTAACTTCGCATGATGGTTTCGCCAGATCGAAACCCCGACTGACAACCCCACCTGACGGGATATGGATGTGCCAGTGCACGATCCCGATCGGCAAGAAAATAAAAGAGAAAGGAAAGATTCTAAAAGGAAAAGTTTAAAGAAAAGTTTCTATCCTCGAAAGAAGCCTTTGTCAAATCTGAAGAACTTCGGATCTTATTGGAACCTCCGTGTCGGGTCTCGAGCAATCGATTTGTTAAAAGCGTAAAAGGAGCTCTCCTCACCCCTATTTATAGTAAATTTGGGAAGGCCAAAGAGTTTCGTGTTGGGCGACGCGATCCAATCAATGAACAGCTTAAAGACATCGCATAGAAATCGGCGTTATCATTATGAAACGCCTCGAGCGCCTCAATGCCACATCATTCGAATCAAGTCATTTATTGTTTTTCCAAAAATCTTTACACAAACCATATCAAGTCCCGAAACCTACAAATTTCGAGAATTGAAAGATCGTCTAAAACGCCCACCAAGATCGGAATGAACATACAGATTCAAACATCTTAATATCGGTAGTTTGAATAGGAATCAAGTTTAAATCACCTCGCTCAGCGACCCGACTTGGGGGCAAATCAGAATGGAGTAAAACTATTATTGTTATTTACACCCCCTCTCTCAAAAACAAAGTTATTGGGCTACCAAACACACCAAGGCCCAAGTCCATTCATCAATGACTCACAATGCACCTCCTAAATAGACGGTCCAAATTCTTTAACTCAACACTTTTGACTCTATAGATATAGCATTTATGACTAATGTGAAGGTATGCATTTATTACACACTAAGACTTGCAATTAGCTCTCCAACACCGACTTTAAAGATCGGAAATGACTTTGCGGTGACACCCCACCTCGGATCGGATCATCCACATCGGACGTGACTATTATTGATCAAACCTTATCTCTTACCTATTGTTTAGGATCGACTGACCCATAGACACAGTATAGAACAAAAAGTATTATACTTTTGGAAAATAAAATACTTCAAACGGTTCATTCTAGATTCAATCGATAGTTCAAAGCAATTTAATCGGACTGCAATCCAATTGAGGTTAAATCAACACTAAACTTACTAATTCTCGATTTAACCAATTGAACCGACCGACCAAATTCTCACAATACTCGATTTAACCGATTGAATCGGGCGATCAAATTCTCAAATACTGATTTCAATACTATAGGTAGAAATTCAAAATGCTGGCTTGAAGGCATGAGAAGCATGAAAAAGGAACAAACCCACGTCATTTTTTATTTCTAATAACAAAATTTCCTAAAAAATACAAAAAATAAAATGAGTACTAACCGACCCTGCAGACAGGGAGTTACTGAAAATAGGAAAAAGAAAATGAGAGTGGTTGTCATTTTTTGCACTTGTTGAGATGTAGAAATCAAAAAAAAAAAAAAAACACATTCAAGAGCATATGCACTCATTAAATACATAACAATTTGTGGATCTAGCTAACTTTATAATTAAATAAATTACAAAAACTATATATGAAATTTTATTTTTACATATATGTAGACAAAAGGTTTACTTCACATGGGGGTTATGCATGTGATGTGAATGTACACTTACATCTTTTGTCTACCATGTGAATTAACCCTTTGATTTTTCTGTCACCAGCTAAGCAATCCACCAAGTTGATTCTCTTTTTTTTTTGTCCCCCTCTTCATTTCTCTACTCTTACCCTCTCTCTCTCTCTCTAACACGCTTTCTCTCTCTAATATTCTTATCCAAGTTATATTACAAAATAATACACGCCACAATCCTAATGACTAAAAATAGAGGAATTTAGGTTTCAACATTAAAGGAATTTATCTAAATTGTTACTTTTTATTTTTGCAATTTATTTATGTTCAAATTATTGTTGCAAGTTGGAGGAAAAAGTCACAATGCATTAAAAATACCAATATGCTACAATTATTCTTAACTTTTTATCAAAAAAATGTTACACTTGCCTCTTTTCATTTTTTTCCTTATGATAAGCTTTACAATGATTCATCATATGGTATTGAGCCTCTTTATTAAGCAAGAAAAATTATATGAGTTTTAATCAATTGAGTTTTTTCTCCATATAATTTTTTGGGTTAAATTATTTTTTGACCGCCATAAAATTTGAAAAATTTATTTTCAGTCCTTATTAAAAATTTTACTCATTTTTAGTCCTCAAATTTTCCTCTGTCAATATTTTTGTCTCTCATGACTTTTTAATAATGACTTAGAAATATTCTATTAAAAGGTCCAAAAAAGTGCTATTAAAACTCATGAGGGGCTAAAAGAATTGGCGGGAGAAATGTGCAGACTAAAAGTGAGAAAATATTTTTATAGGGACTTTTTAAAAAAAGGAAAATTGTGGAATGGGGAAATTTTATTAATCAAAGTGGCACTAATGGCCATTTTCTCAGCACTTTCAGGATACAAGGTTAAACTCTTACCACTGAGCTAGCAAGTATATATAGAGACTACAAATAAAAATTTTCAAAATTTTATAGGGACCAAAACATATTTAACCCGAATTTTTTAAGAATTTAATGATAACATTGGTTTATATAGAAGCTTCCTAAGTGGAGTATTCAACTTCCTTTCTATTTATTCATTTATGCTTAAGAAATCTTGATTTGGCATATAATGTTACCTTTAAAGCATGTACCATGAAGTAAACAACTAAGAAAACATGGTAGTGGAGAGTAAATTGCAAGAAATGATAACCATGTGCAAAAGATTACTAGTAAGTACTTTTTAATAATAACTTATCATTTCTTTCACTTATAAAAAAACAACCGTAAAAAAAGTTCTATTATAGTGGAATAAAGAAGCATGTGCACACATCATCATAAGGTAATAAACAAAAACCTTAGCAATCCCAAGGATAATTAATTTGACATTATTATTATCATCATTATTAATTAATAGCCACAATTACCAAAGTAAGTTAGGAGATTGTCATTTTGCCTAACCTAATAAAGATTTTTATTTTGGTCTGTGCCAACCCTAATTAATCAAGATAGAGAGAGAGAGAGAGAGTGTGTGTGTGTGTGTGTGACAATAAATGGGCCAGAGTGTGGGCCCTAAGAAAGAAAGCACTCAAAGCCCATATTGAGAAAAGAAAGGTGGAGAGGACCCATGTGCCCATAAAACAACTAAGGGAAAAAATAAAGTAAGAGTGCTACGTAACAAAACTACATATTCCTCTTGTGTCCATTTCTTGCTCTTTTCATTTTTCATTTTTCATTTTTCATTTTAATTTATTTAATAATTTTAAACTCCCATGTTCCTTTTTTTAACTTTTTTTAACCCATATCCATTTCTATGATGTAAGACTTATATGGATAATTGGATAAGCTTGAAGGGCTTGAATGCCAATGAGTTCTACGCAAGTTTCATCACTAACTAATTACTCTCTCTCACTTTTATAGGGATATAACAACATACAAGTGGATACGTAATCTACATCTGTCAATTTTGGCTCAGTTCAAATAGCCGACTCGATTTGCTCCGATTTATAAGTTGGACTTCAATATTTAAATGATAGCCTAATGTTGTGTTTGTTTCACGGTCAGATTGTTCTTAGCGCATGTCTAGACCGAATACCTATGGTACCTTTCACGTCCACGGTGAAGATAACGTGGAACCGAGACATGGAGTAAAAATAATTGGTAGAATTTGGTTGGCCCACTAAGCCATATTAAACCTATTATGCATTCTTTTAGAAAATTCATATATACTTGTTAAAAAGTCGAACTTGACCCATTGCAGTTCAACCTATGTTTATAGTTGCGCGCGAACCACAGAATACTTGAGATGAATTTATAGATTGGCTTGACTTGATTTTGCAATTTGGCATGATGGGCTAGACCGAACGACCCAATTTGACCCTAATTTGACCCAATTTGACTCTACTTTTGAGTCTGGCCTCCTCATTGCCATTTTTTATTTGCCAAATCTTCTTAATCATCCAACGAAAATGGATCTTCTCAAGTGGAAAACTCTCAAGTTTTTCAAGTGGTTAAATCCCCATCTTTAAATATACTCTCTCTCATTTTTTTCAATAGAGGATTTAGACTCCATTCGAGAGAAAAATCATTGGAGAAAATCTCTACCCTTCCAAACGAACCGTAAAGGAAAATAAACTATCAATTATCTCAAAGTCAAACAAGGATAAAGATGAACAGTTCTCAAACTCTTGAGCTCATATACACAATAAAAACAAAAAATAAAAGGCATATAAAAGAAAAATAAATAAATGATGAAAGTTGAAACAAAAGATAAATTAGAAAGCAACAAAAAAAAGAGGGTGTCACAGTTTTTAAGCCACGTCTATCTATAACTTTATTAGTCTGCCGTCATGCTTTATTTAATTTTATATCTTGAGTGTTTCTTTTTCTTCACTGTTTCGCATTATTTAATTTTAGTTTATATATAATATATAGATAGAGATAGAAAAGAGAAGAGGGTAAGTTGAAAATGTCTACATCTATGGAACTTCAATGGATTCCAATAATCTGGCGTCAGTGACATTTAATATCATATCATTTAGAGGAAAGTTCAAAATTCCTATCTTAGGCAAAAAAAGGTAGACACTATATGTGGCGATTAGAGCTTCTTGAACAATGATATTGGAATATTCATTTAGTCTAAACCTTATGATATCTTTTTTTTAAAAAACATAGTTTGAGTTAACAATAAGGATGATTAGAAGGACATACCTTGAGAATTTTATATTAATAATTAATTATTTAGCGTTTAGATGATTGCACAATGTGGTTTAGTGATACTCTTAGTTGTTTGGTTCAAACATTTTTTTATGTTTAGGTCAAACTTGAACTAACCTGATCCAACTCATAGTTGTTTGGTTCAAACAATTAATTTAAAAAAAAAATCGTGAACCCAAACTAATTCATACTAAGTATAGTAGGTTTCGCTTTGCAATTTTAGAATCATAAGTTGTTATTTACTTAGACTTTTTATCTTAATAATTTATGATTAAGTTGTAAAATTTAATATTATATGGATTAGAAGACTATCAACGTGTTTCAACTTGATTTGGTGTAATTTCTAAATTCTATAAATTTTTTTGGCTATTTAGAAGTGTTGGAATATTACAAAAGAAGTGTAGCTTTTGGTATTTTAGAAAATTAACATTTTAGTGCATTCCCAGTAAGCCCAACCCGAACCAACCCATCCAATATCAGATTGGTTTAGTTTGATTTTTGGTGGAAAAAAACGTAAAATTTGAACCAATCCAAAACGAGTAATTGTAATTGGTTGAGCAGTGGATTTAGACAAATCCAATCCAAACCGACCCGTAAACATCTCTACATGTTAAGGAATAAGTCCTACATGGTTTCTTTTTTTTTTCCCGATAATTAGTAATTTATTAATAGTTCCTGGCAAAAGGATAGTAGTGGCAACTTTCCCACCTTTTAGGAAGGGATATTTAAGGTCATCACACTATATCATTTTGTTTGGTTCGTAGACAGAGAGACAAACACTACTCGTAAACTCACACACAAAGTGAAAATTCAAAGTTCGAACCTGGATAACAACGAAAATATCTAGCCTAACAACGTCAGTTTTGTCAAGTGTTATGCTACTATGGCTTTGTAGAGAATTTACGAGAGATAGGTCACTATAACTCATAGTAGAAAACAATGAGCACGCAGCTGTGAATCACAAAAGCTTCACAGTAGTAATGTATTGCCTTCTACCTGGCCACGTGAACATGACTCTGTTTGGAATCGTCTACATATATTTTTGGATCACTGTTGAGATCTATGTTCCTTGGCTAATGTAATTTCTCCATTGTTAACACAATAGAGATCAATTGGGTTTGTTACCAAGTGGCTTCAGTCTCAAGAGGGGGGGTGAATTGAGACTTTAAAAAACTTTTCCCCTTTTTAATGACTTAGATTAATTTTCATGATTTATGAAATGAACGAATTAGAAATATAAACAATAAAAGAACACAAGATATTTATACTTTGGTTCACCACCTCCTAGTGACCTACTCCACCTCACAAACCCTTTGTGAGATTTTCACTATCAAACAAAGCTTAAAAACGGGTGCTTTGAAACCCTTACAAAACTCGAGCACTCTTCACACTTAGGATCCCCACCTTGTGCAAGAGCCCTCAAAACAATTACAATTGACAAACAAGAGATACCCCACCCTTGTTACAATCAAACACCCTAGAGAGATACCCCACTCTCTAGTACAACCAATTTACAAACAAGAGATACCCCACCCTTGTTGCAATCAAAACCCTAGAGAGATTCCTCACTCTCTAGAAAAACCAATTACAATGAAATCAAATTACAAGAAAAATAGCAATACCTCTAAGATAGGTGAATACAACAAATTGAAGTTCTCCAACCTAACCTCTGAGAGAGATCACCAAATTGATAGGAACAAAGAAGAAGCAAGTGTGATTGTGTAATAGGATTTGATTTGTTCTTTGTTATGTGTTGGTTGGTTGTTATAATCTGTGAAGCCCTAAATCCTATTTATAGAGTTTGTAAAAATATGACCGTTGAAGCAAATTGTAACTCTATTTTGATAAGTGAATGATCGATTGATTGCTTCTAAGGTAATAAGTTGGAAATCGATTTCTTGCTTGTGGGAACAAGTGAGGAATCGATTTAGTGCTTTAAGAAACAAGAGAGAAGAATCGATTGTGTGCTTTAATGAAATAAGAGAAGAATCGATTGTTGGCTTTAAGAAACAAAGTCATCAATCGATTGTTGCTTTCCAATCAAGTGTGAAATCGATTTCAAGCTTCAAAGACAATAATGAAATCGATTTCTAACTCTAAAAACAAGAGAGAAATCGATTTTACACTTTAAGAACAACAAGCCATCAATCGATTGTTTTCTTTCCAAAACAATTTCCTTTTAAAACCAACAACATGCAAATCGATTTCTAGCTTTAATTTTATAGGCTATGAATCGATTTCTAGCTTTAAACAAGCTATGAATCGATTTCTAGCTTTAAAGTTACAAGCCATGAATCGATTGCTTTCTTTCAAAAAACAAGTTTTCTCAAAAATCAAGCCATGAATCGATTTCAACAAGTGCCTAACCTATTCGACATGCTTTTATCAATTGAAGACATATATTAGGCTTGCTTGTGTGTGTGTTAGTGTGTAGAGTGATTTGAGCCGATCCTCAAAAGCGGTTTACAATTTATTCCTAAGACACGACTTGAATTCCTAACGTCTACCCTTACCACAAACATTCTTCTTGAGTTGGTTGTGTCTTGGAGTTCCTTTTGTCACTTTATTTAGAATGCTTCATCATCAAAACTTAACTCGCAACACAAGATATCCACATTCTCCCCTTTTTGATGATGACAAAATTTTGATTCATCTTAGGTGGGAGGTTAGTTCATCAAGCAAAACAATGCACTAATATTAATGATATATATCTAGACTCCCCACTTACTTGATGCTCCCCTATCTAAATGCAAAGTGACAATCCTATATTTCTCCCCTTTTTGTCATGATCAAAAGGGTTAATGCGAAACATAGTTGGTGAGTCGAAAACGCACTAATAATAACAAAGTGAGTCCATTGCATTTTAAAAAAATAGGCATAAACCACAAAATGACATGAGAGTCGGGTTTCAACACAAGATAGCCAAACATAATTCAATCAATAGTTCATATTTCATTCAATTAAATGATAACTTAATGACTCCAAGTTTTCTTCGAATGAAAAATAAATTGTCTTTTTGCAATGGTTTTGTAAAAATATGAGCTAGCGCTTTTGAATGCTCAACTAAACAATCACATAATCAACTTTTTCAACATGATATCTAGAAAATGATGTCTAAAATCGATATGCTTAGTTCTAGAGTATTGAACGGGGTTCTTTGATAGATTAATCGTTTGTGTTGTCGCAAATAATCGTAATGTGATATATATAGACACCATAGTTGAGATGTTGTTATTTACTCTATTTCCTATTATTCTAACTTGTTTATTGATTAGTCCTCAATGGTGCATAAAACAAAATCGCACAATGATAATCACATATTTGTCTAATGCTCAAGAACTTATGCTTAAGATATTCTACATAAAAGCACAATGCAAATAGAGGTGAATAAGTCTTTACCAATCTTACCTTCACCGAGGATTCTTCCTCTTTTCTTTGTTATCACAAGTCACATGACCGCTTTTTCTCGGGGGTGAGTGTTAAGAGCTTTGTCATATCTTCACCATGTGCTTTGAACATTTGCTATCAAGGTATTGATTTTCCCCATACCTTGAAGCATGCCTGCATTAAGATCAAGTTGCAAATTTTGGTACCCAAATTTCTTTGGGTCCTTGTGGGTTAGTACTTGGTAGAGTCCCTTTGGGAACCCGCACCTTTTCACAACTTGTCTTCTTCTAGCCATACACACAGATGCGGTATGTCCTAGTTTGGCACAAGAATAACATCTAATATATGGACTAGTAGTGAACTTAGGTCTATAATGCACATGTCTTTTCATGAAATTATTTCTTGGAGACCTAGGATGCACATGTTGTATGTTGGACATTTTTCCTATTGTCCATTCAAGCTCATGAATTTTATTTTCATATTCAGCACACTTATCACATACATAATTTTCTTTAAAGCAACTAAGACTATAATTTTCATTTCTAAGTTCTAATCTTTCCTTAGTTAAAGCAATAACTTCGTTTTGAAGATGAGCAACAGTTTTCTTTGATTGGGTTAATGCTTTAGCTAATTTTAGAGAATCATTATGCAATTCAAGAAATGCTTCATGTAATTCATCATATGCATTTTGTGAAGTTTCAGAGTTAGAATCTACCTCGAGCCATTTTCACCGCATGGTGATCGGCCATGAGAGCAATTTGAGCTTCTTCACTTTCTGAATCATCTGATGAGTCCATGTCATTTTCTTCCCAAGCTATGTAAGCTTTTCTACCCTTGTTTCCTTTGGATACCTTTTTCTTAGACTTTGATAGTTTTCTTTGTAAGTTCGGGCACTCCATCTTCATGTGTCCGGATTTGCCACATTCATAGCAAGTTGGAGGACTTGAGAAGTTTTCCTTGCTTGAAACTCTTTTGGGTGAAGAGTTCTTCTTGGGAAAGCTTTTCCTTCTCATGAACTTTTGAATTTTCTAACCATTAGATCTATATACTCATCGTCTTCATCATCTTCATTTTCCGAATCATCACTATCATCGGATGGATTTGAACTAGAAGCCTTGAGAGCTAAGCTTTTCTTTTCTTGTCTTTTTCTTCATGTTCACTAGACGAGTGAGCTCTAACTCATGCTCTTGTAGTTTCCCAAAAAGAGTGGCAAGAGTCATGGTAGCTAAATTCCTTGATTCAAATATAGCGATTACCTTCGGTTGCCATTCTCTATTCAAACACCTTAGCACTTTGTTGATCAAGTCTTCAAAGCAGAAATGATTTTCCTAAAGAACCCAATTGATTCACTATGTGAGTGAACCTCTTTTGCATTTCTTGTATGGTTTCTCCTGCATTCATTCCGAATAATTCATATTCTCGGATAAGAGTGTTTGTTCTTGCCCTTTTTACCTCACTAGTACCTTCATGAGTGACTTGAAGATTGTCCCACATTTCTTGAAGCGGTTTGCAATTCGACACCCTAAAGAACTCATCGGGGGCTTAATGCGAAGTAATAATGTTTTTGGCCCGGAGAGATTGTGTTGAACCTTTTTCTTATCATCATCATCCATTCACTCTTTCTTTGACAAAGAGAATACCGCTTACCAAGTGTGTGGGGACATAGGGTCCATTTTCCACAAAGATCCCAAACATCGATATCAACCCCTTCAATGAATATTCTCATTCTTTCTTTCCAATATGCATAATCTTTCCCGTTGAATCCGGAGGACGGGTAAGAGATGCACCTCTCTTGCGTACACCAACCTGAAGCCATTTCTCTTGAAGTCTAGGCCCTTTAAACAAGAGTCTAGCTTTGATACCACTTGTTACTGCCAAGTGGCTTCGGGCTCAAGAGGGGGTGAATTGAGACTTTAAAAACTTTTCCCTTTTAATGACTTAGATTAATTTTCACAAGCGTGTTTATGAAATGAACGAATTAGAAATATAAACAAGAAAGAACACAAGATATTTATACTTTGGTTCACCACCTCCTAGTGACTCTACTCCAGTCTCACAAACCCTTTGTGAGATTTTCACTATCAAACAAAGCTTAAAACGGGTGCTTTGAAACCCTTACAAAACTCGAGCACTCTTCACACTTAGGATCCCCACCTTTGTGCAAGAGCCCTCAAAACAATTACAATTGACAAACAAGAGATACCCCACCCTTGTTACAATCAAACACCCTAGAGAGATACCCCACTCTCTAAAGACAACCAATTTACAAACAAGAGATACCCCACCCTTGTTGCAATCAAAACCCTAGAGAGATTCTCACTCTCTAGAAAAACCAATTACAGATGAAATCAAATTACAAGAAAAATAGCAATACCTCTAAGATAGGTGAATACAACAAATTGAAGTTCTCCAACCTAACCCTCGAGAGAGATCACCTCAAATTGATAGGAACAGTGAAGAGCAAGTGTGATTGTGTAATAGGATTTGATTTGTTCTTTGTTATGTGTTGGTTGGTTGTTATAATCATGAAGCCCTAAATCCTATTTATAGAGTTTGTAAAAATATGACCGTTGAAGCAAATTGTAACTCTATTTTGATAAGTGAATGATCGATTGATTGCTTCTAAGGTAATAAGTTGGAAATCGATTTCTTGCTTGTGGGAACAAGTGAGGAATCGATTTAGTGCTTTAAGAAACAAGAGAAGAATCGATTGTGTGCTTTAATGAAATAAGAGAAGAATCGATTGTTGGCTTTAAGAAACAAAGTCATCAATCGATTGTTGCTTTCCAATCAAGTGTGAAATCGATTTCAAGCTTCAAAGACAATAATGAAATCGATTTCTAACTCTAAAAACAAGAGAGAAATCGATTTTACACTTTAAGAACAACAAGCCATCAATCGATTGTTTTCTTTCCAAAACAATTTCCTTTTAAAACCAACAACATGCAAATCGATTTCTAGCTTTAATTTTATAGGCTATGAATCGATTTCTAGCTTTAAACAAGCTATGAATCGATTTCTAGCTTTAAAGTTACAAGCCATGAATCGATTGCTTTCTTTCCAAAAACAAGTTTTCTCAAAAATCAAGCCATGAATCGATTTCAACAAGTGCCTAACCTATTCGACATGCTTTTATCAATTGAAGACATATATTAGGCTTGCTTGTGTGTGTGTTAGTGTGTAGAGTGATTTGAGCCGATCCTCAAAAGCGGTTTACAATTTATTCCTAAGACACGACTTGAATTCCTAACGTCTACCCTTACCACAAACATTCTTCTTGAGTTGGTTGTGTCTTGGAGTTCCCTTTTGTCACTTTATTTAGAATGCTTCATCATCAAAACTTAACCTGCAACACAAGATATCCACAGGGTTAACAAAGCTATGAACATACCTTTGATGAACTAACTCGTATAAAAGAGGAGATAGATGTGAAAATTTGGAGTAATAGAGGTTGGTGTATGGGATTCTAAAAGCGAAAAAGGAAGAGGAAAGAAGAGGTGGGTGTATATGAGTCTCTAGGGAGGTGTGTTAAAAAATGTGGAGTGTCAATAGTGACTCTAATTTTCTTAGGCCCATGCTTCGTACAACCCCTCTCTACTCACTAGAACCCTCTTTTTGGTGTGAAAAGACCAAAAACCCTTACTGAAATTTGGTTTTTATATTTTTTTAAAGATTATGGAAGGTTTGGCGCACGGTTGATCGCCCCAGTTCGCATCTGGAAGCGCGAACTTGTCAATCAATTGTCAGGCACCCCAAATTGACCCAAATTCAAATTTGACCAGGTTCGATCAAGTGAAGGGCGAACCTGATCGACCAAGCGTGCGCCGAGTTGTGGCCACCGTCAAGTTTGGCGCCCAAAATTCAATTTTTTTGGAAATTGTGTCCAACGGTTATAATTTTAACGGTTCTGATCGTTTTAAATCAACGGTTAAATCAATGGCTCACGTTCGATCACACCTATTATAGATAAGTGCAACAAGTCATACAAACCGAAAAAGTCAAAAAAACAATTCGTGCAATGAATAAATCGAATCGTTAAAAATCAGTTAAAATTAAACAACTAGTGTTAGCCATACTAGTGTTAGTAAAGAATAAATCGAATTGTTAAAAATCAGTTAAAATTAAACAACTAGTGTTAGTCATACTCGTGTCAGTTAAGAATAAATTGAATCGTTAAAAATCAATTAAAATTAAACAATTCAATATTCAGCAACAATCAGGGAAGTTCGGCCCTGCCAAGTGCGAACTGGTTCGGCGTATGCATGGTCGAACCACACTTAACAGGTTCGACACACGCTTGGCCGAACCGTACTTAATGTTTTAAATTCAGGGGTATTTTGGGAATAAAATGTGGTATGAGGATTCTAGTGAGTAGTTAGAGGGTTGTACGAAGCATGAGCCTTTTCTTAAACTAGTATGATCCAATGACATGGTTGTTCACGACAACAATAGTCATTTCTGACTCTGTTTTTTTTTTCTAATGACCAAAAAAAACTGTATTTTTTCTTGGCCCAAGAGTAATGGTTTCATACTTTTTATACTTTTATACTTTAATCTTGATCTACATGACCAAAAAACAATACTTAAATCTTGATCTCCGACCAAAGAAAAAAATCTTGATCATTGGTCATTAAATTTAATTATTAGTATTTAGTCTTCCATTTTTCTTTATGTTGATTAGAGCGTAACCAATATAAACCACATTCATCAAGAACCAAATTCTGTATTTTTCCTAACAATTAGAAAGAACTAGATAGAGATATAAACACCAAATTTTTTTAATTATTTTTTAACAAAATTGGGTTTTTACATCTGTATCTATCTATACAAGTTTTGTCAAAAAAAATCTATCTATAAAAGTATAAATTGGACACCTTTGATGGTCTGCCACTTCAATGACAAATTTAACAAAAAATCAACATTGTTTAGTGAGTTCAATCTTTGACACCACCCTCATTCTTTTAGAAAAGAGTGGAATTTCAGCGCAATGAAATATTGAATGAGAACGTATTTGGTTGATTCTATTAACAAGGGATGGGCATGACAAATAAACTCCTTCCATATCAAATATAATAAACAAAATAGTAAAATCATCTAGACCAAGAAAATGCATTGAATATGTTGACTTGATTTTGCTATCGGTGTGCAATATTTACAGACTTTGATAATGACAAATTTACGTCGGAGAACTTAGCCGGCCATGTGTACCTCTGACTTTGCCGGTCCATATGGTTTTCCTCTTTCGATAGAGCTTTTGTCACACCCAAGACTCGAACTTGAGACATTGAGATGAGATCTGAACCTAATTACCGCTCGTACAACTAAGGGAACCTTCATTGGCATATGTTGACTTCATTTGATATTAACACCCAAAATAAATTAAGTTGTTGGCCGAGGAATACAAGGATAAAATGGGATCGAGGCAGCCATAACGACACTTAGGCAGAGGTAATACTTTGGAGCTCCGAAGGAATGAAAAGGAATCACCGAGGTACATCAAGACTCGGTTGGAGGGTACCTTGACCACAGGGTGACTCGGCAAAGACACCAACGACTAAAGGCCGAGAGTGAGATGTGGCCAAGGCGAGGAATACTTGTTTGGAGCGCAAGTATTCAATGCACGTGGACATGTAACGTTGGAGCGGTTAAGATCAATGAAGAGAAGAGGTTGTGGAAATAGGAGTCTTTAGGGTTTTACCTCACTAACTCGTGCTAGTGAGGTCGTGGTGAAAAGACTCTGAGTTTCTAAGGACTAGATTAATTGTAACCATTGATCTTGGTTAATCCAATAGTGGGCAGTTGTAGGCTAGGATAGTCGCCAACGAAGACTCTTGTGAGTGTGTGTGTGTGTGTATATATATATATATATAGTAGCACTTGTACATTTCAAACACACATCAATCAATCAAACTACTATTTTTCTCGCATTACTTTACTGCATTTTCTTTATGTTTTCTTAGTTAATAGGTAATCCACACCACACGTCCCTCTCACACTCAACATAACACACTCTTTAGAGGAGTTGGGGAACACATTGTCGAAGAACGAAGTTCGTTCCTCAACAGAATCGCTTGAAGAATAGAGGAATCACAAACTGTCCAAACCTTGGCCGATTCCCCAGCAAGGACCAAAGTGTTTGATGACAACAGATACAAATATAAATTTTTAATTTTTAATTACTCTTAATTTAAACTTAATTTCTTCTAATATTCTCTTTCATAATTGGAGTGTAAATGAAACTTAACATTTAAATTTAATACAAAGGGGAAGGAGGGACAATGCTTAGCATAAGAGTATTCTTTATTTTTATTGCTTTGGTTTGGAGGGACAATGCTTAGCATAAGAGTATTTAAATTTGGTAAGATGTATCAGTATCTTTAGTTCACTAGACACATCAAAAATATATCTGAAAAGTGTCGAGCCATTTGAAAAAAAATGGGCTGCATAACATTTTAAAGGAAGAAGAACGGTAAACCCTAAACCCTAAACTTGTAGTTTAATGTCTCAAGGTTTAGGGTTTAGGGTCACTAAGAGCTAAAGAACAAAAGAAAGAAGATCCTTTTTGCTTTTTAGCTCTTTTAGAAGAAGAAAGAAATTTGTACCTAAGAAGAAAGAAGAACGGTAAACCCTAAACCCATAACATTTTTACCTAATTTTCTCTTTAAAGTATATGGGCTGCATAACATTTTAAAGGAAGAAGAACGATACTCTTTGTGATTTTAAGAGAGAGAAGGTCTACTAGGTTGTTTTAAAGCAATTTGGTTTACTAGGTATTAGCCGTTGGGTTATTAGCAAAGCTTGGTGAAATTTCCACTGTGTTATGTTGTTGGCTACTTCTTATTGGTTTGATTTAGTACTTTGGATAATACATGTTTGGGCTACTGGTTTCTCCGTTGGATTATTGTTAAGCTTATCCTGAATGTTAAAGTTTCTTTCGTCTTCTCATCATATATGTATGAATCTATATGTGTTTATGGAATTTGTACTACTCCTGTTTTATTATATCCATCCTTCATTTTCTACTTATTGAGTCAAAAGATCAAAAGAGCAACTAAAAGAGCTAAAGAACAAATTAGGTAAAAATTTCTTTGTTCTTCTAGATCGAGTCTAAAGAGCTAAAGAGCATTCAAGATCATAATAGTAGTTTAATGTCTCAGTTTTTCAGTCCTTATATTATATCACAGTCCTTTACAATATTTCAAATCATCTATAGAGTTTTATCAGTTAGTTTCAAATCTTTTTAGTTGTTTAGGTCTTATTTTTCTAGCTTCTTTTTCTGATTTCTGTCCTCTAGTCTTTGTCTTCATCTAAGGCAGAACCTCATTCCATGGAAATCTTGTTACTGAAACTCTTGTCCCTGCTACAAAAATGAACCTAGAGTACTCTCTTAGAGCACTTCTAGGTCAAGGTATTAAACAAAAAAGCCATAAAAAATATCATGTTCAAAACTTGGGAAGAGTATAAGAAGTTATACATAACTGAAATGGGAAACAACAAATTCCTATTTACTTTTCCTTCTGTTGATAATGCAGAGGAAGTCCTTAGAAAGGCTCCCTGGTTTGTGATGAATAACTTGATAAGTTTATAACGTTGGGAAGAAGAAAAAGCTTTTGCTGATATAGATTTCTCTAAGGTTATGTTTTGGATTCAAATCCATGGGCTTCCATGGGAGGATGTTAATCATTAAAATGCCCCTATTTTGCTAAATAGAGTGGGTAGAGTGATTGAGGTGGATGACCCATTCAAGTCTGGTTCTAGATCTACACATTTTTTCTGAGCAAAAGTAGCAATTGATGTTAATAAACCCCTTTGGTATGGTTGTTGGATTCAAAGGCCAGGAAATACCAGAAAATGGGTCCATTTTAAGTATGAGAGATTACAGGGAATTTGTTTTAAAGGTGGGAGGTTTGGTCATGATCAAAGAAATTGTGAAGTTCCTACTATCATGACAGCTGATAATAAGACATTTCCTAAATATGGACCTTTTATTTATGCCTCTAAACCTAAAGTTTTCCATGCAGGTTACCTGTATCAGCAAGGTAGACAATCTCAGAATGAAGTTGGATCTTCAAGTAATACTTCTGCTCCCAATGACTCCAGAGAGCCTGCAAATGTTCAAAAGGAACAACATCAACAACATGCATCAAAAAGTCCACCTCCATCAAACTTTTCTAATCAAATAGATAGCGGTATCAGTATCCCTCCCCAGATTCATGAACAAGGTAACTGTACTACTAGCTTAAATACTCAATATATTTCTGATAATCAAATTAAAGTGCCTGGAAAGATTAGAAGATTGCCCTGTAAGGATTATAAGTTACCTAAATTTGATTATCCTCCTCCCTAATATGTGGAATTTCCTTTGGAGGATAAGGAAATTGATTATTCTAGCACACACAGTATTCCGGAGAAAGTTGAAGAAACTCTTAGTGCAGAGCTTCAAACTAGGTTAAATATCAAAAGAAATAGAGATCCTTCTCCTCTATGCTTAACTAATGGTGAAGAGCGTGATGATGCTGAAAATATGTGTAAGAAAGCAAGAGTGGTGGCAGTTATTGATGGATACATTTATGTGGAAACTCATGAAAAGACTGAGGAAGCGGGTCTATCCATGCTCCCTACTGTCAAATGACTTGCATCATTTGGAATTGTCGAGGGTTGGCAGCTACCTCGACAAACATGGAGCTTATTGATCTTATTAAAGGTCATAAGCCTGCCATATTATGCCTTATGGAAACAAGAGCCCATAAGGAGAGAGTGGAAAGAGTTAGAAGGAAATTTAGGTTTCAAAACTCGTTTTGTGTTGAATTTATTGGCACTTCAGGAGGTGTTTGCCTTTTTTGGAGTGATTATTATGAGATTCAAGTTTTAGATTCATGTTCTAATTATATTCATACTGCTGTGAAAGAAAGAAGAAGTGGGTTTATGTTTGTCTTCACCTTTGTGTATGGGAATCCTACCTTTGCTGCTAGGAGGAGTCTTTGGAAAAAAATAGCTAGATTTGAACCTATCCATGAAGGTGCTTGGTGTTGTGCTGGAGATTTTAATGAGATGACCTCCGATCTTGATAAAGATGGTGCTCAAATCTGTGGAACCTATTCGTATGAGGTTGTTTAAAGAGTTTCTTAGTGATTCTAATCTGATAGATTTAAAGTTACAAGGAAACAGATTTACTTGGATTAGTAATCCTAGGAATGGAGATGTTACTAGACAAAAAATAGACAGAGTTCTTGCTAATTGGGCTTGGAGAGTCAATTTTCCTCATGCTATAGCCATTGCCCTCCCTATTATCAGCTCTGATCATTCTCTTATCATTTTTAAACCTAAACCAGCTATCTCTAGTGGTCACTTATTTAGTATGAGTCTTTTTGGGAGGAACATGAGGATTGTAGAGGTGTGGTCTCTAATGCTTGGCAGCATTCTACTAGCACTAATCCTTGGGATAGTTGGAAGAGTAAGGTAAAGAATTGTAAAAGAGAGCTTTAAAGTTGGCATTCCAGTACATTCAAGAATGCTGCAAAAGAAGTTCATGTTTTAAAGCAACAACTTAAACTTGCCTTAAACTCTCCTCCTAACATGGTTAATTGGGCTGATGTTACTCATCTTAGAAGCAGAATTGACAACCTATGGTATCAAGAAGAACACTACTGGGGTCAGAGATCTAGGATTAAATGGCTTAATTATGGTGAAAAGAATACCAAATTCTTCCATGCTTCAACTATTCAAAGGAGGGACGTAAATAAGTCGCTAAAATTCGGATGGAAATGGTGTTTGGCTTGAAGGTCAATCCGAAGTTAAGAGGGTATTTATAATTTCTATAATGATCTCTATACTTGATGAAACTCCTTCTTGCATAGACTCACGGCCTTAGGGTGGTTCCTAAATGTGTTGATGATTCTATCAACAACTCTTTAACTTGCCCGATTAATTTCAATGAAGTTAAAGGCTGCTGCGTTTGAGCTTGGACCTTTCAAGGCTCCTGGCCCAGATGGATTTAATGGGTTATTCTTCCAAAAAAATTGGGAGATAGTTAAGGATGATGTTTTTAACTCGGTTAATCAGTTTTTGAGCTTGGACCAGATGGATTTAATGGGTTATTCTTCCAAAAAAATTGGGAGATAGTTAAGGATAATGTTTTTAACTCTGTTAATCAGTTTTTCTTAGATGGGTCTTTGGGAGAGGATGTTAACTTTACCAATGTAGCTCTTATTCCTAAGGTTCACCATCCTGAGTCTATTTCACAGCTTAGACCAATTAGTTGTTGCAGTTTTATTTATAAAGTCATAGCTAAAATCTTTGTGTCTAGGTTGATGGTTTTGCCTCTAAAAGAGTCTTTCCTAAAAGAGGATTGAGGCAAGGAGATCCTCTTTCTCCCTATTTGTTTATTCTAGTGTCTGATGTTTTGTCTAGGATGATTTCTGATGCTTGTCAAAATAAGTCTCTTCATGGTATTAATCTTGCAAAATCTGCTCCTACTCTTTCTCATATGTTTTTTGCAGATGATGCAATTTTATTCACTAGGGATTCTCAAGAAGATGTCTTTCAAGTCATTAATATTTTAAACACTTTCACTAAAGCTTCTGGTCAGAAAATCAATCTAAGTAAATCAGGTATTATTTGTGGTTGTAAAGTGGATCCTGATACTAAGATAGTTATAGCTAGAATCACTAATATTCCTTTATGGGATCATCCTGGGAAATATGTTGGTATTCCTGCTGAATGGGGAGGTTCTAAAGTTCTTGAGTTAGGTTGGATGAAAGATAGAGTGTTAACTAAGATGGAAGGCTGGAAAGGTAACCTTCTAAACCAAGCAGGGAAGGAAGTGTTTATTAAGTCAGTGGTACAAGCTATTCCTACCTACATTATGTCTATTCTTCAACTTCCAAAGACTTTTTCTGCTTCTTTGACTTCTGTTGTGGCTAGATTCTGGTGGCAAAACTCTGCTAGTATTAGAGGAATTCATTGGAGGAAATTTGAGGAATTGTGTTCTCCTAAGTTACTTGGTAGGCTTGGTTTCAAAGATTTTCAGAATATGAATACTTCTATGCTCTCTAAGCAAGTGTGGAAGATGATTAATGATCCTTCTTCTTATAGGGCTACCACTTTGAAGGCTATCTATTTTCCTCAATGTGAGTTTAAACATGCAGTTGTTGGTAGGAATGTGTCTTGGGTTTGGAGAAGTTTGATTCATGGTAGATCTTTGATTTTTAAAGAAGCAAGGTGGGATATTGGTCCTGGTGCTAGAGTTAAATTTCAGATGATATATGGACTGCCTCTGGTGAAAGAGTTATTCTATTACCAAATGCTTCTGTCTCTATGGTTGGAGATCTTATGGATAACTCTCATGAATGGGATCTAGATAAGCATAAAGGAATCTTATTCCTAAGTCTGCTATTGAAGTTCTTAAAACTCCCATATCTAGAATCTCTCCTTCTGATCATCTGGTTTGGCCTCATTCTAAAGATGGCAACTATTCAGTGAAGTCTGGATACAGAGTCTTGAAACCATCTCAACCTAATCTGAATGTGTCTACTTCTCTTGGGATTCCTAGTGGTGTGTGGAAGATTATTTGGAGTGCTAATGTCCCTGCCAAAATGAAGCACTTCTTATGGAAGGCCTCTCACAATTACCTTCCTACTAAAGAGGCTCTTTACAAGAAGAAAATTTCTGCTACTCCAAAGTGTCCTTTCTACTATGTCCTTGGACTCAACCTCTATGGTTTGGACTTCAAATTGTCCCTACTCCATCTCCTGTTGGGTTGACTACTTTCTCTATCTGGTTCATGGATAAGTATAGGTCTTTTCAACAAGATTCTAATCAAATCTTAACCAAGCTAATATTTACTCTGTGGAATATTTGGAAATTAAGAAATGAATCTTTCTTCAATAACAAGCTTCCTAATCCTTTGGAGGCTCTATATATGATCAAATCTCTTTGGTATGTGATGAATCCCCATAACATGATGGTTTTTAGTATGAAAAAGAGGATTTTATGTGAAGATTTTAATGAATGTAGGGAAAATGGCAACACGAAAAGAGTAAATTGTGCTAGTTGAAATTGATTTGCTTTGCAGTGTTTACGCTTGGTTTTTGTGGTGTTTTTGTGCCCCGGACTAGGTGAAAGGAAGAACGAAGAAATGCAAGCAAGCAGGGCGAAAAAGTGCCAAGGAATGAGCTTACTGAGGAGGCTGCGCATGAGCGCGGTGAGGCGCCAAAGGAGTGCAGAAATAACAAGTCCTCGCCCATTCCCGCTCCACTCGCATGAGGCGCGGCGAGCGCGCAACGAGCAATCGTAGGCGTCCTCCTTGTTGCGCTTAAGTGGCGCTGAGGCGCCAGGCCCGGCGCAAGTCGCTGGAAAACACGATAAAACACGCAAAGTCTGCGTTTTTGAGGATCTTCCGACTTTTGGGCCAATTGGAACCTAGCACACCGTAGAGAATTCGGTGCAATCACGACCATCGAAGAATCAAGCCTTGGGAACAAGAATTGAGACTTGAATGTCATCATCATCATCGTTATTATCTTGTAATTCCTCTTTCCTTATCTTTGATCATGTGTAACTAAACCACTTATGTTGGGGATGAATAGATTTTGATAGAGCACGATGTTACCGGGTTCTTAATCGTGTTAATTTGTTTCTCTCTCGTATTTTGTGGATTGAAATTCGCTTTTAAGTTGTTTACAATTGGAAAATTGTGGAATTATCCTTATTCAATGATTTAATGGAAATTGTTATTGTTGAATGGTAGAATTTCAATTCCGCAATTAAGTAGCTTAGGAATATTCCTCGAATTGTTGTATGTGGTGAACTCTATTGTTTAAGGCTTGTAGGTAATTAGGATCACCTAAGGAATCGGGGTTTTAATAATCTATAAAGGACTAGTTACCTAAGGAATTAGGACTTAGTTAATATAACGAGTTCGATAGCAAAATATAGAGAGAGTATCCTTGACGTTACGCCGATTATATTGTGCGAAATCAAAAGACGTTCATCCCTAGCACCCATTCTCATCATAGTTCGTCAACGTGTTCTTAGTTTCAATTTATTTAAAAACTCAAAAAAATAATTTATTGCTTTACCTTTGAGTCGCATAGCTCAACCATTTCAACCAAACCCTTTCAAATCGGTTCTCTTAGCAATTGTTAACGTGATTAGTAAATTAGTTCGATCCTTGAGGGCGATATCCCTGTGATTTCAGGTTTTATTACTTGCACGATTTGGTACACTTGCCAAATTACTAACAAGTTTTTGGCGCCAGATTCTTGGATCGATCGAAATTAATTTACTAATTAATTCGAAGGCAATCTACTAATTCGAACCCGTACATATTTACATTTACTTTAGTTTTATTTCTGTTGATTTTTGTTTATTGTATATATATTACGCAGTTTGCTTTGACACTTGTCCAAGTTGTTGTTTTCTCAGTGCATGCGCGGACCTGTTGATCCTAAAGATCTACTTTTTGATCCGGAAATTGAGAAAACCGCTAGAGCTAATAGAAAGGAAGCAAGGTTAAGGAAGCAAAGAGCAACAACCGGAGAATCTTCGTGCAACAAATCGTGGATCAAATCATGGGAGAAAATCCACCACCGCTCGCTCTTGGCAACTTTGGGAGCAGGAACCAAGGCGCGCCCAAGCTTACACCTTCCAAACTGTGGGGTCAGTAGCATTTGAGATCAAGTCTTGATCCTCACCGCCTTGAAATCGAAACAATTCTGCAGGTCCGATCTTCAAGATCCAAATCAACACTTATTTCAATTCTTTGAAATTTGTGGGTCCACAAATCTCTGCGGGGTGGTGACGACCCGAGAAAAAGTTGCGTCTCTTTCCATATTCTTTGTTGGTAGAGCTAAGGATTGGCTAAACACTATCCCAAAGAGCTGTTAACAATTGAGGTGATCTAGAGAGCAAGTACTTAGAAAGATTCTTTCCAATTTCTAAGTTCATCAAGAAACGGTGAAATATCAAATTTTGAGCAAGGAGATGGTGAGTCGCTTTATGATGCTTGGGAAAGATTCAAATCATTATTAAAAAGATGTCCTGGGCATGGTATTGATGACTTTCTTGATTGCAAACTTTTCTGTCATGGTTTTGCGACCTCAAACAAGGATGATGTTAGATGCCTCACCGGAGGATCTTTGGGTACTAAAACCTGCAGAGGAAGCAAGACAGATTAGTGGAGCATATGGCCTCCAGGGACGGAGCCAGGATTGAGTTGTTGCGGGGGCGAACTATAAAAATTAACATTGTCCTGTCACACACACACACACACACATTGCATGTCACAAAAATCAATAATTAAATTTACACCGAACTTTTCAGTAATTACACCAAGTTTTTTAGTAATTCTCTTTTCTGTGTATTTTTTTTAATTCGGATCATTGTTGACTGCCCACGGAGTGTCCCAACACTTACCACAAAAGACCGATCTCTACTCCTACTTAAGATCAAATTTCATTTTTCAATGAATACTAAACGGCAGAACGCAACAGAACCAAATCCTCTCGAGTACCAAATTAACACCACTTCTAATAGGTGAAGAAAGACACGTTTATTAAAATAACATTATTTTGTAAATAATAACATTTTAATTGAGTCTGTACCTCTTTTCCTATTAGAAATGTTGTTGCTGGAGAGGATCTGAACCCGAACACAACACCAAATGTACATCAATTTTTTATTCCTTTTATTCAACCATCTTTTGAATTGATGCGACGATAAATTATTAATGTCGCATACTATCATCGAAATAAATATGCAGCTATCATAAACAAAGTAAACACTATGAGATTATTTTTCAGATTATTACTTGTTTTTACCTATTACCCAAATTAGTTGTCGTTATTAATTATCCAAAACTCATAGTGGGACCATTCTTTATTTCTTCTCCAGCAATTAGCCTATAGAAAGTGTGGTAATGGATTTCTCTCCAACAATTAGCCTATAGAAGGTGTAGTGATGGCTTAACAAATATAAAAACACAGGGGTGGCTCAAGCCACTACAACCTTCAACCTACCTCCGTCCCTGATGGCCTCTAATGAGTACAAAATTCAAAATGATAGGGGTGCTACAGTGAAGAAAGGGATGTTAGAGTTGGATTCTAATAGTGTTGTGTTGGCTCAACAAAAGGTAATGTCACTCCAAATTGAAGCTCTTACTAAGCAGCTAGCTGCTACTCTGCCAGGGGGATCTCAAACCCCTGCGACCGTTCAAGCAGTACACCGGGGTGCATGTAATTATTGTGGCGAAATGCTCGTGAAGGTGGTCAGTGCAACTCATGGAGATAACGAAGAGCAGGTTAATTATATGGGCAACTTTCGAAGCAAGGTGGGAACCCCTTTTCTAACACCTACAATCTGGGTGGCGAGAATCATCCCAACTTCTCTTGGAAGAATAATAATACTGCAGCAGGTCACATCAATGAAGAACCTAGTCAAGAACAAAGAAAGCCATCTCCTATGGAGGAAGCGTTGACACGCTTTATGCAAATGACAAAGACAACCTTTCAATCTCAAGACCAAGCTATGAAGAATATGGAAAAGAATCATGAAGTTTCCATAAAGAATCTAGAGACTCAAATTGGGCGATTATCAAAGCGACTTCTTTGGATCATCTAACAAATGGTTTCTCGGCTAATCTGCTGACAACCCTAGGAATGAAACCGCTAAGGCTATCTCTCTAAGAAGTGGTGGGAGTTGCAGGACTCTGTGGTGAATTGTGAAAAGAAGGTGTCGATTGAAAATGAAAGAAAAGAGTTGAGTGAAAAGAATGAAAATGAAAAAATGGAGGAGTCGAAAATGAGTTGAGTAAGGAAAGTGAAGAAGGTGTGAAGTCTAACCCTAATGAAAACAATTTGTTCTTTGATGTGCAGTACAAGAGAAACTCAAGATACCTCCTCCTCAAGTGAAGTTTGCCATATCCTCATGCTAGCAAGAAACATCAAAAAGATGAGCGAGCTAAGTTCATGGAGGTTTTTAAGCGGCTACAAATCAATATACCCTTCGCAGGAAGCTCTAGAAACAGATGCCCATATATGCTAAATTCATGAAGGAGCTTTTGACAAAGAAGAGGAAATTTAAAGAGGGATCAAACAGTGGCTTTGAATGAGGAGTGCGATCTTTATAATCCGCAGGAAGCTCCTCGAGAAAATGAAAGATCCGGGAAACTTCACCATTCCATGTGCAATTGGCGACATAGCCATGGCAAAGCTCTTTGTGATCCGGGGGCGATATTAATCTTATGCCATTGTCTATCTTTGAAGAGATGGGTGGTGGTGAGGTGAAACCCACTAGAATGTCTCGACACTCACGATCGATCGAAGAAAATATCCTTATGGAGTGTTGGAAGATGTTAGTCGAGTTGATAAATTCCTATTTCCTAGACTTTGTGATACTTGACATGGAGGAAGATGCAGAGGTACCACTTATCCTGGGTAGACCATTTTTAGCCACGGGACGAGCTTTGATTGATGTGCAACAAGGAAAGCGATCTTGAGGTTCCGGGATGAGAAGATTACTTTTAATGTTTTTGAAGCTATCGCCATCCGGATGACAAAGGACGGTGTTTTAGGGTGGATATGATTGATAACTCTGTGAAAGAGACCTTTAGGCAGAGAAGTACCATCTCCTCCATTGGAGGATGTAATTGTGAATTCTATTAAGAAGCGGATGAGAACTCGGAAGTGAGATAGAAGATCGTATTATGCAATTTGAAGCTTCTCGTAGAAAGAGTTTTCAAGAAAAAGAAGAGCTAGATATAGGAAGATTCAGAGAAAAGATTCTGAATTGAAACAACTTCCCCTCATTTGAAATATGTTTTCTGGCGGATGATGATCTTCATCCAAACTATCATTAGTAGTTCCTTGACTAGATTGGAAGAGGAGAAGTTAAGGAGGTTGCAAGTTTATGAATCTTCAAAGTTGTACAAGCGAGAAAGTCAAAGCATACAATGACAAGAAGATCCAAAAAGAGAATTCAAGCCGGGAGCAAGCAAATTGGAGGAACCTTCCTCAAAAAGAAGTTGGATGGTCAATGGGAAGAGGTGGAAGCCATACCTTGGCGAAGTGGTGAAAAGAGAGAAGTTCGGCCTTGGTTTTAAGCGACCACTTAAAATTCGAGGTAACGCGAGCTAGTGGCGTTAAAGAAGCGCTTCATGGGAGGCAACCCATGTGAGGTAGTGTTCTATCTCTTCTCCTTTATTTACTTGTCTAGTATTATTTGATTGTGAACTTTGATGTTTTCTTTCAATTAGTTTCCGTTATGTGATTTTATTTTTGTTTTGCTTTGGTTTTTGTAAATAGGCCTTCCCTAAATCAATCGGTGAGGACAACTGCTTTGTGTTTAAGTGGGGAGGACCTATCGTCGATATCGTGAATAAAATGCAATCATATGGTGAATTTCCTGCTTAAATTTTTTTTTTTAATAAAGGACAGTTGAGCAAACTTTGTGATGATCCGGTGAGAATTGAGCGAATAGTACCCCGGTGGTGAATGAATTAGTGCAATCTTGCTTCCACACTTAAAACACTAACCAAGAAAACTTAGTGATCCTGAGATGTGGGCGACTAAGCTAGTGTGGTGGACCATGGGAGTCGTCAAATTTTTACTAAAAATTTAGGGTAGTTAGAAAAACTAAGTTTGGGGTGCATCGGTTGTACTAAGGCCGGGGCATGAGGATTGTAGGATGATCGATTGCATCGTGTGTGTTAATGTGTGTGTGCAAAGACCTTTGTAACGTCTACCCGTAACGTTATAGTGTATGTCGTGTGCGTTAATGTGTGTGTGCAGCACTACGGCGTCTACCCGTAACAATCGTAGTGTATGCCGTGTGTGTCGAAGTGCGTGTGTGCAACACACTGTAGCGTCTACCCATAACGCTAAAGTGTATGCTTGTGTTGTGTTTTATTAAAAATAAAAATAAAAAATAAAAATTCTTTGCAATGTCCCAAAGCAAATGTTGATCAAACCCAAACAATAATGTAATGAAAGGGGTTGCGACCCCAAAAAAAAGTTGCGTAGTTGTGTTGCGTGTGTTCATAGTCCGAATTGTGTGTGATAATAGTTCGTGCAATCGGTCTAATCTGAAATGCCTATTTAAGACCCTTTGTTGTGCTTGATGCCCTTGATCCTTATGTGGAAACGTTAATCTACCCTATGTTTTGAACCATCTTTGACATTCTCGGAAGAAAGCCCTCTAGTTCTAGTTGATCGCATTTTGAAACTAGCTTTGTTCCGATGAGTTAAGTGTCACACACACACTCTCGAGCAAGATTGTATTAGTGAAAATACCACACGGGGTTTGGAATTGAGTGGCAGTCCCGAAAGTTGATGCTCAACCTGCTTCTTTTATGTTTATGTTATGTAATGTATGCCTATTTTGATTGTCGCTTATCTATGTCTAACCATCTGGTTTTGTCTTGTCTGTCCTTGCTTGAGGACAAGCAAATGTTTAAGTTTGGGGTTGTGATGAATCCCATCATCACATGATGGTTTTTAGTATGAAAAAGAGGATTTTATGTGAAGATTTTAATGAATGTAGGAAAAATGGCAACACGAAAAGAGTAAATTGTGCTAGTTGAAATTGATTTGCTTTGCAGTGTTTACGCTTGGTTTTTGTGGTGTTTTTGTGCCCCGTGACTAGGTGAAAGGAAGAACGCGAAGAAATGCAAGCAAACAGACGAAAAAGTGCCAAGGAATGAGCTTACTGGAGGCTGCGCATGAGGCGCAGTGAGGCGCCAAAGGAGTGCAGAAATAACAAGTCCTCCCATTCGCGCCCACTCGCATGAGGCGCGGTGAGGCGCAACGAGCACCGAATGGCGTCCTCCTTGTTGCGCTTAAGTGGCGGCGAGGAGGCGCCAATGAGCGCAAGTCGTCGAAAACACGATAAAACACGCAAAAAGTCTGCGTTTTTGAGGATCTTCCGACTTTTGGGCGAATTGGAACCCTAGCACACCGTAGAGAATTCGGTGCAAATTCACGACCATCGAAGAATCAAGCCTTGGGAACAAGAATTGAGACTTGAATGTCATCATCATCATCGTTATTATCTTGTAATTCCTCTTTCCTTTATCTTTGATCATGTGTAACTAAACCCTTATGTTGGGGATGAATAGATTTTGATAGAGCACGATGTTAATTTGGTTCTTAATCGTGTTAATTTGTTTCTCTCTCGTATTTTGTGGATTGAAATTCGGTTTTAAGTTGTTTACAATTGGAAAATTGTGGAATTATCCTTATTCAATGATTTAATGGAAATTGTTATTGTTGAATGGTAGAATTTCAATTCCTAGCAATTCGTAGCTTTAGGAATATTCCTCGAATTGTTGTATGTGGTGAACTCTATTGTTTAAGGCTTGTAGGTAATTAGGATCACCTAAGGAATCGGGGTTTTAATAATCTATAAAGGACTAGTTACCTAAGGAATTAGGACTTAGTTAATATAACGAGTTCGGTAGCAAAATATAGAGAGAGGTATCCTTGACGTTACGCCGATTATATTGTGCGAAATCAAAAGACGTTCATCCCTAGCACTCATTCTCATCATAGTTCACAACGTGTTCTTAGTTTCAATTTATTTAAAAACTCAAAAAAATAATTTCTCATTTACCTTTGAGCCGCATAGCTCAACCATTTCAACCAAACCCTTTCAAATCGGTTCTCTTAGCAATTGTTAACGTGATTAGTAAATTAGTTCGATCCTTGAGGACGATATCCCGGTACTTACCGGTTTTATTACTTGCACGATTTGGTACACTTGCCAAATTACTAACAGTATGAATTTATCAACTCTGTGAATTCTTCTACTACCAGTGATACTAGTTCTCAACCCCAATCATACTGATCCAATCAAGTTGAAGCCACCTTCAGGTCAAACTTCTAAAATTAATTGTGATGCTGCTTTTGACAAAGCAACATGCACAGGTGCTATTGCTATGATTTGCAGAAATAATAGAGGAACAATACTTACTGCTAGTCACAAAAGAGTTTTTGCAAACTCTTCCCTGGTGGCTGAAGTTCGTGGGATCCGTGAAGCTATGTCTATTACTTTCTCTCTTAGTCTTAATCATGTCATTGAGTCTGATAACCTCCAAATTGTCACCTTGTGCAAAAATGATAAATCACATCCTGAAATTAGTGGCATCCTTAATGATATAAGAGAGTACAGAAAGTTGATAGTTGGGTGTTCGATTATCTGGACAAGACGAGAAGGAAACAAGCTTGCTAATGCTTGTGCATCTTTAGCTGCAAAAGGTAGATTGCAAACTAACTGGACTTCAAGACCTCCTGATGTTCTGCGAAGGATTGTTGGTGATGATTGTTTGAAGTAAATCGATGCTGCCTTGGTATATAGTTGAAGAATCTCTGCTGATTTTTGTGATCACCATTGTTGAACTGGTTGGAATCATAAGAAATGCTTCCTTTTTGTTCGATTGTTGGTGACGATCAATGATTGTTGTTGGGTGATTTGAGTGTGGCTAGGGTTTTCTCTATTTGGGGCTTTGCGAATAGTGGATTCTTTTGATTTGCTGTTGTTTAGTTTTTATCGGTATATTCGTTCTGTTTTTTTTTGGGCCGGTTTGTTTTTGGACCCGTTTATTTTTCTTTGCCTGCTCTAGTTGGGTCTGTTGCTTTATGTTTGGGGAGTGCTTTCCCCACACCCCCCCTACTTATTCACACCCCATAATAATTTTATTTCCAAAATTACCCCCCTTTAAAAAAAACAAAATAACCACACCCCTCCCCCCCTTCTCTCACTCTCCCTCGTCTCTCATTCCCCTCCCCCCTTGAACCCTAAACCATCTTTCTCTCACTCACCTTCTCTCAACTCACTCAATCTCACCCAATCTCTCACTCAATCTTCTCCACCAACACTCTCAAGAGTTCTTTGGGTTATTTTTACTCCTCACGCCTCTCTAATCGCTCCATTTTCTTCAAGGTATGCCTCCCCCTACGCTCCATTCTCGGTTTTTTTTCTCGAACGCGAATTGTTCGAGTGAGTCCATCGAACACGCGTGAAAACGAAGGTGTTCGAATGAGGTTGTCGCGAACACCGCTCGAGCAACCTCATTCGAACCGCTGTATTTTTAAATCCGAAACCCGACTTGTTCGAGGGTGGTTGTGCGAACAATGTTTCATGTGCGATTAGGGACACTCGGCGAACGAGGTTGGTTCCGCTTGGTTGGGCTTGGCTTCCCATTCTCCACCTGAGGGGCCGCTGACGCATTCATGTAGCGTTGGCGGGGATACATCATCATTCCACCTTCCCGTGGGTGAGATGAGCATCACCCTTGATGATGTATCCCACCGCTTTGCACATCCCCATTCTTCGCGGTTCTTTGACATGCCGGTCGACTTCATGGGAGGGAGCAAATTCTTTGGTTGACTTTTTGGTGCCACACCGAGGATCTGTTGCGCACTTCGGCCGTGGGGTCATCTGTTGGGCTTGTATGGGTGAGGATAGGGTCTACCACCCACCATAGGCGAGGCGGTGGGACCATCTTTCGCTAGGGGCCTACATGTCAGTATCTTTTGGGTTGCACCTTGTTTGCGACAAGTCGAAAAGCAACAAGGTTAAGCTTGGCTACCTTGGTATCTTGATGGATTTGGAGGCGATTGGAGACTATTCTTTGAGGGCCATGGCCCCGCCCATCTCTCTATGATCACCAAAGGATGCTACAAGGAAGAAGACCAAGAAGATTGCTGGTCATCTTCCTTTACTTCAGGTATGAAACATATTCTTTACTTTTAAGTTTGCTTTAGTGTTACTTTCAGATTAATAATCAACCAATGATATGTTGATTACAGGCTTGATCTTTGAGCACTTCCAGTCACGAACTTTTCCTCTTGGGTGGAGCACCCAGAGTATGATGAGAGTACCCCACGGACGAAGAAATGGTTGTGCGATGATGTCCCTGGGGGCATCAAGTCACATACCATCAGATTATGCCTAGACCGGCTACACCGTGAGGAGGTGACACAGGACCCTACACACCCCATGGCGGTGAGACCACTGAGAGGCGCGAGTTCGGAGGTTCATTCGGAGTGGTGGCTGCATGATGCGTCACTTGCGGTCGAGTGCTCGATAGTTTGGGCGTCCCAAAGACATTCCGAGGATCCTGCACCTCCTACCGGGGCGTCTGCATACTCTCACCGAGTGTGATGAGAGGTGGACTCGGTTGAGGACCACTTGGTGGCGGGGGCCCTCACATGTGCCGTGACTCGTCAAACACGGTCTTGGGCTACTTTCCATGGTACTCAGGGTCTCACATCCCTTTCTCTTCCCCGAGCATTATCGCAGCCTTGCGAGATGAGCCCGATGTCGGCGTGATACGTGTCTTTTATGTTAATTGCATGAAAATGTTTCTTAATATTATATTTATTTAAGTAATAATGTTATGTTATTTGGTTGTGAGATGCTACCGGTGAGTGATTGATTTGGTTGATGACATTGATGGGGCCATCGATGATCATGTCCCGAGCGCCAGGGACCATGTTTCAATAAGCATCAAGAGGTCGCTCAACCCCTTCCGTGGGTTTAGGAGGAGGTTTGGGAATGTGTATGAGAGGAGGAGGAGCGCAACACCCCCAGTAGGATATGTCTTAGGAGGATATTTGTTTACTTTTTTTGTATAATTTAACAACTTTGTTTCATTTGGTTTTTAATTTGAAATTCCTTTTACGTTGGCGCAAATTTATTGTCATTACGGTAATAATTACGGTAAAATAAAAAAGTTGAACGAGATTTAATATTGGATAAGAACGTAAATTAAAAACACAAATTGCAAAAATACAAGGATAGGAAATTTAAAACGAAACGACAGAAAAAACAAAATACAATCTAATTCTACTACTGATTTCTTGACAGATTCTCGTGTTTCAACGAACAATTCGAGATAAGGTTCAATGAAACCTTGGAATTCTTCATGTTTCTCAAACATTTGATGAACGTCTTCGTCATTCTTGAGAGGCTTAAGGCACTTCCGAATACGATTACGTGGGTTCCAAATTTGGCGTAGGGGATTCACATTCGATTTTTTGAATTTCTTCTTTGAACACCATCTAGTTTCACATTTTTTATCGGTTGATTTCATTTTTAGATCACAAATCGTAGCCGTTTAAATTCTATCCGTTCGTGCACAATTTCCAAAGGATTTACATCCACTCATTTATCGACACATTTGGTGATTGTAAACCGCTGATTAAAACGCCGGTGGCATCGGGGCGTCCAATACCGCTATCTCAGCAGAGAATTTCGCAGCGAAGACTTGTTCGAACAACATAATTCGACCATGTTCGCATGACCACCATCGAACCTGCTCGTATGACCTATTCGAACAGTGAAAAACGCCGCGGGTGTCTGTCCATATTTAACACACTCGAGCGTCCTCGTTCGAACTCATTCAAGCCCCGTGTTGAACAGTGAAAATTTCAAAAAAATAGGTCTTTTGGTGCTTTTCACACCCTTATGGGGTGTGTTTAGAGTAGGAGGGGGTGTGGGAAAAGCAACAGCCTTATGTTTGAACCTTGGTTTTTATGGTTGCATCCTAAAGTGATTCCATGGTTTGTTTGGAACTTTTTGGGACAACTTGGCACAATGTTTGTTGTATTTGGTTGGGCGCGTCATATCATATCTACAGAATCAATTTATATTTGACCAAAAAAAAAACAACGGGTTTTTTAATTCATGCACCATAAATTTGACCACATACCCCTATATTTTAGAGGGTTGCCATTTTTACCCCCCATTTTCTCACCAAAATCTATTCACCCCTAATTTTACACTCCAAATTCCCGGTATTAAATAGTTAGTTTTGAAAATTCCAAAACTAAAATATTCATTCTAGAAATTCCAAAATTTGAAAAATCTAGAATGCACTGTGTACAGGAAGTTTCAAAGTTTTTTTTGGAAGTGCAAACATTGTAATTTCTGGATTTTTCAAATTTTGAAATTTCTGCAATGTATATTTCTTTTAGCCGCGAAATCTATTTTTCACGGTCGTGGCTAAGTTTTCAGAAATTTAAAATGCGAAAAACCCGAAATAAAAATTAGTTACAAATTTTTTCTTTTTTGACAAAATGAGCTACAAAAAATTTAAATGTTAAAATTTCAGAAATAGAAATTTCAACAAATGAAATTTCTGGGACTAATTTTTACTCCAGATCTTTGAAAATTTTACCTTTTTACTGGATTTTTTGCGAGAAAAATTTATAATAGTCTTAAAATTAAAAAGATATTCATCATAAATAATTAAGAAAATTCTTCAAATAATTTGCATTCTTTTATAATAGTCTTAAAATTAAAAATATATTAATCATAAATATTATCTTATTCTTGTTTACAAAATTACTTTCTCAATTATGATAAAAGATTTCTATAGCTTTCTTTCTACTCTGCTTCCCCCAAAACCCTCATCTCGCCTCCCCTCTAAACTTCCAAACATGTCCTAAACGAACTGGTGTATTGGACCCATAATGTTCAATACAAAGTAATTGTGGCTCCTCTATGAGCAATGCAGAGCTCTCAAATTTTCAGTATTTCAATTTTCTTCGCACAACAATAAATAACTTTATAATAAAAATCACATTGATAATACCACAGAAAAACTATGACAAGTTATGCTTTCACTGAACAAGTCTTTTAGAATAAATGAAAAATACAATAAACTATTAAAGTACAAAGGTGGAGGATAAATAATTCTCTTTAGAAAATGGAGAAAATAAATGAAACAACAAAGAAAAAAAGCAGCTTAGTAGGCCAAATCCAAGCACTTGGGAGAATGAAAAGTGATTTTGAAGACATCAAATTGTTTTTGACATGTTTAGATGTTATTGAGTAAAATTGATTTTGCCTCCAAAATTGATTCTAACAGAAAGTTAGGATATATAGGTTTTGCTGCTAAAGAACTTTATCTAAGTTCTGGTATTTCTACATCAGAGAATTTCTAGGATCTCTTTGACTTTCTACATTGGATTTGACATCTAAACCAGATAACAGGAATATTTGATGATCAGCTTCATGGCTTCGATTGAAGTTGTTCTGGATTTAAACTCAGCTCGACTAATGAGCTAATGGAACGCCATCACAGGTCGGGCTAAATTTGAGGGCTTCCATGACGAGCCTCACACCGTTTATTTACTATATAAACGAACTGATTCCCTAAAAGTAAAGTATGATTTCACTCTACCCAAACAGTCGCATCGATTAGCGACTAACTTAAGCGTCAAAGTTCCTTGCAAGTGGCCATCACCACCGTCTTTCACCTAAGTTTAGAGCACCACTGCGTCCTCCTTCATTCATGACCACACGCCGTTTGGAAAAGAACTAAAGAGGAAAAAATTATGCAGCTATATATGCAATCTGTACTACCACAGTTTTACTGATTTTGATAGAAACAAAGAATCTAAACTATTGTCTAGCTTTTCTCTGTTGATGTCTATTTCATTCTTGTTTGTTTTTTCTTCACTCTTTTCTATCATTCTTTCCCTTTATATTCTTCTATGAAGTACCAACACGATACACGAATACCGGATACACGACACGCGGACACCGCTTTTAATTTGAAAAAATTGAAAAATACAAGTAACTAAAATGTCGATATCGATTACGGACATGATACATGTCCGACAATCGAACACGCCTTCAACCGGAAGTATCGGTGCTACATAGGTATTTTTCATCTCTTACTTTTAAATGAACTTCTTTCATCAAAAACAGAGAAATATAAAGCTGCTAGATAAAGGTCAGGACAGACAACATATAATATTCAAAATTTGATACTCCAAAATGAAAGATTAAAGAGGTTCCAATAACTCATTCAATATATATGAAACTGAACTTCAATAAAAATCAATCATTAATCTCTATAAACCACCCACAAGAATTTTCAAATTATCAAAATCTAATCATCACTAGGGGTTCTTAAATCTCTTCTAAGTTTCCCCATCAAAACTGTATGTAACTAAATAAACCACAGCTTACCAAAGACATAATCAAAATTAAATTAAAAATAAGAGCAACATTACATTTTATGTCATTGCCAAACCTTGCAACACAGCCAACTTAGTTAAAGCCAGGGCCCATTTCCTTTCGCTTTAGTTCCAAAGCGCATCGTTCATTCTCGAGCTTCATTCTTTCGTTCTCCAGCTTCAACTTCTCCAACTCCCGGTCTTTTTTCTTACTAAACTTCTGCCACTTGAATCTTTGTTTCTCCAATTCCAGCATATCAACCTGAATTTGTAGCTTCTGTTCTTCTAACTGAATCGACCGAGACTCAATCCATTGCTTCTGTAACCAAGCCGCTCTCATGTTTTCCGGTATAGCTCGATTTCCATCGGATTGAACCATCTGTCCATGAGAAGAATTTCCAAAAGTATTAGCATCTTCTTGGCCTTGACATTGTTTCTGTTTTTTCATAGATCCACCCAAATTCATAGTAGTAGCATAATTCTCTTCAAACTCATCATGATCATCGGTTTCCATATCGTGATCGTCTTCATCGTGATCGTCGTGATAGGATCTTCTCACATCATCGTTATCATGATCATCTCTATTTCGAAGAGCTATCTGAAGTGATTGTTGCAATGCAGGATCATGAGGTAAATGTAATCTATTACCATTATGATAAGAACACATCTCTTCATAAAAAAGGTGTTTCGAGTTTAGTATTTTTCGAACATCGTCTTTTTCTTTCTCCGAAAGATAATCAATTACATCCAACAAAGCAGGATTCTCAACAACTTGACAAGAAGTTCCTCTCCCAAGCATATCATTAAGTCTTTTATACCTTTTATTCAAATCATTGAATTTATCCTCACATTGCTGAGGTGAAACATGATGACCTCTTTCAGCCATAACTTTCGAAACCGATTTCCACTTACCCTTTTTCTGCAAAACAGCGAATTTTCTTCTTCCGCTACCGCCTTCAGAAGTCCCGTCCTCACCGATATAAGAAACAGCCGTTATCAGAAGCTTAACCATCTTATCAGTCCACTTCACTCGTTGCCAAGGCGTCCCTTTTTTCCCTCGACCCACTTCTTGATGACCATCACCACCTTCCTCAGCAAAACTCGGCTCATCTTCCTCACTCACCGAGTTCTTGTTTCTATCACCGTGATTAAACTCGGTCACTGACCTAGTCTGATCAGAACTCTGTAAGGTTCCCATTGTAAGAGGAAAACCGTCATGAATTGATGAATGCACTGAAGATCCTTGACATGGATGAGTTTGATGTTGGTTCATCGTATGCGGATGTTGCAGCGCTTGACGATGAATCCGCGTCGATCCAGGTAAATCAAAACCACTAAAAGAAGCTCCACCTTGAATTATACCTCCTTGTGATAAATTCCCTTCCATTTCCTCTCACCAATAAACAACAAATCTACTCAATAAATTAAATTCTCACACAAACCCTTTTCTACTCAATCTTCCAATAACTTATTCAATCACACTGATTATCCCTCAAAAATTAGATCTTCAAGCAAAATTATGAACCCTTCTTCAAAACCCCATTTCACAAACCATCATTCTCAATCAACAAAATTCACAATCACAATCCAAAAGAGGGACCCACAAAACCCAAATGCTCATAAACAAAAAACAAATGTTCAACAAAGTTTCACAACAACAAAAATCAAACAAAAAAGAACAACACCTTTCAGAAACTCACAGTGAAGAAGCTTTAAACATAGCTTACTTATCTGATCAAAATCTGCAGAGAATCTCAGATACCCAGAAGCAAAGATTGGAACTTTATCATGAAATCAAGGCGAGAGAAACCAGAGACATCCTCTTCTATAACTCAGGAAAAGTGAAAAAGAAGAGAAAACGAGTGAAGCACTAAAAGACAAAGAAGGGTTTGGGATGAGCAAGCGAGTTTTCAACTATACTATGAAAGAACCTTAACTGGTTCAATGAACGATACTATGGTGTGGGCCAATAGAATAATTTATTATTTTTTGTTGAGTAATAATAATAAGAAGTGTACATTAATTAATTAATTAAAAATATCTAGTTGTCATGTAATAAATCTTTCTTAGGTGCTTTTCTGTAGTATTTAATGATCACATTATGTGCTCATTTGACAGTCATATTAAATTACATTAATTCAATTATGTAATAATTATTTAATTATTAGAAATGTAATACTGTGTAAGTAATGTACACTCCTTGTTATTAAGTTATCTAATAATTATTAGCCAATTAAATAAAAGGTGGTTTGGCATTTTCCTTAATAAATTTTATTTTGACCAAAAAAAAAGTAATTATCTCTTTATGGAAAAAGAAATGTTTTATTTAATTACCTAATAATTAATAGAAAAAGAAATGATTTAAATTAACTCTACACGGTAAAGGTATTTTCTGTGCGTAATTGCAGAGACTAATCTCTCGAGTCAGATATGAGCACAATGGATGACAAAGTTTCCCCTTAAGAGTTTTAATGTTGTTGCATCCTTAGGGTTGGTTAAGCTGAAGAGACTTGAACCACATTGAGCAAATAACAAGGTTCAATGTGGTACTTAAGTCATGAGGCTCTCCCACCTATTAAACTAGTCTTTTGGGTTTGGCTCTCCTCATGGCTTAGGTCCTAGCAGTTGGTGCTTTCATTGAGAATTGGCTGCGAAAAGGGCAATCTATAGGTTGGGTTAAGTTACTGCACAGAATAAAGATAGGTGAGTGAAGCCGCCAATAAGAAAAAGGTTTCCACCAGCTAGTAAAAGTCGTCGTGGACGTCATTACTAAAAGGGCGCGACGATATTAGGAGTCCCACATTGAGCAAATAACAAGGCTCAATATGGTACTTAAGTCGTGAGACTCTCCCACCTATTAGACTAATCTTTTAGGTTGAGTTCTCCTCATGCACTTAAGTCCTAACACGACTCATCTCATCCCAACACTATTGGGTTAAATTTAATACATTAAACAATAATAGACTAAAAATAATATAATATTCATTATTTTACAACACTGAAAATGAAACATTGCTTAATATGTCATAAACCGACATATAATAGAAAAATAATATATTAAATATGGCATAATACTATTTTAATATTCAATATTAAAAAAATATTACAATATAAGTACTCTGATAATAAATTAATGTACACATTTAATTTAATTGGTTAAATTATTATTTTTTTGATACAGATAGAGCAAAGAAAAGAAAAAGAAAGAAAACAGGAAAAATTAGATGTGCAGGAAGTCTACACCAGTTGCATCAGCAGTGAGGTGTGGAAGCAAGCCTGCTGGGGGGTCGTCGAACGCAGTCCAAGGAGCGGTACCAACAGCACCAAGTTTAGCCATAAAGTCCGCACAAGCGTTACCCTCTCTCAAAGTATGGAGGAGATCAACCTGCCAATTCCGATGCAGTAAATCCTTGACTTCCTGGACAATGGGAGCGTACCGAAACCACACATTCAAAGGTTGAGATATAAGGTGCAGGACATTCTGAGAGTCAGAGTAGCACACCAGCGACCGGTATCCTCTCTCCCACGCATAGGTGAGACCATGGTATAAGGCGAGAAGTTCCGCGTGGAGATTATTAGAGTAGCCAATAGAACCCGTAAATCCACCGAGGCAAGTACCATCACTAGCCAGCCATACCCGGATTACCCATACTGCTTCCATCCACGTTGAGGATCGTTGCATCAACTCTGGAAGGATGCCAAGAGACGTAACGAGACCCTGTACTGGTGGATGATACACTAGAAAAACACTTCAACATTAATATCGCCAAATTCTGGATGATCATTAGAAGAGCATAAGGGGTGTAGCGACCGAAAAATCCGAGGAAAAGATTCTTCGAAGTTCGAAAGGAAGCCGCCACCAAATTTTAGTTTAAGGGCAAATTCGGAAAATCCCTTTTAATTTTAGGATAATGCAAGTTTAAAGGTTCGGGAGTCGTTATGCGTGGGGAAGGTATTAGCACCCCACGACATCCTTCGTCTAATTATTTATGGTTTATTAATATTTACCCTTTTTATTTATAGTGAAAAAGACTTAATTAAATTTTTAATTTTTAGTGCTTGACAAGAGTGGACTCTTGCTCCTACGCATTCTCCGGATGCAATGGAGGAATCAAAGCTACGTAGTTCTTCCCGAAAAAGGTTTGTTGGTTGGTGTTTTTTTAGTGTAGGGGTCCTAGGACTCCTTGAATCGCATCTGACCATCGATTCTGGGACGCCACTAACCCGGGATTGTACAACCGACTTAGTCTCCTACTTTTTGAAAGTATTTTTGAGGTTTTTTGAAAGAATTTTGTTTGATGTGAGGTGAGTTGGTTTTAGAATAGGTATTCTAGAACTCCTGAACTGTACAACTCATTAGTTCTAGAACGCTGACTAACCCGGTTGTACAACCGACTTAGTCCCCTATTTTTAGGAAAAGTGATTTATTTATTTACTTATAAGTTTTTAGGATTACTTGAATCATGCAATACTCATTGGTCTAGGATGATGACTAACCTAGGTTGTACAACCGACTTAGTCTTTTATTTGATTTTTGAAGAAATAAACTAATTTGTGCATAAAAAAAAAGACAAAAACTGATAATTAGTAAAGACTAGGCTAAAATAAATAAATAAATAACTATATACATAAATAAATATGAATAGATATATAAATAAACAATAAATAAATAAATAGATTATATTATAAATAAATGATAAATAAATATGTACATAAAAATAAACAAAATAAATACAAAACTAACTTTGACTCGAGTGAAAGGCCGAGGCAGGAATGAGCAATTTGACCAGGTCAATCACGAACCGGACTCCTATCTGGTCCATTTTGACCCCAAGACCGCTGGAACCGCTTTGAGAATCGAAAAGCCGACTCAAAACGTCCAAATGATCAAAGACGGGTTTTTAGTGAAATGAGCCGCGAACGCTTTGACCCAAAAGATCACTTAACCCGCCAATGATCCCCCCCTCTAATCTTCACCTCTCAACCCCTTTTATATCCAATTTCTAGGGAGCTCTTGTTTCTTGTGAGCAATGTGGGACTAAAACAAGGTAGAAAAGCAATTCCCTTTAAAACACAATTCTCGTTTTTCTCAAACTCACACCGTAAAATTGCGATTCCGGATTCGTTAACCGTTGGATCGTCTTTCTTTTTTGACAGTAGGTTCGTGAGACATATATCTACGCTTTCACCGCTCGGATCGTTGAAACGAGGTCTGATGAGAGAGAAATTGCCTTCGCAATAGCTGCGCTTTTTGGTCCGCTTTTTCTCAAACCTCTCATCGTAAAAGTGCGATTCCGGATTCGTTAACCGTCGGATCGTCTTCATTTTTTGACAAAGAGGTTCGTGAGACATATTCTCCACTTTCACCGCTCGGATCGTTGAAAAGAGGTCCGAGGAGAGAGAAATTGCCTTCGCAATAGAGCTGCAGATTTGGGTATTTCATCTTTTTGTTCTTATTTTGTAAGCTCTTATGCTTTGATTCATTTGCTTTTTCAATTACTCAAAGAGGGTCAAAAGGAAATAACATGTGGGATGAATGACCAAGAATCAAATCATGCATCTTTATATTAATTGTGGTTGATATGCACAAACTACTTATCTTTTACTTGAGTACATAGAAACGTTTGTTGCACATACACTACTTAATAAAATAAAAATATTACAATGATATAAGAACTCGGACAAAATTGGGGTATAATAGTTGCCCTCTTTATTTATATTTTACAAAAATTTTTTAAGTAGAAATAGAAATAAAGATAGAATAGACGTCAATTTTGTCCGTTTAGAGGGGAAATAGAGGGTTTGAGAATAAACAGGGAGCGGTTAACACTTGGCGTATTAACCGCGAACAAAATGAAGGATCGCTCGGGAATTGAAGGAGCACTAATGCTCTGGAAGCCCACTCGGGGTCCGAAGGAGCACTAAGGCTCAAGGACCACTAAGTGGTCCGGGAGCACTCTGAAGGACGACCACTGGGTCCGGAAGGTCGCTTAGGCCTTATTTGAAGGACCATCGGTCTGCGAAGGAGCGCAACTAGCTACGGTACTAGTTAAACGGTGCGAGGGGCCTTTATATTCGAAGCGCCATGATGGGTCAAGATCGTGTCTAGAATCGATATGTTGACCATGAAGGGCGCCCACTCGTGTCTTAGGTGACACAACTAGTCCGAAGACCACGCGGGTCGCGAAGGTCCGCCGGGCTCGACTCGACGTTGCGACTGGGCCACTTAGGGCACGAAGGAGCGTAGTGCTCGGAAGACCACTCGGGTCCGAGGATCAACTTGGTGATCTGTGATATGATATGAGATTAACGCTTAAAGCGTTGATATTAGAGGAACAAAACATAGGGAACGACACTTATCGTGTTTATCCGGGCACACCTAACAAATGCATCTTCCCGAGGAGGGAGAAGCTTTCTTCCTTTGACAATGCAATTAATGGTGCACGCGTGCGTGCAATGATTGGTATCCGTGGAATGATTTTTCTTTTTTTTTTTTTTTTGCTTGTTACGTAATAAATGCATGAAATGCAAATGTGAATATGATGCAAATGAAATGATTGAATGCTAATGCCATGGTACATGCATGATGCGATGATATGATATGATATGAGTGATTGGGTGCAAAACATTTTTTTTTGTAATGATAAGATGCGAGACTTTGGATCACGAGAAGCATGGGTGAATATTGATCATTCTTTGGAAAAATTAGTTTTGATTCAAATTCGCATTCTCAAGGTCATTATCTACAGATTAATCGATATGCAAAAGTACTTGGCCGTATTTGCAAGCTCGCTTATTTTTCCTTCCATTATGATGCCCTTGATGATCGAAATTTATGTCCACAAAGTTACCTAAGTGAATTTTTATCATCACATGATCAACTTGTGTTCTCTCTCTCTCAAGCTTTGTTTAGTAAAGACATATGTTAGTGCAAGTATGAATGAGTCGGTTAACTTGGGGTTCTAAAGGCCTAGGGTGAGGATATTTGTGGCACATGAAGGGGTGAATGACCGATGGTCTTTGTCAAGGTCATCAAAGGTAGGTTTTCCCAAGCCAAGAAATGTAGGATCGCCCCAATTTAGATTTGATGACGGTGAGTGAATAACTTGCCCCGTCTAGTGGTGACAAGCTAGGGGTGTAGAAGATGATGAACTGGAATGCATTGGCTTTGGAATGAAAGGCGGAAAGCAAGAGACTTTGTCTCAACCCATGAGTTTGGCGTTGCCCCATTTATGGTAAGGACAAGATTTCCCAGCTAGAGTAGCAGCGCGCTTTAGGGTAATGAGTTGAGAAATTGCCCCGGTATTGTTTTGTGGATATGAATATGACAAGGGATGAGGTGAGTGTAGGGCGGATTTCTCCAAGTAAAGGGTGAAGGGATTGCCCCACTTGGTAATGGGATTTCAAATGGTCTTTTAGTGAGGTTGTGAAAGGTGACAGAGTTAGGGCTATGGGTTTTTGAGTTGGTCTGGTATGTATGTTTAGACTGGGTGTGGTGTGGGATGGACGTTGGACACATTTCCCCAAGCTTAAGTGGAACAAATGGTGAAAGGATTTCCCCACTTTGGGATCTAGGTGACGATCCTCGCATAAACCTTTTGGTTATCTTTAGAATGACTCTCAGACTATGATAGTCTTGAGTTTGCTATGATGAAAACTGCACTTGGTGATCGCTAACCCTTGCCTTTATATCAATGGAACTTGAATGAACCTTTGGAGTGCAAGCCCTTTTTGATTTCTTTATTTTGAGTTTTTTTTAGATACATTTTTTTTGAGCAAACATATTGTAAATAAATAAACTTATTTGTCCTAAGATTAAAACTTTGAGAAAACAAAAGCAATCGGTCATTGATCGGAATGAACTCTGCAGGTTGTAACGTGGCGATGGTTTAGTGATTTATGAGGGAAATGATAATTGGGCTCAAAGTGGTGTTTGGGGATTGATGGGACGAATGATTTTTTATTGAGCGGTATGATTTGGCTAATGGTTAATGGTTTGTGAAAGAATGGGTTATTAGGCTCAATGAAGTGTTTGATGATTGATGGGACAAATGATTTGGTGATGTAACTTGGCTAATGGGTGATGATTTATGAAGGAAATGGTTGTTAGGCTCAAAGGAGTGTTTGAGGTTTTATTGAGACAGTAATTGATGTGTCTCATGGTAGGATGGACTTGTTTAAGATTGTAATGTGGCTAAGGGTTTATGGAGGGTAGGATATTGAGGCCAAAAGAAGTGTTTGAGGTTTATTTTAGACAATGATCTCTTTATGCTTTAATAGTGTGAAGCAACAGCTCACGACTTGTACTACTTTTGTCTTTGTTTTTTCTAATTTGTTTTTTTTTGGGATTTTTTAATCCACTTTTTTGACTTCACTCTTTTGTGCTTTTTGTTTCTTTTTTGACTGAGTGAGCTGATAAAAGTGATGCACCATTTTTTGATGCTGAATCGATCCTTGTCTAGGGTGAGTGAAAGATTTTTAGGATTTTTGGCTTAAGGTGGGTGGTAAAGGATTTTTGAGGATATGGAAAGATGGTTCAACTTCATTTCAAATCATGATTGCTTGTTTTCTCAAAAAATAATTTAAAGACAATAATTTACTTATTTTATATACTTGCTCTTTTTTCTTTATTTCTCCTTTTTTGTGTGCCCTAATTTTTGCTTAGGCCGCTCTTACGAGTTTTCAACCTAACGGGCCTTTTTGATTTTTTTGTAAAGGACTTGCACCAAGGGAATACAATGTTGACAAGGTATTTTGGAGATCACAAATTTGCCCCAATTTGAGGGTCTCAAGTGTTATTTCAATAGTGAGAACAAACCAAAAAGTCGACTAGTTAGGGGAGTATGTACTTTATGGTGGTCGTGGTGGGATAAGACTTGGACGGGGGATGATGACAATGTAGGGACATTAACTGACTCAAACAAGAATGAAGACACATGTGACACACAAATCACTACACGAATGCTTCATAGAGAGTTAACATCAGTTTTAACATGAAAGAAATTTTTGGTGGACCATTTCGTTCATTCATCATGGGGTGGATGAAATGCAACGCTTTGTTGAAAAAAAGTGTGAACGAGCTGTTAATTGAAAAAAATTGAGTGCCTTGAAACACCTTGAGCTCACAACTAAGTATGGCTAAATTTCCCAAAGAAGAATGATTTATTTCTCGCAAACGCCTCATCTCTTATCAAAGTTTTTTTTGGAATAAGAATTATGTTCACTTTTTGATGCATGATGTAAGTATGTGAATGAATGAATGTACATGAAATGAGAATGCGAATGAATGAAATGCGCATGATATGAGAATGAGAGTGAATGAATATGAAAGTGTGGTTTATCTATCGCGTCAGGGAATTATAAGCTTTTTATTTGGAGAGTAAAGTACAAAGTTTGATTTTGACTTTAGCATGCATGGCTTCTCTCCAAAATAAAGTTTTTAACTCCATGGCGGTCATAAAAATGCATGCAACATAAGATGTTTATTTATTTATTTTTTGTAGTGCAAAGAAAAAGAAAAATGCATGTGGTATATTTTCTAAAAATGTAGTAAATAATGGTTTTTGGTTATTTGATTTTTTTTTTTGATAAAAGACGGTATGCATAAATATTTGTTTGAATGCAAGAGTATGAAGCTCCTTTGTGACCCTAAAAATGTATCTTACGGAGTGGGTCTAAGGTTTCTTTTATAGTGCCTCACAAGGGTAGTTCTAAAGAATCCTACACAAGGTTCCTAGAGCCAAGGACTCAGACCAAGAATACTAACTTGAACAATAGGCAAGCTATTAGAAGGATAGCATCCTCAAAAGGAATCAAACTCTAGGTGAGATTTTTGTGACCACCCAACGAGACGTACGTCCCGCAGGCCATCACTACACAATCTCGTTTTAACTTAGGTTTGCACTCAAGTCCGGGTAGAGGATCTTTTCTCACAGGTGTGTGATGTGTAGAGGTGCGAGGTGTGTAGGATCGGTTTAAAATAAACCCAAAGCCGCAAACAAAACAAACATTCATACAAATATCGTCTTCTATCCTATGGTTTATATATCACATAAAAATAAAACATGCAAAAATAAATAAATAAATAAATAAGGGAAGGGTAAAAATTAAATCCTACAACTAATTAGACTAGGTTTTGACTCTCTAAAACGTTAAGTCCCCAAAGAAGTCGCCACCGTAGAATGCGACCAAAAATCCGAGGAAAGGATTCTTCAAGTTCGAAAGGAAGCCGCCACCAAATTTTAGTTTAAGGGCAAATTCGAAAAATCCCTTTTAGTTTTAGGATAAGACAAGTTTAAAGGTCCGAGTCGAGTCGTTATGCGTGAGGAAGGTATTAGCACCCCACGACATCCTTCGCCTAATTATTTATGGTTTATTAATATTTACCCTTTTTATTTATAGTGAAAAAGACTTAATTAAATTTTTAATTTTTAGTGCTTGACAAGAGTGAACTCTTGCTCCTACGCACTCTCGGATGCAATGGAGGAATCAAAGCTACGTAGTTCTTCCCGAAAAAGGTTTGTTGGTTGGTGTTTTTTTAGTGTAGGGTCCCTAGGACTCCTTGAACTGCATACTCATCGATTCTAGGGACGACTAACTCGATTGTACAACCGACTTAGTCCCCTACTTTTTGAAAGTATTTTTGAGGTTTTTTGAAAGAAGTTTGTTTGATGTGAGGTGAGTTGGTTTTAGAATAGGTATTCTAGAACTCTGAACTGGAAAACTCATTAGTTCTAGAACCCTGACTAACCCGATTGTACAACCGACTTAGTCCCCTATTTTTAGGAAAAGTGATTTATTTATTTACTTATAAGTTTTTAGGATTACTGAACTGTACAGCTCATTGGTCCTAGGATAATGACTAACCCGGTTGTACAACCGACTTAGTCTTTTATTTGATTTTTGAAGAAATAAACTAATTTTTGCATAAAAAAAAAGACAAAAACTGATAATTAGTAAAGACTAGGCTAAAATAAATAAATAACTATATACATAAATAAATATGAATAGATATATAAATAAACAATAAATAAATAAATAGATTATATTATAAATAAATGATAAATAAATATGTACATAAAAATAAACAAAATAAATACAAAACTAACCTGGACTCGACGAGTGCCGAACCGGAATGAGCAATCTGACCGGGTCTATCACGAACCGGACTCCTATCTGGTCCATTTTGACCCCAAGACCGCTGGAACCGCTTTGAGAATCGAAAAGCCGACTCAAAACGTCCAAATGATCAAAGACGGGTTTTTAGTGAAATGAGCCGCGAACGCTTTGACCCAAAAGATCACTTAACCCGCCAATGATCCCCCCTCTAATCTTCACCTCTCAACCCTTTTATATCCAATTGCTAGGAGCTCTTGTTTCTTGTGAGCAATGTGTGACTAAAACAAGGTAGAGAAAGCAATTCCCTTTAAAACACAATTCCGCTTTTTCAAACCCGTCACCGTAAATTGCGATTCTGGATTCGTTAACCGTTGGATCGTCTTTCTTTTTTGACAGTAGGTTCGTGAGACATATATCTACGCTTTCACCGCCTGGATCGTTGAAACGAGGTCTGATGAGAGAGAAATTGCCTTCGCAATAGCTGCAGTTTTTGGTCCGTTTTTCTCAAACCTCTCATCGTAAAAGTGCGATTCCGGATTCGTTAACCGTCCGGATCGTTCTTTTTTTTTTTGACAGTAGGTTCGTGAGACATATATCTCCACTTTCACCGTTCGGATCGTCGAAAAGAGGTCCGAGGAGAGAGAAATTGCCTTCGCAATAGAGCTGCAGATTTGGGTATTTCATCTTTTTGTTCTTATTTTGTAAGCTCTTATGCTTTGCTTCACTTGCTTTTTCAATTACTCAAAGAGGGTCAAAAGGAAATAACATGTGAGATGATTGACCAAGAATCAAATCATGCATCTTTATATTAATTGTGGTTGATATGCACAAACTACTTATCTTTTACTTGAGTACATAGAAACGTTTGTTGCACATACACTACTTAATAAAATAAAAATATTACAATGATATAAGAACTCGGACAAAATTGGGGTATAACAAGGGGGAGTCGTTTTCAAAGAAATGATAATGCAGTGAGTGCGTGCCTTCCAAAGACACCAAACAAAGAAATGAAAACATATGGGGATTGTAGCCATGCGCGCGCCGATTGAGCCAAGTCATCGGGTCCTCCGCTGTGAAGAAAGCTACCGAATCAAAACTAAGGGCCAACCAAGCTGGTTTTGCATGAGAGTAGTCTCTTAAGCAGTGAAGGGCAGTTTCAGCTGAGGCACCACACCGCTGGCAGGTCGACGAAGGAAGCATGCCACGGTGGTGTAACATTACAGCTGTAGGAATAGCATGATGTGAGGCGATCCACACAAGAAGCTTAATTTTCTCCGCCCAAAGAGACTCGGATCCGCAAGAATTGGTTAAATTATTTGATTCAATTCATCAATTTAATTAAAAAAATTCTCCGGCTCCAATGACTCCAAATCCGCAAGGATTAGAAGACTAATAATGGATTTGAGTTTGACTTTGTGTAACTTTTAAATTCTAGAATTTTTTGGCTATTTAGAAGTGTTGGAATATTACAAAAAAAATTAAAGTTCTTGATCACATTTTAGCGCATGACACATGAGCCCAAACGGACCAATCCGTCTAATATCAGCTCATCTAACGAGGTGGCTGATGTCGAGTCCACTTGAAAGGATGGTGTCATTCCTGAAGGTGAAGTTGGCAATGACAAGGTCCAGGGTGGCCCGACTCAGGTCGTCGTGAGAGATGGATACAGATGGATTTCCACCGAGCTGTGTCAAATTAGTTCTTGTTGGGGCGCCAGATGCCGATGTTTCCCACTTCCAGAAGTATATCGGCGAATCTGACCAAGAATTGCTAGTGAAAAGGGTCCCTGAAGATCACACCATTTGCCATTCTCCGACGATTTAACATTCTTTGTTTATCTGGTGATACTTGAGAAAATGAAGGTCCGACCTACCTTTTCTGAGTTCCAAAGGCGATTGTTGAGGTATCTGAAACTCGCTCCTACCCAACTTCACCGCTAACAGATGGGGCTTTCGGAAAGCCTTCGAGATCATTATGAACGCCCTCGCAAGGTCGTGTTGGTTGAAGGTATTCTTTATCATTTTTGAAGGGGTACAAATGCTGGAGCAGGGCACTGATAATACTTGCCAAGGGCACGTGACCCTTCGCGGAAATACTCAAACCCCTCGTGGCGGAAGTACGTGTGGCTCTAGACAATGGGGAACTTGTAGGACTGGATAATGTCCTTCTCATCCCAGGTGGCCAATTGCTCAGCCGCGACCGTGTTGACAGGGGCGACGTAGATAAACCTATGCTTAAACTCCTTCATTGAATCGGTGAAGGGCCTAAATAGGTTGTACTTCTGATTGTACCCCTGAATTAAGAAGATAGACACACCGATTTTAATTCTGGTCGATTTCGAGTCCGCCTATGAATTACAAGTCGCACTGGGAATCTTACATTGCCTTTGTTTTCATAGATGTCATAGTTTGTTGTGTGTTTGCTTCTGTATTGACCCCTTCCCTATTTCTTTGGCAGATAAGATGATTGCACCGACGAGCTTTGCCGACTTCATGACCCTCACCAGCGAAGATGACGACTTGCAGATCCTTCTCCCTCCCCGCTCCAAGACTCCGGTTCCTGGTACGACTCAGGGGTCTGCCTCAACCTCGTCCTCGAAAGAAGGTTTTCGTGAGAAGATGGCAAGCATTCAGGCTTCCCTCCAACTGTCTCCCTCCCAACCCAAGAAGAGGGGCCGACCCCAAGAAACGAGCATTGATCCAAAAGATAAGTTCCCTGCCAGAGATTCCTCTAAGTCGGCCTAGAAAAAGAGCAGAGTCACCAAGGGCTCCTCCATGCTTACCTTCGCCAATCTAAGCTAGAAAGAGTTTGAGGCCTGCATGAAGGTGGGAAAGCTTGGTTCCGACTTCATGAAGAAGTGGAAGGACGAGTTGGCCGAGCGTGAAGTAGGTACTCTTGTTCAAGCTAAGATTTTATGGTTGGAGGGAGAATTACAAGATAAGAAGGATAAACTTTACTGTTGTCGTGATATTCATCTTTAAGACACGCAAGAGGAGCGGGACCAAGCTCGGTTGGATAGGGATGAAGCCCTTTGAGAAGTTGAAGGCCCTTGGCAATGCCGAGCAAAAATTAGAGTTCCTGAGGAAATCGTTAACTGATTTTGAGACTATGAAGGCTGTCGCCGAGGCGATGTTTCCCGGGTTAGAGAGGAGAGTTGAAGAGCTGGGGACCGTCAACTAGTCCCTTATGGCCTGAGTCAATGACCTAGAGGATCGGAAGAAGAAACTAGAGGCTGACCTGCACCTAACTCAGGACCAAAAGGAAAGGGATGAGACCAAGTCTGCTATCAGGGATACTACTAATATTTTGTAATGCTTTTTGTAATAGCAGCCACGGCTTCGTCCGGGGTCGTCCTCTTTAATGTATCCGGTTTACATTATTTTGTTTTAATTACAACTCACTTTTTATCTGGAATGTTCGCGCATTGAATTTTTATATCAAGGTAGTGTGATTGCTTCATTTTACTATGGGTTTCACTTTGTGCTCTGTGCGTAATTCTTTTTATTAAGTCAGAATCGTTATGGTCGGGCGACCGACCCTCCTTTGATCCGGTTTACCAAGAACTTGACTCGGATCTAACTCACCTCAAGGAGGGGCAACTACTTATAAAGTCGCAAGAGTGTGTGGGTCGAGGGACCGACCTTGGCCTATAGGGAATTTTGCAAACGATCGTAGCGTCGACCTCATGCTGCATTTTGCCGACTGGATTGTTACTTAAGGGATCCACCCCAATGTCCGTCCCCAAGTTAGATCACTTGCCAGCATCGGGGTCACAGACACTTAGTGGGGGTACAATGAGCTATGCAAGCAAGATATTGAAGTCAATATAGGTCAAGACATTTGTTTTATTCATCACAACGTGTTCATGAAACATTCAAATTACAAAGCTTAACTATAGTACTTCTTCAATTTTGCTGCGTTCTAAGTGTAACACCCCAATTCTATGTATGAATCAAGTACACAATTGCCAATCGGACAAAGATAGTGAAATTCCAAGCGAATGGTTCACGTTTGAAGATGAAACATCTGTACTGTACGTAGTAAACCAATTAACAATTGATGAATACCTGCAGAGTGCAGATGCAGGTGTAACATTGAATGTAGGTTGTGAACACAAAGATGGATGGATCAGCTGCAGCATGAGACAGGCGAGGAGTTAGATGACGTGGAGTTACTAATCCATGAAGCGGTGCTTGATGTTGAGAGTTGGCATATCTTCCAAAAGCCTTCTAATTTTGGAACGTGATGCAGTAACAGTAGACTGTTTGAGTCATTATAAAGACTCTTAATCACTTTAATTATTCAGTAATGCAAATGAAAGATATGTATTTTCGATTGTACCTGACGGATCATTTGTCGGTGTCTTCTTTGGGGGTCCACGTGGCCGGCGGTTAGTTACTGATTTTAACAAACAAATACACTATTACTACAATTAATTTTTCATTTAACTTTGTGGAGACAGAATTTTAATATCTTGTCTTGAATTGGTATTACCTTGATTAGCCTCAAAGAGAGGAGCACCATTTGGTTTGATAGTGTTTTCGTCACCTGCACGAACGATTTGTAAAATTACAAACTTGTTCCCGATGCATAAATTTATGAAATTATAATAATATCACGAAAACAATAACAACTAAATTTTAGTTCCAAATTAATCGTGATGTATAACATTGAAATTCCTTTAAAATACATGTGATTGTTATTGTGGCATTGAATTGTTGAGTATCATCACATAGAGCATGAACCACTTCATTTGTGGGAGTTTCATTGGCATCTAACCCTTCTATAAAATTGTAATTTGAACTAACTCTATGCAGATTAACCTGGATTAAGTCATTTGCGACTTTGGTGGCAGGGTTGCAAAGTATTTTCTGGTGTAAAACTATCACCGTTGTCCACCGTTACCTTCATGTTTTCGTGGCTTCCGTGTGTGGTACCAGCCCAAGAATTAAAAAGCAAGCATTTTGGGTCATCTATTGTGTCCCTTCCACTAAAGGCTATTAAACAAGAAAAGTAGACTTTGAGGAACCTACTGGAAGTCATCCTTTGTTTACTTTTGCGAATCACATTTGAACTTTATGTTTACTTCTAAATATTTAATTTCAATTATGCTTTAACTTTTGGGAATTATGTTACTGAACTTGGGTTATCCCAATTACGTTTTGAATCGAAGGTTTAATGATCGTATTCTGTCACACTACACACTCAGCGGCAATTTGATGATTTTCGATACATTTACAGGTTCATACAATTTCTAATTGGTTTAATGTTTTTTTTATATATAGCTAAAGATTATTGGCACAACATATACTATCAAAGAGAATTGTTTTATCAAATAGATTTCAAAAAGATTATTGGCAAACAATTATCTAGAGATTTTGCTGCAGCAATGAAGGCAACAATATTTTCACAGAGATAAAACAACAAGGGCACGTGTGCAGTTATGTCCTGAGCGCCAAGTGTTCAAATTCAATCGGCAGTTACTGTACATGCTAATGTGCTGTCTCACCTATCTATCCACGTGTCAGGTTGCATGGGACCCCACTAAGACCTATATCAGTCACATCAAACCCGCTTATCTCACCAAAACCCACTAAATTTCACATTAACTAGTCGGATACCCGTGTGTCTTCGCGCGGGGCTCGGTTTCAGTGCCACTCATATACTACAAAACACATGTATAAAGTTGCGATTAATGTTGAGTTCTTATTTTAGGAGTTAAGGTTAGAATCCTTTTATACGCATTTACTATGGAATAGATGCATAAAGGAGCGTTTAATTTTGAGTACTTATTTTAGGTGTATAGGTTAGAATCCTTTTATATAGCGCTTCTAAGTTTCGTGAAATTAACGTGTGGATGTCGAGTCTCATATGTATGTTATATAGTGGTATATAAATTATTCTCATTTGGTTATCTAAAGATTCTTATAGTTTAGCTGAAAGTATAAAAAATAGTAGCTAATGGCTAGAGTTTTTACGTTGTGTATGCATGGTATTTACAGATTATCAATTGAATGCACTATTGTGTGCGATTGGATAGGAATCAATCAGTATAAAATTTAAAAAGGGCATGATTTGCCTATGAGAGAGTTCTTAGCTATGAGAGATTTTGGAAAACCTCTTTGTAGACCACATTTATAGTCTTGTTGCTTGCCTTCTTATGTCCGTCATGTATCAGAATTTTTAACCCTTTTTTGCTTTGAACTCTTGATAGTGCTACATATATATAGTTGGCCATGACTGAAGCCTGCTCGAGGTAAGTATAGTCCCACACTTGCTAAAGATTGACCTTGTGACTTATTGATTGTCATGGCATATGAGACAATCATTGGAAATTGTCTTCGTATGAGTTTAAATGGCCAAGGTGATTCAGAAGGAGACATTGACATTCGAGGAATACCAAATACATTGCCTATATTCTTTCCAGTCATCACTTTAGCTTCAATGATATGCTTTGCTAGTCTTGTCACAATCATTCTTGTCCCATTGCACAATATTTCTGATTGGTCTATATTTCTCATTAGCATGATTGGTGTTCCAACCTTTAATATTATTATGTGGTTTGGCAATCCTGATGTTCTAAGTGTATTTAGGAACTTAGGTGCTACAAGTTGAAGTTATGGGTTTTCAAGCATTTCAGCTTTGTCAATTGAGTCAGAGCTCAGATATTCTCTTTCTTCTCCTACAAATAAGATATTAATTTCTAAGTAAAGGCACTTAAAATATAGTTGCATGATGATGTGTGTGAGTGTGTCAGTGGGTGTTTTGTTGTCTATGTTTGTGTTTTAAAACATATAATTAGAAGAATGAGTTATGGATTTACCTGGAACCATGGTAAGAACATATTCGTTTATTTCATCGACAATTTCAATTGTTGATGCCAAGATAGCTCTAGATTGTAAAAACTCCTCATTCAAGTATTGATAAATTAAGTTTGGATATGTAATTTGAACTATAGCCTCAATAGGGTCAATAAAATCAAAAATAAGAAAGGATTCAGGAATTTCAATTTCTGCGTACCCATCATTTGGCTCTGACAATTTTCTGTCACCCACATTTAATATCCATTGAGAAAATTCCTTTAGTTCTGAGGCATCTGTGTTGTTTGATCCTTGTTGTAGGCGCATATTTTTGGTTAAGGTTAATACTTCACAGAATTCCCTTAGGTAAGAAAAATTAATTGTTGCGTTAGGAATTTTAGAACGGCTCATTGGGTATAATCGGGAGTATTTGTGCAGTCTCCACCCAAAATAATTACCTTCCCTCCAAATGGAGAATCTCCATAAGGTGAATCACTCATAATGTCTCTGAGTGTTTTATCTAATGCCTCAAAACAAAACCTACTTGTCATTGGAGCTTCATCCCATATTATTAATTTTGTTTGTTTTAATAGCTCAGCAAGTTCACTTCCTTTCTTAATATTGCATGTAGAGTTATCTACAGATGGAACTGGGATTGCAAAGAAGAAGAAGAAGAAGAAGAAGAAGAAGAAGAATTAGAAGAAGAAGAAGAAGAAGAAGAAGAAGAAGAAGAAGAAGAAGAAGAAGATGGAAGCTGAGAGAGTGAAAAAATGAGGAGCAGGCGAACTGAAAGAGGAAGAAGACGTGGGTTGAAATAAAACGTGGAATAAGTAGTTTAGAATGTGAAGCCGTTTTAAGATTTCAAAAAGTAGTAGTTAATAGGAGTTAATGAATGAGTTATTTGAGGAGTTATTATAGGAGAATTAAGAGGATTTACGGTTACTATTAGTGAGTTATGTGTGGGAGAAGCGGGAAAGAGAATGAAGGAAAAGTTTACACGTGCGGTTTTTAGTTTAGGAAATGTAGTGACTTTTATTAGATTGTTAATTGAATTGAAGACTGAATGATGTGTTCGAAGAAGGATACCTGAAGATGGAACCTGAGAGAGTGAAAAAATGAGGAGCAGGCGAACTGAAAGAGGAAGAAGACGTGGGTTGAAATAAAACGTGGAATGAGTAGTTTAGAATGTGAAGCCGTTTTAAGATTTCAAAAAGTAGTAGTTAATAGGAAGTAATGAATGAGTTATTTGAGGAGTTATTATAGGATAATTAAGAGGATTTACGTTACTATTACTGAGTTATGTGTGGGAGAAGCGGGAAAGAGAATGAAGGAAAAGTTTACACGTGTGGTTTTTAGTTAAGGAAATGTAGTGACTTTTATTAGATTGTTAATTGAAGACTGAATGATGTGTTCGAAGAAGGATACCTGAAGATGGAACCTGAGAGAGTGAAAAAATGAGGAGCAGGCGAACTGAAAGAGGAAGAAGACGTGGGTTGAAATAAAACGTGGAATGAGTAGTTTAGAATGTGAAGCCGTTTTAAGATTTCAAAAAGTAGTAGTTAATAGGAGTTAATGAATGAGTTATTTGAGGTGTTATTATAGGAGAATTAAGAAGACTGAATGATGTGTTCGAAGAAGGATACTTGAAGATGGAACCTGAGAGAGTGAAAAAATGAGGAGCAGGCGAACTAAAAGAGGAAGAAGACGTGGGTTGAAATAAAACGTGTAATGAGTAGTTTAGAATGTGAAGTCGTTTTAAGATTTCAAAAAGTAGTGGTTAATAGGAGTTAATGAATGAGTTATTTGAGGAGTTATTATAGGAGAATGAAGATGATTTACGGTTACTATTAGTGAGTTATGTGTGGGAGAAGTGGGAAAGAGAATGAAGGAAAAGTTTACACGTGTGGTTTTTAGTTAAGGAAATGTAGTGACTTTTATTAGATTGTTAATTGAATTGAAGACTGAATGATGTGTTTGAAGAAGGATACCTGAAGATGGAACCTGAGAGAGTGAGAAAATGAGGAGCAGGCAAACTGAAAGAGGAAGAAGACGTGGGTTGAAATAAAACGTGAATGAGTAGTTTAGAATGTGAAGCCGTTTTAAGATTTCAAGAAGTAGTAGTTAATAGGAGTTAATGAATGAGTTATTTGAGGAGTTATTATAGGAGAATTAAGAAGACCGAATGATGTGTTCGAAGAAGGATACCTAAAGATGGAACATGAGAGAGTGAAAAAATGAGGAGCAGGCGAACTGAAAGAGGAAGAAGACGTGGGTTGAAATAAAACGTGGAATGAATAGTTTAGAATGTGAAGCGGTTTTAAGATTTCAAAAAGTAGTAGTTAATAGTAGTTAATGAATGAGTTATTTGAAGAGTTATTATAGGATAATTAAGAGGATTTACAGTTACTTTAGTGAGTTATGTGTGGGAGAAGTGGGAAAGAGAATGAATGAAAAGTTTACACGTGTGGTTTTTAGTTAAGGAAATGTAGTGACTTTTATTACATTGTTAATTGAAGACTGAAATAAGTGTTCAAGAAGGATACTGAAGATGGAACCCGAGAGTGAAAAAATGAGGAGCAAAGTATCGAAAAGGAAGAAGACGTGGGTTGAAATAAAACGTGGAATGAGTAGTTTAGAATGTGAATCCGTTTTAAGATTTCAAAAAGTAGTAGTTAATAGGAGTTAATGAATGAGTTATTTGAGGAGTTATTATAGGAGAATTAAGAGGATTTACGGTTACTATTAGTGAGTTATGTGTGGGAGAAGCGGGAAAGAGAATGAAGGAAAAGTTTACACGTGTGGTTTTTAGTTAAGGAAATGTAGTGACTTTTATTAGATTGTTAATTGAAGTCCGAATGATGTGTTCAAGAAGGATACCAAGATGGAACTGAGAGAGTGAAAAAATGAGGAGCAAAAGTAATCGAAAGAGGAAGAAGATGTGGGTTGAAATAAAACGTGAATGAGTAGTTTAGAATGTGAAGCCGTTTTAAGATTTCAAAAAGTAATAGTTAATAGGAGTTAATGAATGAGTTATTTGAGGAATTATTATAGGAGAATTAAGAAGACCGAATGATGTGTTCGAAGAAGGATACCTAAAGATGGAACATGAGAGAGTGAAAAAATGAGGAGCAGGCGAACTGAAAGAGGAAGAAGACGTGGGTTGAAATAAAACGTGGAATGAGTAGTTTAGAATTTGAAGCCGTTTTAAGATTTCAAAAGTAGTAGTTAATAGGAGTTAATGAATGAGTTATTTGAGGAGTTATTATAGGAGAATTATGAGGATTTACGTTACTATTAGTGAGTTATGTGTGGGAGAAGCGGAAAGAGAATGAAGGAAAAGTTTGCACATGTGATTTTTAGTTAAGGAAATGTAGTGACTTTTATTAGATTGTTAATTGACTCCACACTTCAAAAACTAACGCCCTTCTTTGACCATTAATCCCAAACATTTAACCCTCTCATCACATCTTAACACCCATTTCGACCATACCTTTCATCTTTAACATCTTGCAAATTTCCTGAAACCATAATCCTCACACTAACCACTCAAAAATCAATCATGGCAAAGAAGAAAGTTGCTGCAAAAGCCTCAGGCAAGCATGCTAATGTCGGTGCTGTAGCATCACCTAAGAAGGCAACCAGAGGAGCAACAACCAAAGCCACAACATCTGCACCAATAGAGACAAAGAAGAATATTATCTAGAGAAATCTTAAATTGTAAAAACAAAAATGCTGGATATTTGTTTTTCCCTTGTTTGATCATCAATCTATGCATTACTGCTGGAGTTCCAATCGAAAGAGGAGAAGAAAGAAAAATCCCTTCAGGTGCCTTGGTTGCAGAGATAAAAGGAAAAACTGTCAAAGCTGCTGCATCTGAAACTACATTGATGCCACAATAATTCATGTTCAAACAACAGGCAGTGTGGAAGTTCATAAAAGAACAATTTTAATGGCAGAAGGAGGTATTCAATCAAATAGGCGTAGGTGCAAGGTTTCAAATTGCGGTTGCGGCTATTGCGGTCGCTGCGATGCATATTGCGATTGATGCGGTGTGAAATAATTTTATATTTGCACAAATTTTAAAAAAAAATGCTATTATAATTGTAATTCTTTATATATCTTTTTGTATAGTTTTTTTTTTATAAACTTTCATTCATTTTTAAGACATTAGATCATTAATTGTAGTCGAATGAACATGATCTAAATAAAAATAATTCTAAATTCTATTATTTAAGCAAATATAAGCATCGACAAGAACTTCATAGTATATAATATATAATATATATAGTACAAACCAAGTCACAAATGGTCTTAATTTAAACGGGAACTAGAGTTAAATTGAGATTACACTTCATACAATCCGATTGTAAAAAGCAACGTCATATTGTCACCACCAGCTAGAGATGTGTTTTCACTGCAAAAAAATGATAAAAGCCGTAATTAATATCTTAAAGTTTAAACAATATAAAATTCAAATGTTTTAAAAATATAACTTATATGATATTTATACTCAAAAGTATACTTACATGATAGGTGCTACCACATGGTGGAATGGCGCGGAGGATCATAATCTCTACTTTCACTTTGACTATCATCTTGTGTAGCTTCTTGCCCAAAGATATAACCATAAAATCCACTACTTGATTGTTGATGATAAGGATCTTCATAATTCATTGATTGTTGGGAGTATGATGAAGCTTCATCACTTGCATATGGATTATATGGGTTAAAAGAAGGATAATAATAAACAGGTGGATAAGATACTTGACTGCTTTGAGAAGAATCACCACCAATCCCAAAGTCAAGTGAAACCTTTTGTTTTCTTTTTCCTTTTTTTCTAGACTTTGAGCTTTCTCTTCTTCCACTAGGTAGTGAACTATTAGAAGGAGTCATGTCAGTCAAACTCCTATAAAGTCTATTTGGTGATTCTGAATATGGATCATTTTGAGTTTGCTCATCAACTTCTTCTTCATCCCCTCTACCCTCACCATCACCATCACCATCACCTTCTCCGGCTTCTTCATTAACCCCCCATCACCACTATTATTACTTGGCGGACTTAACCGTCAGCAGTTCCATTAGAATCAGCATTATCATCAAGAACCACAACATCATATTCATCATCTGTATCCAATATAGGCAACCATTTAGAATTTTGTACTCCATCCAATAATGGACCTTCTCTCTCTTCCATCCATGGAGATAATGGATCATCTTCTTGAAATATATAGTCAAGATTAATAGGATTAAAACTTTCTTCAATTTCTTGTTGACTATTTCTCTTTTGATCCCTCATTCTCAACTTCATGATGTTATTACTTTAAAATTACATGATGAAGTTATAATTATAAAATAAATTTACATATATACCAGCTGAATGAAGATCAGAATGCATGTATCTCCAACGCTTGTCAATCATCTCGTTATAGGTGGAATGGTAACGAGAGTTTTGTTGAATTGCTTGTTTAGCGCAATCAATTGCTTCATATAAAAATCCAATTGTTGGTTTCTCGTCACCATCGACCAACCTCAAAACTTTGACAATAGGCTCAAACACTTTCAATATATCTCTAGCCTTACTCCAGAATTCCTTATTCAAAACAATTTTCTTTGCATCTAATCCTTGTCCATTTTTGTCTTTAGCAAATTTTGTTTTTGCAAACTCTTCAGATTTGAACATTTTTTCTAAACCTTCTTTTTGCTTCACACTCGCACAGGAGCTTCCACCTTGTTCATAGATATTTCCATGCCCTCCTGTTTCTCGTCTGAATCGTTGCCTATGTTCCCATGTGTGGTTTGATCTAATACTTTCTTGTGTAGCAAGTCTTATTTGGTCATCAAAAAGATCATCTATGTCTTCTTCATCTTCTCCTCTCGAACGTTCTTCAAACTCATTTTTTCTTTTCTTAGAAACATTTTTCTTTGCGTTCCCATCAAGTAAGAGTTTCATCATATTTTCCCTCACCATAGTATTCACTCTAGTACAACCTGTGACTTGTCCTTTCATGTGTGCTTGATGTTGCTTAAGCCTAGTAATTCCACCTTTTAATATTTTGTGACAAAGTAAGCATTCAACGTTATTCCGATTTCCACCTACCGGCTTTCCAAAATGCCATCCAATATCATCACTTGGAGCATTCTCTAATCTTTCCGTTGGAAATGGTTCTTCACTTGGATGATCCATGAATTAGTGACTATCTAAACACAAAAAAGAAAACAAATTAGTAATTACTCTCCATTGTTTTTTTTACCAAATTAGTAGTCATTAATAAAAAAATAAAAATGATGCTGGCCAATGGCCAACCACTACGGCCCACACATGAAATGATCCACAACTTGTGGTAAAAAAAAACACTAAACAAAAGTCACAAATTTTGAGAAAAAAAAACAAAACAAAAATCACAAATCCACAACATTTCTCAACCACACACACACTAACAGATCACAAGCACAAATGAAAAACCCACGACACACACACATAAGCATTCAAAATCAAGTCAAAATACACAAGTCATAACCTACACACCAATGAGTAGCAACGGAATCGTAAGAAAAACCAGATCGGAAGAGAAATATTACTGAAAAAGTGAGCCGTGGAGTCTTTAAGAAGAGAGGAAAGGAAAGTAGAGGAGAGGAAGGAAGGTAGATCATCAGATGTAAATCTGATTTTTCTTCTAAATGAGTAAAGTTGGAAGAGAAAGAATAGTAAAAGGTAAAAGAATCTCCTTTTCAGTCCGTGAAATTTGATTCTCTGCTTTTACAGGCTACTAAGTACAATAGAGAGTACTATTTAAAGCTGATGCGGTTAAAACGAGGTGTTGCGGTGCTGTTGCGGTTCCGTTGCGGAAAAATAGGGGATTGGAGATCACAACGCAATTGCGGTGGGATGCCGTTGCGACCACTCCTCAAGAATCAAGCATATTGCGCCGCAACACCGCTGCGCGCCGCAATTTGAAACCTTGCGTAGGTGCACCCCATGTGGAAACTCCACAATTATGTTTTGTGATGATGCAGGTTTAGTATGTTTTTACTAATTGTGTTGTTTTCCCCAAAATGTTTTCTAAAAACAAACACATGTCAAAAATAGGAGTCTTTTTAATTTTTTGGGTAAATTAAATAGAAGCATGATCAGCTAGCTACATTGTTTTTTGAGTTGAAATGCTTAAGTCTAGAACAGTGCCATGTTTTGAACAAATAATCCAGCATTATGAATACCCTTACACTACAACCCTGAGCTTAATCCCATTTTTAGCAAAATCCCATAAGTTTGAGGGTGCCTTTTTGTTAAAAACAAAAATAAAAACAATACAAGTTACAAGTTGCTAAGTAGGGAGGCCTCTTCTTGGAGACACCATTGAGGTTTCAGTCAAAAGGAAATTGTAACATTAATAAATAAATAAAGGGTGCACTTGCTAAGTAGGGAGGCCTCTTTGTGGAGACACCATTGGGGTTTCAGTCAAAAATTAAATAGAAGACTTCCACATAAATAAAAATCAAAACAAAATAGTAAAATTGCTATGCTCCAGCAATATCAAATATAAATGCTGCAGCATCTTGACACCTCCCAGTATCACAGATGATTTAAATGTAAGTGCCTTCCTTTTTGTTCAACTTCCTTTTTGTACAATCTAAAATGTAAGTGCCTTCCTTCGTGTTCAACTTTCCAAGCCACTTGCTCCACTTGCTCACCTGCTTGCTTATGCCTAGTTACTTTTTAGGTTGTAATTTTTTCCTTTTTAGGGACACTTGTCTTAATATAATAGGATCCTTTTGTAGTTGTTTGAATGATGTAATTAAATCACATCAAGGGGATGAATGGGGACATTTCTTCTCATTTAAGCAAGCTTCAAATTGGAGGAAGTTCAGCCCTTCTCTCAACTCACCTTCGGCTAACTTGTGCTGGATGATGGAAGCAAATCTAATCAAAGTCCAATAGAGCCAAAGTGGATGAATATGGACATTTTCTCACACTCATGGAAGTTCCAAGTTGAAGAAAGACTCACTTTTTGAAACCTGTAAATACTCCTCCACTCCTCATTTGCAAGGGAGACCAGAATACACTCAAAAAAGAACATCTTAGAACTGGTTTCGAAGGAGAGGGAAGGAATTGACGCCTTCTTCCTCAATTTCATCAACTACAAGGAATGTTATGAGCAATGTTGTAGCTTTTGCCTTGTAATTTCTTGCTATTTTAACATGAATACCTTTTCAGTAATGTTGAGCATGAGCTAAACGCTTTTGTAGTTGGGATGCATTAAGCTTGATAATGAAGTTGTGATATGTTTTGTGTTATATCTGATGTGTGCATTTTAGTCTTGTTTGATAATTCTTTCATATTCATCTTTAGACTTGATGACCTAGATATGAATGCAAACTATAAATCCAGACATGGTTTATAGTTGGAACTCAAGAACTAATATGAGTAAGTGTTTTTGTCATTGGAACTTGATATGAGTATACTTGATAAATTCCATGCTAAGTCCTAGACATAGGATAACATAGTCATAGGGTGATACTGTGGGAGCTTAAGAGACAGGAGTGAGCTTATTTAAGGCGCATAAATGTTAAACCTTGTAATGAAGCTTTTAAGAAAAGTGACTGAAAAACATGTTACTATTGCTACAACATCCAATGCTACAACATCAAATATAACACATTGCTACAACAATGGATTTGTTAAGTGAAAATCATTCCAACTACTCTTCTCATCATATTTCCAAAATCCAACTTTAATTTCTTGTTTATTTTCTGTTTGTTTACCTAACTTGCATCCCCCCTTTGTTGTTTAATTGGTTACCTTCCACTTGGTTGCTATTATAATTAAACTTGCAAATTAATCCAATCTCTATGTGTTTGACACTCTATTTACTCTATATTACTTGTTGCGATTGTGTATATTTGCACAACATCAAACACAACAGTAAGCATGTACATTACAAGGTTATAATTATATACTCAAGAATTTCAACAAACAATCTATGTGCATATTTTCATCGGTCGTGATGTGTGTCTATTTCGGTGAGCATTTCAATAAACAATATCTAATGATAAAATACCAAATAATGTCAAATTTACACAACTACCACTCCTTGGAAAGCTTTAGAAGTCTAGTTTATGAATATATATATATATATATATATATATATATATATATATATATATATATATATATATATATATATATATTATGCAAGGTAAACATCCAATTAGTATAGTTTATTAAAATAAGACACAAAGATACAAAAACAGGACAATACCTCTTATTCAACTTGTAACCCAATTTTATCCATCAATTCTTAACCAAATGCAGTAGATGATGTGTCCAACTTGAAGGTAATTGAGTCTAGTTTCTAAAAAAACATTAATCATGTCGAACTAACTTCTTTGGAAGTCACAACGAGTCAAAATCTAGACATCTGTTCATACAGGTTTGGGGACAACAATCAACCCTGTCGAATTTCAATTCAATTTCTACAACTTCCACTTAACCAAATACCAAAAAGTCAAAATCTGCATAGTATAAACCTCAGATAACATATACAAAGCATCAATACAAACGTTTAGGGCATAAAAACATATATCAATTTAAACATGCAACAACTTAATTCAGAATTCATCAACATAAGCATAAAGGGGTTTTAAGTTTCATACCAATTCAAGAGTGGGAAACAAACACTAGTGCAGAAAAGGGATTTAAAGTCACGCAAATTGGCTTTTTAAAGTCACACGCTAGCGTGACTTCTATTAAGGCGACTTCGTATGTCAGGAGCTTTAAAGTCAAGCGAAAGCGCGACTTCATATGTTTTTTTTAAAGTCAGACCAACATTGTCTGACATTAATTACTGATAATCGTTATATGGAATGACTTTTAAAGTCAAGCCAAAGTGTGACTTTAAAGTTATTCTTAAGTCAGACTTTTTGTCGCTTGACTTTAAATGTGTTTACATTATAAAGTCGTGGTTGTACCACTTTGACTTCAAAGTTTTTTTTTTTTTTTTTTTGCCTTTTGGTCATTCCTCTCGATATATATATATATATATATATATATATATATATATATATATATATATATATATATATATATATATATATATATATTTAGCTCCACTAGGTATCAAATTCATTAAACTAGCAACAAACATTCTATATAGAATTACAAAATTACTATATTTTGCTCCAAAAATTTATCACTACCAATTCAACATTCATTTCACTAATATCTTGTCAAAAGGTATACCATAATACATATGTAGAAAAAACCATAAAAAATCAACCATCACCTCGAATTTACAAAGACAACTATATGCTTCTATTAAGCTCCAAATACCACAAGAAAACCAACAATAAGATTAAAGACAAATGATCGAACATCACTTAAGTTGTTTTCTTCGTTTCTTCCTTTGAAGTTGGTTTACGCTCTTCATACAACTTTATAAAGAACTCCGCCAAACTTGTCTAACATGCGTCAACTCTTCAAGTGTGAACGATCGACTCGAATTAAACATCTACAAAAATAAAAGTTCAATATGAATCACATGGTTAACCTAATACCAACAACATAATAATTACCTAGTAATCATCCTATAAAAGTTGAAAATTATATACCTTCTTCCAATTATTAGTGATAGTTGCAGAGACAATGGTCATCATATTTATCATCACATAGTGGCCACAAGAATAACCATCATTTTGTTTCATTCCTATAAATGAATATCAAATATCAAAACCGAATATAATTTACAAAGAATTAGTATAAAATGAAAAAAAAATTAATGTATTCAATACTTACTTTAAGTGTCAACCAATGAGGTTTTGATTTTCTTAAACCCTTCATCCTATTATATCCATCCATAGCTCTGTGGGGAAACATCATAAATAGTAAGTTATAAGTCTAAAACATATTAAATCACAAAATTGTGACAACAAATTATTAATAAAAGAAAACTTACTTCTCAACTATTTCAACCAGGGTCTCGTTTGGAAGGCGGTGAAGTGAACACATCCAAACAACTGTATTAACAGAAGGACAGACGACAAATAGTTGCCAATGTTTTCTACAACAAAATAATTAAATCATAATCAAACAAAGAAATTATATGTATACACTAGTAAACTTTAGACAATTGATACTTTACCCACACAAATACTACGCGCTAGAAAGCATGTTTTGTTCTGGTCATATAACTTATTCTCGGATATATGTTTGGATGGTCTCTTGTTTGTAGCCAACACCATCACAAATTTTGTATGGATCTAGAAATCCATACATATCACTAGTTTTCCCATCACAAATTTTTTGACAGTGTATGATATGCTGGGGGCAAATATGTACGTTTACCATTTTGCTTTGGGTGCAATTGTTCTCTTATGCCCATTTCGAGCAAATCTAAACGAGAATTTATACCATCTTTTGTCCGCCTTTTAATATTGAGAAGTGTCCCGATAACACTATCACAAACGTTTTTCTCAACATGCATGACATCAAGATGATGTCTTACATAAAGATCGACCAATACTGGAAGATCAAAGAACACCGACCTCTTCTTCCACTTGCTTTTCTCGTTGACTGCTTTTTGCTTTTGCTTTTGCTTTTTCCAAATACAACTTTGATGTCCTTAACCAGTTGGTATACTTCTTTTCCAGTCAAGACATTCGGAGCAGTTTCATTCTCTTGACACCCATTAAAAGCTTTTTTCATACTACGATACGAGTGATTGCGTTTGAGAATTCTCCGATGCCCAAGGTATACCGTCTTCTTAGCATGTTTCAGTTGATGGTAGCATGTGTGTTCTGTACAAATAGGACAACCTCTATGTCCCTTAACACTATACCCGCATAAGTTCCGTATCTTTGGGAAGTCATTGATTGTGCAAAATAACATTGCACGCACTTGAAAGTTTAATTGGAATACCCATCAAACACATCCACGCCTACATCCCACATTTTTTCAAGTCTTCAACCAACGGACTAAGGTAAACATCTATGTCATTTCCTGGCTGTCGTGGGCCAGAAATCATCATGGATAACATAACATACTTACGCTTCATGCACAACCAAGGAGATAGGTTGTAAATTATAAGGAGAACAGGCCAGGAGCTATGATTCGTACTTAAGTTACCATATGGGTTCATCCCATCCGAAGCAAGCGCGAGCCTAAGATTTCTTGACTCGGCTCCAAAATCCGGAAACAAACTATCAACCTTCTTCCATTGTAGAGAGTCGGCTGGATGGCGAAGTTGGCCATCACGTTTCCTCTCATCGGCATGCCATCTAATGTTCTTTGCGTCCTTTGCATTAGCAAACAAGCGTGTGAACCTGGGAATTATTGGAAGGTACCATAAAACCTTTGCTGGAGAACCGTTTGTGTTGCCATCATCGAAACTAGATTCACCAGTCTTTACTTTGTAGCGTGACCTATTGCACGTAGGGAAATTACGCAGCTCCTTAAACTCATTCCGATACAATATGCAATCATTGGGGCAAGCATGTATTTTTTCATACTCCACACCCATAGGACACAAAATCTTCTTCGCTTCATACGCATTTACACGACGATTGTGTTACCTTACGGAAGCATTTCTTTCAACAACACGAGCAACTCAATGAAACTCTTATCACCCACCCATTTATCGCCTTCGATTGAATAATTTTATCACCGCATCCAACCGTGTCATTGTACATCCCAAATACAAAGGCTCTTCTATATCTTTGCACAATGTATCAAAGGCATGCGCTTTCTTAAAAGACTCGCCCCAATATCACGTATCATGTCCTCCATTCGGTCATCCATATTTGCATCTGCGAAATTATCTCTTTCGGACACACTTGGGATATTTAACTTCTCACCATGCCATATCCAGTTGTATAACTACGACAAATCCCATCAACAAGAAGATGATCTTTTATTGTGTCAACCGGTTGTGGTGTCCGGTTCACACAATTAACACAAGGACAATAAAAAATTCCACCACTATTTACAAGCTTTTTTTGAGCAAACTCTAGAAACTCTTCTACCCCTTTCACGTACTCATCACTCAACTTATTAGCTTGCATCCAACTACGATCCATAGCTACACTCAATAAATAATAAAAAGTTAGTCCATAGCTACAAGAGTTTTTTCCAAGGACACTGAATGTGTTCACTCTAATAAGATTCTTTAATTTGATTTGTGAAATCTATACTAATGGAATTGTTCCTCAAATTCACTTCGGAAATGATTATACTAATAAAACTATATGAACTAAATTATGTACTTATATGATAGAACATACCGAATGAGAGACGGAAGCGGAAACAGAGAAAAGAACTCGGTTCTGTTCTGCAGACTAGTAAGGTTTAGAATCCCAAGATATAGTATCCAAGAAGTTCTGACCAAGCAATCTCCTGTAAGAAAAAAGAACATTCCTTCAAGTGAGTCTCAAACTAATAATAAAGCTTTTGATACAGAATATGCAGCTTGTTTTACATTCCTCTATTACTGATCCAACTAACTAACAGCACTTTGTTAGTTATCGCTTGTGCGGCACGACTCTAACTAATCGAATGGCTTTCATACTTTAAAACCCTCTTTTTTTTATAAGTAGAATTTATTTATTAGTAATGTCTAACTCCAGCATCATCACTGTTATATCAGAAATGTAATAGCAATCAATTCTTTATCGAAAAACAATGATGATTGTATTATAAGCTACAATTCATGTTCTTTTGAGAAACTAACAGAAATTCAAAATTCCCCTCTCTTACTGATTCAACAAACTAACATCACTAAATTAAACCAGTTGAGATGCATCTTAAATCTTGACATCATGGAATTCAAACAAGAAGCAAAAAGCTCAACTCTTAACAGTTTCATAGTGTATAAACTGAGTATATATTTTTGAAAGAAAATCCACTTCAATCTGAAAATCAATCTTATTAAGCCACCCAGATTCCACAGTAAAATGACCATTTTTCCCCCTTATTCAAAAGAACCCCAAATCTAAAAATGCAACTTCAAAGCATTGAAGAGTTACGACTGAGTACGAAGAAGAAAAACAACAAAAGAAACAGATCAGATTCGAAAACCCAGGAAACTAATTGCACAAAGATGAACAATAAACAAGCATTGAAGAGTTACATAAGCTACAATGACACACCACAACATAAACCCTAATACAGAAAATCTACCCTCATAAACCCTAAATCCTCCACCTAAAATTTATACAATCAATAAAAAGTAAACACCATAAAAAACCCTAGAGAAAGAGATAGAGATAGAGCAACACAGAGATAGAGCAGCAGCAGAGAGAGAGAGAGAGAGAGAGAGAGGCAGAGAGAAAGAGGGCTTGCCTGGAAAGAGAGGAGAGATCGAGCGCAAGATGATGAAGGTTGTAGAGAGCGCAAGATGTGAACTGAGAGCGCGAGAGAGACGATGAGGTTCTGTGAATCGTTTCAACACTGAGAGCGCGAGAGAGACGATGAGCGCGTTCAACCTGAGAGTATTACGTTTTGATGTGTTTTACGTTTTTATTTTTTTATTTTTAATTGTGAAATACTTTTGAAGTCAAGCAATATTACGGTTTGTCTTAAAATGTTAAAATTTTCCACTTTTGAAGTCACGCATATTTTACGCTTGACTTAAACACTAGCGCGCCAAAAAAAGTTTTCGAGTTTATTACAAGTTTGCCACCGCGTCCTTATATCAAGGCAGGCATCTGAGCGCGTGACTTTAAATGTCTATTTCTTTTCCTTATTTTGCACTAGTGAAATCAAAATTAATCATAAGATTTATCATAAAACTAGAACAAAAATATAAATATAAATATAAATAGATGCCAAATGAGGACCTTAACATGCCCAACCTAAGTCCCCTTAGGTTGAGAATTCACCTTAGGTTTTTGGAGCACTAAAAATGGTGATTGTGCAATGTTGAAGACGAAGAGAGCTTCTCGTTAGGACACACAAAAGTTGAGACCTTGTAGCAACAACTTTCTCTCCTTCCCTTGCTTCTCCTTTTTTCTCACGTATTCTCATGTCTCCCTTTCATTCTCTCTCTCTTTTTTCTTTTCTCTTTTTTTCTTCTAGTAAAGGGTATTCATTGTTCAACTGCAGTAAAAGTGAGAGAGAAATGTGCTCGTGTTCCTATTGGTTAGAGTTGTGTAGGAGTCAAGTGGATTGGTGGTTTATTGCTAAAAGGTCACTCCATGATCTAGTTTATGCTAATGTTACTAAATTTTAATTTATTCTCTCACAATCTTATCTCCTAAAAAACTTTGAAATGGAGGTCAAATATATTCTAACAATTCAATTTAGTATAATCAATCAAGTTAAACAATGTGTAGAACTCAAATTAAGAAATGTGGGGCATTACAAATAATAAGTGATTTGCACAAGATATAGGAGTAGAAAGACATGCTAACGATAAGTAAAATATGAATCACAATATGTGCAAACCTAGTAAAATACTAGAGAATAACGCTACCAACAAAAGAAGGTATGGAAAACGAAGAGTTCTCGTAAATTTGTTGTACTCTAAAACTCACATAAGCATTAATTTAGAAGGAAACATAATCATCGATGATACTATAGAAAAAACAATAAGCATAAAGGAGTCACAAATGTATGAAGAGACCTGCAAACAAAAGGTCATTAATAGGGTTCAAATATACACATTGCTTCCAAATGATACCACAACAAAATCGGTATCTTGTTTTACATTCGAAAGATGGTATTGTCTTTCTCTGCATTAGCTGAAGCATTCAAACTAAAATCTAGATAGGTAGACCTTTCGACTTTAGATTGTTATCTGAAATGTACCGTTGAGTTGTCCCTGGAATATCAATTTCTAGATCTAAGGCATTGTTCTACATTTTGAGAGCGTGATAATTCTCTGTTGAATGCAAGACAATGTCATATATACAGAAGTTACCTTTCTGAGGACAATTCTACGATGCATTTCAGATAACAATCTAAAATATCAAGATCACTAATCGAGATTGTAGATCAAATGTTTGAGGTAATACGTAGAAAGACAATACCATCCTCTAAATGTACAACAAAACAGTGATTTTATTGCGGTGTCAGTTGGAAGCAATGTTTGTATGTGCGTAGCGATTATTGACCAATTATTCGGGAGTCCCTTCTTACATTTTTGACTTTTTTTATGCTTATTGCCTTATTTATATGATGATTATGTTTCCTTCTAAATTTTGGGTTAAGTAAATTTTGGACCATATTTATGCAATGTTCTTGCTGTCTTATATTACAAAAAAATTATAGGACTTCTTGATTTGTCATACCTTGTTTTGTTGGTAGGGTTATTCCGATATTCACCTAGAATTGTACATGAGTAAACTTCTTCTTAATGTTGTGTGTGGTTCATATTTTACTTATCAATAGCATGTCTATCTACTCCTATATGTAACATCAAATATAGTAATCAATTTGCAAAGTTTGAAATTTTGTAAAATTCAATAGGTTAAACGATATGTATAAGAACAGTGGAGAATAAAATTATAAATTGCACTCAATAAAAAGGAAAAAAAACTCCCAAAAAAATGGTTTGAACAACATTAGAGCTCTAAAAAACACAACACACACAATTACTTTCTTTAAAAGGAATTTAGTACAAACTAAAGAAAATGCTGAGAAGCATATATAAGTCATTATAAGGATAATAAACTGACAATGGATAAAAAATTAAAACGTTTTATTATATAATGGATATTAATGCTATTTGTTGCATAATAGAGAAACCACTGAAATTATAAGTGATGAAACGCTTGAATTAAAAATATAACAACACATGTTAGCAATAAAAAATTAACGTAAAATTTTAGCGAAAAAAGTCAGTATAACTCAAATTGGTATAAAAAATTTTGACTACAAAAGATATTCATTTATTCAAATAAATCGAATCCATTGAAAACAACTTAAGTTCAACTTCATTAAAATTGGGAAAAAATGAATTTTGCAACAAACTTAAAACACCCAGGTTGTACAATTAAACGATAAAATGCCAACAAATGCGAGAAATCAAAGTGACAACAATTTATACTCAGGTCTTCGGATCTATAACGTTGACACCGAAGCCATTGATTTAATCAGTAGAAAGCAACATCAAACAAACACTACAACAAGATGAGAAACTAAACAACATTGAATCAAGACGACGATCAAAATAACGTTGCACTCAGACGATGAAATCAAGAAAAAATACAAAAGAAAAGTTGTTATCAAAATGTGAACAAATAAATTAATATAAAATTAATTTAGTTGAATAATTTGTTAAAAACATTCAGGATAAACAAATTTAAACCCAAGAGCACTTGGATGAGATGGTAAGGGTCTCTTCTAGCTTAACCAAGGTCCTGGGATCGAATCCAGCCTTTGGCATGCTGATGAGGACATAGAGCACCAAGATGCCATTCAAAGCTTAGGAGGTCCAATGACTAGGGCAAGGTCAAAGAGAGTCAAGAAGGCTTAGTCCAATTCACGACGAAGGCCATTGCAAAAGAGGGCAAAGATGTAATTGCACTAAAACGCATGCTTGTCATACAAGCTATGGAGGAGGCGCAATTTCCATGACAAAGGCACCCAAGTTGTTTCATTTTAATTAAATAAAAAGTGCATGTGACCAATTGATTTAGTTGGGACCAAGACACTAAGTTATTTCATTTCAAGTTATTTTTTTCTTTTTTTGGGTGTGTTTAATCCACTTCAAGTGGTGTGTTATTTTTGAAAATTGATGGAGTCAACAAACTTGCTAATCAAGCAAACTTGCTCATCAAGGAAGACAATCAAAGGAAACGGATTACAAGATCTATATCATTTATGGCACATCAAAGACAATCAAAACAAAGAGGAAATGCAAGATCCTAATCATTAATGGTGCAGTCAATGCCCAAATCAACTAGGATATTTTCTTGTAATTGTTTTGACTAGTATTCTTGAAATTTTCTAATACCCTTATTATAAATAGGGAGTGCAAATGTCAATGAAAAGCAACAAAGACTTTATCAAAGATTTTGAGTTCATACTCTTTGGTTCTGGATTGGACCAGTTTATTCGATCTTATCAAGAAATCTATTTCTTGTGGTGATCGTCACACTCATAGGCTTATCCTTGTCTTGGATTAGACCAAGGTGGCGCCCCTAACCTAAACACCATCTTCTTCACAAATTCAACAACCCAAAACATTCTTCTCGTTAGTCTTAAATCTGTTCTTAAATTCCCCATCCCAAAATTTCACCAAATTCTTCATACCTCTTTCCCCATCATTTACCCTTTTTATATCCAAAAACACAAATTATAAGTTACAACCAGAATCTATATTGAAAATCAAAAGAATGGCCAGTTTCCACAACAAGGAGGCCATCATGTGGTATCAGAGCAAGGTTCTTGTTTGTTCAACCAATTTCAGGGTTAGTCTCTAAACTCCAACTAAAAACTAAACCACATCCCAAACCATATAAGCTTCAATGGCTTGTCAATGATATTAAAATGATTGTTGATAAGCTAGTAGAAATTTCTTGGTTTATATATGTTTTTCGTCCTTGCAAATATAGCTGTTTTTTAAATTAGTCCCTGCAATTTTTTTTTTAAATAAATCTCTGCAAAATAACTTTTTTTAAATAAGTCCCAGCAAAAAGTTTAATTTTAAATTATTCATTTTGGTCCCTGCAAAAAGTTCTTTTATTTAAAATAGCCCTTCCAAAAATTAAAATTATTCATTTTGCAGGGACGAAAATGAATATTCACTGTATTTGCATGGACCAAAATGAATAATATTAAATTTTGCAAGGGCTAGTTTAATAGAAATTTTTTGCAGGGACCAAAATGAATAATTTTAAATTTTGTAAGGACTATTTTAAAAAAATAATTTTGCAGGGACTAAAATGGATATTCGCCATATTTGTAGGGACCAAAAGGATATTGAAACCAAATTTCTTTTTCAATTGGTAAATATGAGGATGCGGCTGTTTGTGATGTAGTTCCTATGGAGGCTAGTCATGTCTTGTTGGGAAGGCCTTGGCAATTTGACAAAAGGATCACCCATGATGGGCGTACTAACAAGTACTCCTTGGTTCATCATGAAAAATGAATTGTATTGGCTCCTTTGAGTTCAAGTGAGGTGAGGGCTGATCAAAAAGAATTGAGAGAAAAATGTGAAAGGAAAGAGAAAAATAAAAAGAAAAAGAAGAAAAGATCGCCAAAGAAAAAGAGAGAAAAAAGAGTGATAAAAAAAAGATTGATGAAAAAAAGAAAGAAAGTTTGATGGCGACAAAAGGAGAGGTTAAAAATGTTATTTTTGCAAACCAGCCAATATATTTGCTTTTTAGCAAAGAGGTGGCCTTGTTGGAAAATTTACCTAACACTCTAGAATTGCCAAGTTGCATAAATTCTCTTTTGCAGGAATTTGAAGAGTTGTTTCCTAAGGAAATACTAAGTGGGCTTCCGTCGTTAAGAGGGATTGAACACCACATTGATCTCATCCCAGGGGCTGCATTGCCTAATAGGCCAGCCTACAGGAGAAATTCCCGACAAGAGATACAAATGCAAGTGGTTGAATTGGTAAGTAAAGGTTGGGTAAGAGAAAGTGTAAGTCCATGTGTTGTCCCTGTTATTTTAGTTCCTAAGAAAGATGGTAGTTGGAGAATGTGCACTGATTGTAGGGCTGTTAATAATATCACTATTAAGTATAGGCATCCAATACCTAGGTTAGATGACTTGCTTGATGAACTGTTTGGTGCATGCTTGTTTTCGAAAATTGATTTGAAAAGTGTATACCATCAAATTAGGATTAGGGAAGGGGATGAATGGAAAACTGCTTTCAAAACTAAATATGGTTTATATGAGTGGTTAGTTATGCCTTTTGGATTAACTAATGCATCCAAAGACTTTCATGAGATTAATGAACCATGTTTTGAGGGATTTTTGGGAAAATTTGTTGTTGTATATTTTGATGATATCTTGATATATAGCAAAAATTTGGAGGACCATTGCACTCATCTAAAGGTCTGTTTTAAATGTGTTACTTAAAAGAAAGTTTGTACGCAAACTTGGAAAAATGTGTATTTTGCACTGATCAAGTTATTTTCTAGGTTTTGTAATAAGCTCTCAAGGAGTACACGTGGATGAAGCAAAGGTGAAGGCAATCAAAGAGTGGCCAACTCCCAAAAGTGCAACTGAGGTAAGAAGTTTTCATGGTTTAGCAAGTTTCTATAGGAGGTTTGTCAAGGACTTTAGTACTATTGCGGCTCCTCTTAATGAAATTGTTAAAAAAGAAATTGGTTTTAAATGGGGTGAGAAACAAGAACAGGCATTTTCTAACCTTAAGGAAAAGCTCACCCAAGCACCAATTCTAGCTTTGCCTAACTTTTCAAAGTCTTTTGAAATTGAGTGTGATTCTTCTAATGTTGGAATTGGGGTTGTTTTGATGCAAGAAGGACACCTGCTTATTTTAGTGAGAAATTAAAAGGGGCTGCCCTAAATTTCTCAACTTATGATAAGGAATTGTATGCCTTAGTAAGGGCGTTGCAAACATGGAAACATTACTTGCTGCCCAAAGATTTTGTCATTCATAGTGATCATGAGTCCTTGAAGTATCTCAAAGGACAAGGTAAGTTGAACAAGAGGCATGCCAAATGAGTTAAATTTTGAGTAAAAATTTAGAGACGTGTCTCTCTAGTTCTCTGAGCCGTTCTTAGAGCTTATCGGTTTGCCGTGGCGCTCATCCCGACTTATCAACCGGAACCTCCATAGACGGTTGTGGCGTCTTCCCGACTTATCGATCGGTCTTCCATCCCTGATCGTGGTGTCTCCATCACTACCACCTTCATGACTCCCGAAATAGTCACCGACTACTCTTTATGTGATTAAGCACAAGAAGGGTAAAGCCAATGTTGTGGCTGATGCACTGTCACGGAGGTACGCATTACTCTCTACCCTTGAAACTAAATTTTTTGGCCTTGAGCACATTAAGGATTTGTATGACCATGATCTTGATTTTTCTGTCAAATATGTTGAATGTGTGCATGCTGCCCATAATGGATTTTTTAGGCACAATGATTATTTATTTAAAGAAAAAAGGTTGTGTGTGCCAAAAGGATCCATTAGAGAGGCTTAATGGGACATTTTGGTGTCCCTAAAACTTTGGAATTTTTGAAAGAACATTTTTATTGGCCTCACGTGAAAGTTGATGTGCAAAATATTGTGAAAGATGCATTGTTTGCAAAAAGGCCAAATCCAAAGTTATGCCCCATGGTTTGTATACTCCACTACTTGTTCCTGAATATCCTTGGATTGACCTTTCCATGGACTTTGTCTTAGGTTTACCTAGAACAAAGAACTGGAAAGATTCTATTTTTGTTGTTGTGGACGTGTTCTCAAAGATGGCACATTTCATTCCATGCAAAAGGTGGATGATGCTTGTTGATGAATCCCCATCACATGATGGTTTAGTATGAAAAAGAGGATTTTATGTGAAGATTTTAATGAATGTAGGGAAAATGGCAACACGAAAAGAGTAAATTGTGCTAGTTGAAATTGATTTGCTTTGCAGTGTTTACGCTTGGTTTTGTGGTGTTTTTGTGCCCCGAGGACTAGGTGAAAGGAAGAACGAAGAAATGCAAGCAAGCGGACGAAAAAGTGCCAAGGAATGAGCTTCTTACTGAAGTGAAGTGGCGCGAGGCGCCGATGAGGCGCCAAAGGAGCGAGGAAATAACAAGTCCTCGCCCATTCGCGCTCCACTCGCATGAGGCGCGCAGCGGCGCGAAGCCATCAGAGCGTCCTCCAATCGATTGCGCTTAAGTGGTGCTTTGGAGCGCGCGAGGCGCAAGTCGCTGGAAAACACGATAAAACACGCAAAAGCTGCGTTTTTTTGAGGATCTTCTCACTTTTGGACGAATTGGAACCCTAGCACACCAGAGAGAATTCGTTGCAGCTGCTGACCATCAAAGAATCAAGCCTTGGGAACAAGAATTGAGACTTCGAATGTCATCATCATCATCGTTATTATCTTGTAATTCCCTCTTTCCCTTATCTTTGATCATGTGTAACTAAACCCTTATGTTGGGGATGAATAGATTTTGATAGAGCACGATGTTAGCTGGTTCTTAACTGTGTTAAGTTGTTTCTCTCTCGTATTTTGTGGATTGAAATTCAGTTTTAAGTTGTTTACAATTGGAAAATTGTGGAATTATCCTTATTCAATGATTTAATGGAAATTGTTATTGTTGAATGGTAGAATTTCAATTCCGCAATTGTAGCTTAGAATATTCCTCGAATTGTTGTATGTGGTGAACTCTATTGTTTAAGGCTTGTAGGTAATTAGGATCACCTAAGGAATCGGGGTTTTAATAATCTATAAAGGACTAGTTACCTAAGGAATTAGGACTTAGTTAATATAACGAGTTTGGTAGCAAAATATGAGAGGTATCCTTGACGTTACGCCGATTATATTGTGCGAAAATCAAAAGACGTTCATCCCTAGCACCCATTCTCATCATAGTTCGTCAACGTGTTCTTAGTTTCAATTTATTTAAAAACTCAAAAAATAATTTATTGCTTTACCTTTGAGCCGCATAGCTCAACCATTTCAACCAAACCCTTTCAAATGGGTTCTCTTAGCAATTGTTAACGTGATTAGTAAATTAGTTCGATCCTTGAGGGCGATATCCCTAGTATTTCACGGTTTTATTACTTGCACGATTTGGTACACTTGCCAAATTACTAACAAGTTTTTGCGCGTTCTTGAGGGATCGAAATTAATTTACTAATTAATTCAAGGCAAATCTTTAGTTCGAACCCGCATATTTACATTTACTTTAGTTTTATTTCTGTTTATTTTTGTTTATTGTATATATATCACACGCTTTGCTTTGACACTTGTCAAGTTGTAGTTTTCTCGGTGCATGCGCGAGTCAAGTTGATCCTAAAGATCTACTTTTCGATCCTGGAATTGAGAAAACCGCTAGAGCTAATAGAAAGGAAGCAAGGTTAAGGAAGCAAAGAGCAACAACCGGAGAATCTTCTGGTGCAACAAATGGTGCCTAAAATCATGGGAGAAAATCAACCACCGCTCGCACTCTTAGCGACTTTGGGAGCAGAAACTAAGCGTCCCAAGCTTACACCTTCCAACCTGTGGGGGCTGTAGCATTTGAGATCAAGTCTTGGATCCTCACTGCCTTGAAATCAGAACAATTCTCTGGGTATGATGCTGAAGATCCAAATCAACACTTATTTCAATTCTATGAAATTTGTGGGTCCACAAATCTCATGGAGTGATCGAGTGCGACCGAGAAAAAGTTGCGCGTCTCTTTCCATATTCTTTGTTGGTAGAGAGCTAAGGATTGGCTAAACACTATCCCAAATGAGGCTGTTAACAATTGGGGTGATCTAGAGAGCAAGTACTTAGAAAGATTTTTCCAATTTCTAAGTTCATCAAGCGGTGAAATATCAAATTTTGAGCAAGGGAGATGGTGAGTCGCTTTATGATGCTTGGGAAAGGTTCAAATCATTATTAAAAAGATGTCTGGGCATGGTATTGATGATTTTCTTGATTGCAAACTTTCACATGGTTTGCGACCTCAAACAAGGATGATGTTAGATGCCTCATTTGGAGGATCTTTGGAACTAAAAGCGCAGAGGAAGCAAGGCAGTTAATGGAGCATATGGCCTCTAATGAGTACAAAATTCAAAATGATAGGGGTGCCACGATGAAGAAAGGGATGTTAGAGTTGGATTCTAATAGTCTTTGTGTTGGCTCAACAAAGGTAATGTCACTCCAAATTGAAGCTCTTACTAAGCGGCTAGGCGCTACTCTGCTGCGGGGATCTCAAACCCCCTCGCGGCTGTTCAAGCAAAGACACCGGGGTGCATGTAATTATTGTGGCGTAAATGCTCATGAAGGTGGACTGCAGGCAACTCATGGAATAACGATGAAACAGGTTAATTATATGGGCAACTTTCGTAAGCAAGGTGGGAACCCCTATTCTAACACCTACAATCTGGGTGGCGAAATCATCCCACTTCTCTTGGAAGAATAATGATACTGCAGGTCACATCAAGAAGACAACCTAGTCAAGAACAAAGAAAGCCATCTCCTATGGAGGAAGCGTTGACACGCTTTATGCAAATGACAAAGACAACCTTTCAATCTCAAGACCAAGCTATGAAGAATATGGAAAAGAATCATGAAGCCTCCATAAAGAATCTAGAGACTCAAATTGAGGCGATTATCAAAGCGACTTCTTTGGATCATCTAACGATGGTTTCTCGGCTAATACCGCTGACAACCCTAGGAATAAAGCTGCTAAGGCTATCTCTCTAAGAAGTGGTCGGGAGTTGCCGACTCTCGTGGTGAATTGTGAAAAGAAGGTGTCGATTGAAAATGAAAGAAAAGAAGAGTTGAGTGAAAAGAATGAAAATGAAAAAATGGAGAGTCGAAAATGAGTTGAGTAAGGAAAGTGAAGAAGGTGTGAAGTCTAACCCTAATGAAAACAATTTGTTCTTTGATGTGCATGTACAAGAGAAACTCAAGACACCTCCTCCTCAGTGAAGGCTGCTATATCCTCATGCTAGCAAGAAACATCAAAAGATGAGCGCTTTTCTAAGTTCATGGAGGTTTTTAAGCGGCTACAAATCAATATACCCTTCGCGAAGCTCTGAAACAGATGCCCATATATGCTAAATTCATGAAGGAGCTTTTGACAAAGAAGAGGAAATTTAAAGAGGACGAAACAGTGGCTTTGAATGAGGAGTGCGATGCTTATAATCCGAGGAAGCTCCTCGAAAAAATGAAAGATCAGGAAACTTCACCATTCCATGTGCAATTGGCGACATAGCCATTGGCAAAGCTCTTTGTGATCACGGGGCCGGTATTAATCTTATGCCATTGTCTATCTTTGAAGAGATGGGTGGTGGTGAGGTGAAACCCACTAGAATGTCTCTCCGACACTCATTGATCGATCGAGAAAATATCCTTATGGAGTGTTGGAAGATGTTACGTCGAGTTGATAAATTCCTATTTCCTGTAGACTTTGTGATACTTGACATGGAGGAAGATGCAGAGGTACCACTTATCTGGGTAGACCATTTTTAGCCACGGGGCGAGCTTTGATTGATGTGCAACAAGGGAAGGCGATCTTGAGGTTCCAAGATGAGAAGATTACTTTTAATGTTTTTGAAGCTATGCGCCATCCTCGATGACAAAGGACGGTGTTTTAGGGTGGATATGATTGATAACTCGTGAAAGAGACCTTTAGACAGAAGTACCATCTCCTCCATTGGAGGATGTAATTGTAAATTCTATTGAAGAAGCGGATGAGAACTTGGGAAGTGAGATAGAAGACATCGTATTATGCAATTTGAAGCTTCTCGTAGAAAGAGTTTTCAAGAAAAAGAAAGAGCTAGATAGGGGAGATTCAGAAAAAGATTCTGAATTGAAACAACTTCCTCTCATTTGAAATATGTTTTCTGGCGGATGATGATCTTCATCCAAATATCATTAGTAGTTC